>CM043881.1:19649067-20249067 GCA_024034495.1 Camelina laxa
TTCACGCCACCAGAGCTAGACCCAAACACACCGTCTCCGATCTTCGCGGGAAGCACCGGTGGACTCCTACGCAAAGCGCAGGTGGAAGAGTTCTACGTTATCACATGGAACTCACCGAAAGAACAGATCTTTGAGATGCCGACAGGAGGAGCAGCGATCATGAGGGAAGGTCCAAATCTGCTGAAGCTAGCTAGGAAAGAACAGTGTTTAGCTTTGGGGACAAGGCTTAGATCCAAGTACAAGATCAAGTACCAGTTCTACAGAGTGTTCCCAACGGTGAGGTTCAGTATTTGCATCCTAAAGATGGTGTTTACCCAGAGAAGGCCAACGCGGGAAGAGAAGGTGTCGGTCAGAACATGAGATCTATTGGCAAAAATGTTAGTCCCATTGAAGTTAAGTTTACTGGCAAACAAAGTTATGATTTGTAAGTTGTGAAATCAAAAACATAAAAAACAACTATGTGCATGTGATGATGACTATGTTTCATTGTTAATTTTTAATGGATCTTTTGTTTTAATATTTCTTCTTCTATTTCATATCTTTTCTTGTTCAATCTAGTTTATTTTGTGAGACTCCTGAGAAAAAACATTGTGTTTATCTGTAACGGTTTAGTGTAAAACCGAAACCAAATCAATTGACGTCAGTTTAGTATTGGGCTTCTAGGGCCCAATTGAGTAGAAAATTTTAGGCATAAGATTTTTATTGTGGGCCAACTAATTAAACCCAAAGATTAAATTTCAAACGGTCGGGTTAGATGATTCGGATCTTAATTTCCCGATCATCATCTCACTCACAAGTCACACAACACAAACCCCACCCACAGTAACATCATCTTCGTCTCCCAGTCAGTGGTGTTCTTCTCTCCGATCCAAAACCCTAAGCGAAGTTCCGATCGTTCCCGTGGCCATAATCAACAGGAACAACATATCCCTTTTTATCTGAGTGTTCCTTCCGTTTCGGACTCACATTCGCCGTATTTGTTTGTTGATTGTCCTCGCTAATTCGGCTCGCGGGCTTCTCGATTTTGCAAAACGGTGATATGGAATCGCGTCTCCGTTCACAATTTCCATCTCGGCTGATGTTATTATAAATGTAAGCCACTTATATAGGTATCAAAATAGTTCACCTATTTCTATTCCTTGTTCTGTGCGTTTTTCAATCTACTGTGACTATATGTTTAAGAGCGTTTGTTCATTCCTTTGGAGGATTAGTTTTCAATGCACTTGGTTTAGCTAGAGTTCGTCTTGTTAGGACGTCACTTGGGTTTACCTGCATATTAATATTTTACCAAATCTTCTAGATGCCAAGTGGCTAGTAATGTTCTTAAAAGTTTGCTGTATCTACGACACCAGTAGGAACTTCAAGTGATGGGATAAAGTTTGATTACATTGGTGGCTTCTATTGTTTTTTGGTTCTTTCGTACTAGGACTCTCTTAGACATTTCGTTTATGCTGCAAAGATCAGTTGGACATGGTACTTTTCTACCATCTAATACCTCTTGGCTTTCAATTTCTTGTCTCTGTCTACTACTGCATACACGCTTAATTACCTATTTTCACTGTGACCTTTCCTATCTAACTTATTATTGTTTAATATTGGATCTAACATTCATAGCAAATCGCTCTACTGTTTTTTTTTTTTTTTTGTGTGCTTGAGGACCTGTCTTTTCATCTGATCTTATTTTTCTTTGTTTCATTCAACTAGGAATCTCGTTAGAGGTCGACACCTTTTTAGATAGTGAGGAGAGATAAACTGCCCCAAATGGTTAGCTTGCCCGTATATCTTACACTGATTTGAAGATTGTTTACTTGTAACTTGTAAGTATCCTTATTTTGAAAACACCCCTGATATGTGACATTCAAAGAACAACCCCTTTATCAGATCCAGACTGTGCAAAGTTTGTGACTAATAACTGAAATTCGCGGATTCTGAGCTTGAAGTTTTTTTTATTTTATTTTGATTATTCAGTAGATCTTGTTTGGCTTTCTGCCAGTATCAGTGATCACTTCTTGAGTTTCATTTCTTTTGAGCAAACATTAGTCTTTCGGTGTGAATGCTGATAGTGACATGTACTTTATCGTTTCTGGTGTTTGTAGATTTTGCTTTAGGGATGAAGACTTTGTTGCAGATTTAGTGTGAAAGTGACACGTTCCACATGAAAGCTCAGACATAAATTTGAGCCTTTGGTAGAAAATTTTCGTCTTGCATTCACTCCTTTGTAAGAAATTCTTTTTCTGCGTTCTGTGTCATGGACGCTCCCAATCCCAAGCGACCTTGCCATGCCCCTTCGGTTACCTCCTCCTTAGAAAACCCTTGTTCCCTCCCTAGTGCTCAAGGTTTCAACCAAAGCAACATCGATATGACTATTTCGTCTTTCCTTTCATTGTCGGACTTGCCTTTGTTCGCCTCACCACTCTCTATTGGATGCTCTTTTGATCGAGTGCTTGATAAAGTTATCCCCTCAGCAGCTGGAACTTCCGATGATCAATTCGAGCAGGATCGTTTCCTGGATCGTACTCTCCAACTCGCATCGGTTCTTTACAAGTCCACAGAACGTTGCATCAGAAAACGCGCCACCCTCCAAAATTCCATATCGTGGCCTCTCCTCCCTGAACTAACCATTAAGGTAACAGTTCCAACATTCTCATATCATGTATCTACTTCTGAAAGTATTGCGCTATTTCTCTACCCGCTTTGTTGAATCTGTAGACAGTGTTTTAAGGATGTATTTCCCCGCCTGATCTCATGATGGATGTTACAAATTAAGAATGCTTAAATAATAATTTGTTCGCGGAATGTGTTTTCTCGAGTGATGTCTCGCATAATATGTTTTCTAATGCATATTCAGGTATTTTCAATGCTTGACACAAAGTCTCTCATGCAAGCTTCTGCATGCTGCACGATGTTCAACAAGTGTGCCATGGATCGTGTATGTTACTCTGACATCGACCTGACAACCGCTGCCGAACGTGCTGATAATGGAGTTGTGTGTATAATGATCCATCGGGCAGGAAAAGAACTCAGGTGAAATTTCCTCTTTCTGGGTTATCTTATATCGTGGTGGAGCTTGGTCTATGTATCTATGAAATCATCTCTCAGGTTTCGTTTATGTTTGCAGATCCCTCAAACTTGGTTCTATTTCTCCCTCAGCTGGACCTACATCTTTGCTCACAAGATCCTGTCTTACCCCACTAACTTTTAATCATGGTTTTACTGGGTATCTGCTTTATAACCAATATATACAAGTGAATGTTATGTATCAAACCTGTTATATTAATCTGATTTGTGCTGTCTGAAACACCTAGATAAAGAAAATGGATTTAACCAGTTTTATAGAACAATTGGTGTCTGATTAACATCTGTGTCATCTTTTGAGTGATACTATCTTTTTCCATTCAACTAGGGGTCATTTGAGAAGTCTACACCTTTACCATCTCAGAAGGATGGATGGCGAGTCCTTATCTCCTGTGTTGTCAGCCTGTTTAAATCTCACTGATTTGAAGATTGTTGGATTGTAAGCTGTCTTGGATCCCCTGAACTTCAGGAATTCTCCATTTCATTGTTGCTTTGTTTTACTTTTCCTGGAGGCGCCATCTTCTATGCTTTTGATTTTTTTTTTTGTTACTTCACTAACTGGTCACTTTTCTGCTCATTCCTTATGTAGATTTTTTGTTGAATTTTTTTTTTTTTTTTTGCATTAATTAGTGTTTCAGGACGCGGGTTAAATCCACTAGACCGGTTAGGTTTACTCACGAGAAACTGTCGCTTGATAGAGAACCTGTTCATAGAGACATATAATTCAGCAGGTAAATGTTCTGCTATGAAGTTTTCCTTTGTATTTCATTTGAGTGTTTGCCCAAAGTTATCTAGTTTGTGACTGGGAGTATAGGCCGTATGACAGATTCAAGCTTGTTAGAGTTTGTGGATAATTGCCCGAACTTAATTTCGCTATCACTCCTATGTTTTCTGCTAAATGACGCAATAGCACAAAAATTAATTAAGGTATGGCTCCTCTAGTTTTATTGTTATTTCTGCTCTTTTCATTTAATACCATCTAATACATTTCTAAAAACCCGAAATAATAATATATGTGATGTTTTTGCAGGGTTTTCGTCATCTTAAGCACATTAATTTGTCGAGATCGCCTGAAATTAGTGGTTGCTTTTTGAGGTTCATGTCTTTTGAGTAAATGTTAATGATGATATCTTTATCAAGGGTTTGGTAGCAAATTATTTATGGCTTAAGATTTTGGTGGTAGGGGTTTGGGACTTAGCTGCAAAGATAGTCCACTGGAGACTCTAATATTGTGCAACTGCAATAGTCTAAAGGAGGTAAAACACAACTAATTTATTTAATTTGTACTTCATTCTTAAAGTCATTGTCATGAGTTTTGACCGCACATTGGAAATCAGAAAGAAGTTTTGCTGTTTTTGAATTCTTTACTGGACGGAGACTTCAAATCCATTCGACTAATCGTAAGTTCTTATATGAATTTTGCTAGTTTTACATAAATTTGCGTATGACACAAGTAAATTTCATTATCTTAATTAATGGCTTCTTCTTTTTCTTGTATAGGACGTATCTAACAACCAAGGTTTAGTCTCTGATGGAGGCAGTAGTTCTTCTGGACCAAGGTAACTGACTGATTTGTTAAAGTTTTCTTTTGTCCACAATTTTTTTCATAATTGATTTGTTGTTACATATATATACTGTTGTTTGTTGTAGATTTCCTATCGAGGAGCTGAAAAAACAAAGACCAAATGTCACATTTGTGGCAAATTTCGAATCACAATCATCATCATCATCAAGGTTCATCAATAACTAGCTGTGTTGATTAGGATTTCATTTATCAATACCTAAAGTAATTGGATTTTTGAATGGTTGTGTTTTTGTAATATCTCAGCTCAGGGGAGGTATATTCCGACGGCACCTCTTCCTGGAGTTGTAAGACTGGCAGTGATAGCCCCTTTCCTGGAGTTCTAATAATAGCAGCGAGGAGGATCATGACTACGACGTGGACTCTATATAAATTGGGCCCTTATAATTTAGAGAGGTCTCCCAAAAGTCAATATTGTTTCATTCTCTCCGAGAATCTAAAGTTTGTCTTCATCCTTCTAATCTTTTCCATTAATTGGTAGTTATGCTAATGGATTTGTCCAAGAATTCATGTAATCCGTTTTCTAACACTACTTTTAAAATCCACTTTATGTTACGAAACGACAATGTGGATACTGATAACTAAGTTTGAGACCCTCTGATTTAGAATATGAGGGAGTCCTGTATAAATCATATCATGGAATCTATTTGTTTATTATAGATATAAATACGAAGGGCCCTTTTAAAAAAAAAAAAAAATTAATCAGAGAGGTCTCCGGTCTCCCAAAAGTCATATATTTTTGTTCTATCCAGGAAACTGAAACGTTTCGTCTTCCTCCTTTTAATCCTTGCCACAATTTGGTCCTTTGGTAGTCATGCTAATGGATTTGTCCAGTAATTAGTGATTTCCGTTTTCTTACATTCAAACTGACTCTTACCGAAATAGATCGAAGCTGCCACTATCTTTGCTCTAGTTACAACTCGCCTCGCTTCCGGTTATGATGGCAGAAAATCTTGCAAACCAAGGTAACTGATATTTTTAGATTGTTTAGCATTTGACAAACAGTAATCATGGTTAATGACGCACCAGTTTATATGGCCATCCTCAGCTTTCCCTCAATTGAATGCAGCCAACAACACAAGTATGGGTAATGCAGATTATGCTGCTGAACTAAAAGCTGAAGGCAGACTAGGGTTGTTCTTTGATAGGGCCAGATCTTGTCGGGAACCGATTGCTGTCACCCTCGACGTGACTGCCTATTACAATGGAATTGTTTCCACCATCTTCGAATCCATGACTCACCTACTCCAGACGAAGAAGACAGAGTTTAGCAGCAACAACATCATCAATCGACTCACTCAAGTTTCGAATCAACTGGCTATTGGGGCATGTGTTGCGACTTATCTCAAACTACGTGCTCTTATACTTACTGAATTCCCTGACAGGTACACTTCAGCTTATCTCAAAAGACCAAAAGGAATCACGGACGTCTTACCTATGGTCGTTGCACCATTTGCTTTTGCAATTCAACAACTCGGCGCTGTCAACATCACTAACCTCCCTCATAAGGCACGTTATGTCCCAGTTCTCCCTCCTACAGGACATCAGTACGGACTTCCGAACAACCAATTTTGGAACCCTGAGGCGTACGCACAAGCTGTGGAATATGCTAGAAACTTCGGACTCCACTTTCATGTGGTTGATACGAACCTTAAGACCGGTACCCCCTGGTGGTTACTGAGGCAACACTTCTCTGAAGAAATGTTCGAGTTGAAGCTCCCTTTCCCGGAGGTAAACTACACTTCTGCCATGGCACTCACACACTCACTCTTCCTGCTCAAGACAGACAACGGTGACCTTGACCCATCAAACGCTATTTTCGATCTCACCCCTTGTGGAGAGTACGACTACGGTTCCATACTACGTAACCCTCACCCAGGTATCAACGTCACCACGTTCATGACCATTGATGAAAGTGCGAAGCAGATCGTTTCTTAGTTAATTACATGTAACTTTTGAAACAACTTTTAAGTTTTAAAACGATAATTTGGACTTTAATGACTAAGTTTGAGACTGCTATGCTGTTTTAGGAAATTCTCCCCCAAGTCAAAATTGTTTCATTCTCCTCTGCTTTGCGGAAAATAAAAACTCAAAACTCCAAAACACTCTGTTTTACCAAAACACAGCGTTTTGCTCAAAATGCTGCGTTTTACTCAAAATGCTGCGTTTTATAATTTGGTGTTGTATTTATATTGAGAGAGACTAATTTACTAATTTCGAAAGTTGCCTGTGATGGAAACTTCTCAAAACCCCAGCAAGCGACTTTGCAGAATCCAAAACCCAAACCCAAACCCTAATTCTCTCCCCAATGTTGCCGGTTTCGAACAGAGCCACGTCGATCTGCTGATCTCCTCGTTCCTCTCGTTGCCGGATTTGCCTTCGTTATCCTCGCCGCTCTCCATCGGCTCCTCCTTCGACCGAGCGGTTGAGAAATTGTTCGAAGCTTCAGGCGATGACTTCGTTCAAGATCTTCTCACTGATCGAGCACTCCAACTCGCATCGCTTCTCCAAGAGTCCACCAATAGATTTTCCCGGAAGCGCGCCGGAAGCGCGCTTCTCTCCACAATTCTAATTCCTGGTCACTCTGCCATGACCTCACCGTTAAGGTTACAAATAGTGACTTACGAAATTGATGCTTCTTAGATTATGCATTGAATTTGAGGATGTGAGATGATGGCTCATGTCTTTGGGTTTAAAAATGCAGGTCTTTTCGATGGTTGATACAAAATCTCTGATGCAAGTTTCAGCTTGTTAACCACATGGTGGTGGGCTAGTGGTTCCCATCTGGTTGGAAGAGTTGCCCTGTTGGTCCAGGCAAGGGATCAATTCCCCCAGATGCAGAATTGCTACTCATTTACCATGTGGCCACATGGATATGGGCCCTTGCTTACGGCCCATTTGAATACCCGGAGAGAGGGTCTATCCGTGGGCTGCACCTCCTCCAGGGATTAGTCTCGGGCCCCTCCATAGGCCAGAGGATTTACCCTGAGTTATCAAAAAAAAAAAAAAAGTTTCAGCTTGTTGTACCATGTTCAAAAAATGTGCCATGGACTCTTTTTGTTACTCCCACATTGACTTGACAACTGTAAATGTTAGAACTAGTGTTGTGTGTAGTATGATCCATAATGCTGGAAAAGAACTCAGGTCAGAGATTAATTTATTGGAAGCTTTTTCCTATTTCTTATATATTTGAACTTGGTGTTATCTAATCATCTCTCAGGGTTTGTTTGTTTGATGCATGCAGATCCCTCAAAATTGGTTGCCCGGATAGATCTACGATATCTTTGCTTTCAGAGTCTTGCCTTGCCGCACTATGCTATAATGATGGTTTTTTTGGGTATTGGCTTTATTACCAAAATTATGTTTTGACTTTACCATACATATAAATTGGTTCTACTGGTTTCTGTGGCCTTGCATCTTTGATATAATAGTTTTTTTTTTCCATTCAACAAGGAATCTCTTGGGAAGCCTACACATTTACAATCGCAAATGGTTGAACGAGAAGTCCTTAAGTCATGCGTTATCGGTCTGCTCAAATCTAACCGATTTAAAGATTGTTGGATTGTAAGTTGGCCTTACCTGTTGCTTACCATTTTTCTTGTATGTTAGTTTCATGATAGTTTTTTTTATGTCTGTTGGTTTTAGAATCTACTAGTTCCTTTTGTACCATTTTGATATGTTCCAAGAATTTATGAATTCAGTCACCAAAGAATGACACCACAGAGAGAGTTTGGCAAAGGAGAGAATTCCAGCTCTTAACCTAAACCTTATATAAAAGCCAGAATGCCTATACTTATCTGCCGAGTTCCCCTTTTAAGCCTACCCACTCAACCAACCGATTGAAACGTCTATTACTGATTTTCCAAGTCTCTATACATCTCATAGGCTAGTTACAATAGTCCTAAGCTGGACTAACAAGCTTTGTCACATTTTTCTCACTTTCTACAACATTTGTATTTCCTCTTACAGGGTTCAGTCGTTAGATAGCGTATTAGACCGTCTCACAAGAAAATGTCAGCATCTATTCTTAGAGAAAGGGATTGGATTTGGTAAAGTTTTTCCACTGTGATGCTTTGCTTTTGTTTTCCTCTCATGTTTGCTTAAGCTGACCCTAATGTGTGTCAGTTAAGCCGTACCGTAAATGTGGTTTGTCCTTTGAAAGAAACTGCCCCAATATGACTTCACTATCACTTATAGGTTTTCACCTATGTGATAGAAACGCCTACCTTCTTATTAAGGTATGATTCTTTTGGTTTTGTGGTATTTCTTCTATTTTCATTTGGTGCTGTCTGAATCTTTTACAAATATATTGGATGCTTTTTTTGCAGGGTTTGCGTAAGCTTAAGTACCTGAACCTATCCAGAACAAAGAGAATCGAAGGAAGCTTTTTGAGGTTGATGAGCAAACATATTGATGATGATCATATCCTATTAAGTATTTTTCTGTTAGCAAAATTTCTTATGGCTGAGAGTTTTTTTTTTTTTCTTCTGATGGGTAGGGATGTAAGCCATGACTGCAAAGACTCTCTGCTCGAGACTCTGTTATTGCGAGATTACAAGTCTCTAGAGGAGGTATAAAGGAATTTAACATAATACAGTTTTTCTTTTGTTACTGCATCTCATATTAACGTCACTAATATTTGACCCTTTGAGTTACGTATATGCAGAGATATGTTTGCCGGTTTTTGAATTCGTTACTCATAGGAAACTTCAGATTCATTCGACACATTGTAAGTTTGTAATAACTGGTACTTTACTTGTTTTGGAAAAACTCTGCAATATCTGCTGGTTTACTCATGATCTTTTTCTTCAATAGGACGTTTCAAATAAAGCCGGATCGAAGTATGGCGACAGGAGATGCAGCAAACCAGTGTAACCGATTTTTTTTATTATTGTTTACTATTTAATAACAAACATTAATCATAATAACTCGGTTAGTGACGAACTAGTTTATATGGCCATTATTGTGTGTTGTAGGTTTCCTCTGGGAAAGCTGAATGAAGAAAGACCAGGTTTTACTTTTGTGGCAGAATTAAGATCATCATCATCTTTTTCATCATCCTCAAGGTTGATTATATTGTTGTCAGGCATTTTAAAACAATTTATTAGGAATTGAACTTAAATGATTTGTTGTTTGCAAAATTCAGCTCAGGAGATTCTTCGTCTAGCAGTGGAACTGACGACGATGAAGACTGAAGTGTGACTTGTGAAGTTGTGATAATTGTCTCGTCTTTTATTTTTTTTTGCTGAAGACAATATTATTAGGCAGTAATTTTTTTTTTTTTTTTTTTGCTGAAAACCATTTCTTTTTATTAGATCCAGCATTCTACTTACAATATTATCTTTTTATTCTCCAAGTTAAGAGTTATGCATTCTACTTTTTTTTTATTTTATTTAAATTTCTGTTTAGTTTACGTTAATCAACCAATTTTGAAAATTTCAAGTTTTTAACCAATAAACTAGAGAGATAGGTCTGGGACGGATCCGGATATCCGGTGTTTTTGGAGGTACCTGGATCTGTATTTGAATCCGGTGGATATGTAATTGTGATCTCTGAATCCGGATCCGGCCACTCCGAATATCTGGCCACCGGATCTCCGGCCAAATATTTGCATAACCGTGGATACCCGAATATCTGATATGGTGGTATGTGTTTTTTTTTTCCTTTATGTTGTCTTCCTTAGAAGAAACCTTAGCACACCAAATCTTCAATCTCCTTTCGCCTGATCTTCAATCTCTTCTCCGTTGTATCTTAAATCTCATCACTTCTATAGGTTTTCGATCTTGTTTCTCCTCTTGAAACTTCTACAAAATTGTGACAGCGAAACCAGAGAAAAGAAGAGAAAGGGCTTATTATTCAAAGTAACATAACCTTGGTCATGTGATTTTCTTGTTCTCTTTAGGATATTATTTCTTTAGAAATTTTGTGTTGTTGGTTTTATCTTTTATTGATACGATTAACTTATAAGATCTCAGAAAACAGAAAAAAAAAAACAAAGTGGATACAAAAATTCTTCCTTATTTTAGAAAGATTATTTTTTGAAATACTTTTAACGACGATTTTAAATGTCTTTTATTTTCTTCTTTCTTTAATTTGCATTTTGATTTGTTAAAAAGATAAATTTCCATTTATCTAATGGGAAGTTCAAGGGGTTTCCTTTTCTTGCGCCCCAAGTTTTTGTTATATATATATATATATATTCCCAACTCTTGTAACGTAATAATCTTCTCTCTCTTTTGTTATTTTGTAGGTGATCGATCACACATCTACAGAAGAAGAAGATCAGAAGAGACCAAATAAAAACTCGATTAAATGGATCGTTTGAGCAGAAGTTATCTTCTGTTTCTATTGGTCTTACTTATAGATTCTCCACTAACATGCCACAGTTGGGGATGGTTCTCTTCTTCTTCTTCATCGGAAAACACTGACTCTTCTTCTTATTCTCGGTCGTATCATCGTAGATCCAACCCCGAGTTCTCCATTGAAGTTTTCAGTGACCAGAAGGCGGTTCGTGTCCTTGAAGAGGCTAAAAACAAGCTTGTTGGTCCAAACAGTTGCTGGCAAAATGCTTATAGACACCTCTTCTCTGGTTGCAAAGAGACAATTGCCACAGAAGAAAAGAGAAAGAGGTTTGCTTGGCATTTAAGCGATTGCTTTCTTAAAGACTCTGGTAGACCGGCTTTTCCAACTTGTAGTGATGATTCAACAATGATGAGTTGCCTCAAAAAGCTTGATGATCATGAGCATAAGATCTATCTCGAGTTCATGCTTGAGACCAACACCATCTGCCAACAATTACAGTAAGATGATTCTCTCAAACATGAGATTTTATTACTTTTGATTTGCGAATTGGATTCTTAATTTGCTTCTTTCTTTCTTTTTTTTTTGTATGGCAGGAGTTACGCGTTCAAGAACGAGATAGAGAGACTTGTGAATGAGCTGAAGAGTTCAGCTCAGAATACAGAAGATAAATTGGATATCTTGGAGAGTAAATCTGATTCTTTGATGAAGAGCTCGAGCGCGATTCATGATTCTCTAGGGTCAATAGATGCTCGGGTTCGAAACGTGGCTCATGTGACAAACACCATAGAAACTCGTATGAGTGGACTGTCTCAACAAACTGCAGAAATATATCAAGAACAAAAGAGTATTGCAGAATCACAAATGGAGTTAATGGACGGTCAAGTGAAGATGAAAGAAACCTTGAAAGATGGAATGGAGATGTTCACTGATGCGTATACAAACATCCAGGAAGGAGTTGATAAGTTGAAAAGCGATACAAAGCAGATTGAAGGGGAAATAAGTGTACTCGGAGATAACCTATCAACTAGAATGAATGATTTGCAGAGTAAAACTGATGACATTGGAGTTAAGACTGATAGCTCGTTGGATAAACAACAGAAGCTTTTAGATGGCCAAACTGTGGCCCTTGACGGTATCCAGTTTCTTACCCGGTTTCAGTCTGAGGCACTGCAAGAGAGTAGGTAAGTTTCAGTTACATTAGAGCACTTTTAAGTTCAAAGGCAAGACGTTATTTTTTCTAACTTTTTGCTGCAACTTTGTAGGAATACATTGCAACGGTTGAAGGAATTTAGTCAGGAGCAACAGGAAGATCTTGCAAAGCGGCAAGAAAAGCTTCAGGAGGTTCATGATCATCTGTATGAAAATTCAAAATCAATGTTGGAAGCTCAGGTCAGTCCTTTAAACCTTAACAAAATACTTCAAGCACATAAATCAAACTTTTATTTTTAACAACCTGTTTTTTTTTGTTTTCAGGTAGCCTTTGAGGCAAAACAGGCGAACATGTTTGTGGCTTTGGATAAGTTGTTTGCTTTGCACAATGCGATGCTTCTCGAGTCCCGAGTGATTAAAGCCTTCGTCATCTACTTCTTGTCAATCTTTGTCATCTACATGTTTACAAGTACAAAACAAACATATATCATAAGGCCAAGGCTTTACATTGGTAAGTATCATACTCCATATCTCTTTCTCATTCCCTGGAGTTCATTAGTTTTTTAACAGACCTTTACCATTTCGCTGATGCAGGTTTGTGCGTTACCTTAGCATTAGAAGTGGCAAGTTTACGCTACGTGAATGATGCAGAACGCCAAGCATGGATTATAAACCTTTTGAGGTCTTTATACGCTGTTCTTGCGTCAGCTCAGCTTCTTCATTCTGTTTTCACATTCAGGTATGACTAATTAAAATGCTAAAAAACAGGATATGTTTTGAATAAACAAAAACTCAGAAGCTGATCTTACTATACTCTTGTCTGAATTTGCAGGGACTATGACGTACTAAACCACCAGATCCTGTTAGGATTAGTTGACAAAGTTAATAACATGCTAAGCAAGAGAGAGACCTCGTGGGATGAAGAAGATACAGAGAGCGAAGTAGACTGGACATCTTGGATCGATACAGATCTAACTGATGATGATAAAAATCTTGGAGATCCTGATTTCAAAACCCCACAAGTGATCAAGAACAAACCGGATATTACTTCTTCGACGATGACTAGAAGAGTGTATAACCTCCGTCCACGGTAGACAGCAGCAAAGTATTTTGACTCTATATAATTGTATGCTATTGTCTTGTAATAATGTATCCTATATATATATATGTGAGTTTGAACTTGTGGAGAAGGTTTTGTAATTTCTCAGTCTCACCTTAATTTTTGCAGTAATCACAGACATAAGTGTGACTTGTCAAGTTGTCTTTTTAGCTGAAGACAATATTATTAGGCAGTAATTTGTTTTTTTTTTTTTTTTTTTTTAACTTTAAACCAATAGACGAGTAGTATTAAAACTTTTGTTGTGTGGTAAATCCACTGAGACGACGATCTTCAAAGATGCAAATTCAGTTATATCGTTCTCTTTCATGGCGAACTCAGCAGCAACGTCCATACTTAAATGGACTCAAAACAAGAAGATGCATCGCAAACATTGCATCGAGAAGTACTCAAACCCAAACCCAGAAACCACCGCAGAGCAAACCTCCCACTAAACCTGGAGACTCGGATATTAAGGAGTGGAACGTAGCGATAAGCAGCTACATGCGTACGGGAAGGTGCAGTGAAGCGCTTCGTGTCTTTAACCGTATGCCCAGGTGGAGCTCTGTTTCTTATAACGCCATGATCTCTGGGTACTTGAGAAATGGTGAGTTTGAACGTGCCCGGATGTTGTTCGATGAAATGCCTGAACGAGATTTAGTCTCATGGAATGTGATGATCAAAGGGTATGTTAGGAATAGGAATCTTGGGAAAGCAAGGGAATTGTTTGAGAGAATGCCTGAGAAGGATGTTTGTTCTTGGAATACAATGTTGTCGGGATACGCTCAGAACGGGTGTGTTGATGATGCAAGGAAGGTTTTTGATCGAATGCCTGAGAAGAACGACGTATCTTGGAATGCACTGCTCTCTGCATATGTTCAGAACGGTAAAATGAAGGAAGCTTGTATGTTGTTTGAGTCAAGGAAGGATTGGGCATTAGTTTCATGGAACTGTTTGCTTGGTGGGTTTGTTAAGAAGAAACAGATTGTTGAGGCAAGACAGTTTTTTGATAGTATGAAGGTGAGGGATGTGGTCTCTTGGAATACGATCATTACTGGTTATGCACAGAACGGGAAAATAGATGAGGCGAGACAACTGTTTGATGAGTCTCCTGTTCAAGACGTCTTTACATGGACAGCAATGGTGTCAGGATATATACAAAACCGAATGGTGGAAGAAGCTAGAGAATTATTCGACAAGATGCCAGAGAGAAACGAAGTGTCATGGAATGCCATGCTCGCAGGATATGTGCAGGGCGAGAGAATGGAGATGGCAAAGGAACTGTTTGATGCTATGCCTTGTAGAAACGTTAGTACATGGAACACAATGATAACTGGATATGCTCAGAGTGGAAATATTTCTGAAGCTAAAAACTTTTTTGATAAAATGCCAAAGAGAGATCCGGTCTCTTGGGCAGCTATAATTGCAGGGTATTCGCAAAGCGGACATAGCTATGAAGCTCTGGGTTTGTTTGTGCAAATGGAGAGAGAGGGAGGTAGACTGAATCGCTCTTCGTTTTCATCTGCTCTAAGCACATGTGCAGACGTTGTTGCTCTTGAGCTCGGGAAGCAATTGCATGGAAGATTGGTTAAAGGTGGGTATGAGACTGGCTGCTTTGTTGGGAATGCACTTTTGTTGATGTATTGCAAATGTGGAAGCATAGAAGAAGCGTATGACTTGTTTAAGGAAATGGATGGGAAGGACATTGTCTCTTGGAACACAATGATTGCAGGTTATTCAAGGCACGGGTTCGGAGAAGAGGCTTTAAGGTTTTTTGAGGGGATGAAGAGAAAAGGACTGAAGCCAGATGATGCTACCTTGGTTGCGGTATTATCTGCGTGCAGTCACACAGGACTTGTTGAAAAAGGCAGGCAATATTTCTATACGATGACTCAAGACTATGGCGTAACACCTAACTCGCAACACTACGCTTGCATGGTCGATCTACTAGGTCGAGCTGGGCTTCTAGACGAAGCTCAAAATCTAATGAAGAACATGCCCTTTGAGCCAGACGCTGCTATTTGGGGAACTCTACTCGGTGCAAGCAGAGTCCATGGAAACACAGAGCTAGCTGAAACAGCTGCAGATAAGATTTTTGCAATGGAGCCTGAAAATTCCGGTATGTATGTTCTTCTCTCTAATCTATACGCTTCTTCGGGTCGATGGGGAGATGTAGGTAAACTACGAGTGATAATGCGGGATAAAGGGGTGAAAAAAGTTCCAGGCTACAGTTGGATTGAGATTCAGAACAAAACTCATACTTTCTCGGTTGGGGATGAGTTTCATCCTGAGAAAGACAAGATCTATATGTTTTTGGAGGATCTGGAGTTGAGAATCAAGAAAGCAGGGTATGTTTCAAAGACGAGTGTGGTTCTTCATGATGTGGAAGAAGAAGAGAAGGAGCGAATGGTTCGGTACCATAGCGAGAGACTGGCTGTAGCGTATGGACTAATGCATGTGCCTTCAGGGAAACCGATCCGTGTGATAAAGAATCTGCGTGTGTGTGAGGATTGTCACAATGCCATCAAGTATATGGCGAAAATCACAGGGAGATTGATTATTTTGAGGGATAATAACAGGTTTCACCATTTTAAGGATGGTTCATGTTCTTGTGGAGACTACTGGTGAAGTGATGATGATTTCATCTCATCTTGATGCAATATATATATATAACTATTGACCTATTAGAAAAGGAAATGGATCCTGTCTTCGTTTGGCAAAAGGTGAAGGAAGTGTTGTCAATTGATGTATCCTGCCTGCTTTCACTAGTGATATAAGCAAATTGGGTAACCTTTTCCTTGAGAATACCTCAAATTACTACTTACACATAATGACTACGGCCTTGTTCCATTTTTGCTCTTAGGGGGTCTGTGGATGTATTCTGTAGAATGATGTCTCTCACTTAATCTTACCTCGATGTTAGAAATTGAGAAATCTCAGATTTTGCATTGTTTTTGGAAGTGAGCAACTTTGTTGTGTGTTAATGCATGTTGAATCCAGTAACGATCTTTTTTTTGGGGGAAACTTGGAATGCTTTCTCTTAAGTGACGTCTCATGTATTAAAGTGTGCCTTGGACCCTTTCTGTTAATTTTACATCGACTTGCCAACTTCTGCTAAAAATATCGATAATGGAGTTGTGTGTACCATGTTCCATAGGGGTGGAAAGAAACTCAGGTGAGCACCTATTCTTAGAAAATTATAATTTCTCAGGTAAGATATTCCACTGCAAACATTCTTTAATGTTTACTCAAGTTTACCTATTGTGTAACAGGTAGACCAATAAAAGAATCATCAGCCTTGGTAGAGTTTTGAACAACATCCCAAATCTTTTACTGAGGTATGGCTCCTTCTGTTTTCTTGATTTCTTCTTTCTTTCATTGGTACCACCAATGCTTTTACCAAACAATTAGGTTCGTGTTTGCCTCAACAAAATGTTAATGGCGCTATTTCTTCCCAAATTTTATTAGTAAATTCTTATTTGATGGGGTAGAAATTCGGTACACAGCTTTCTTGTAGCAATTTTGGTAAATCTGTGTAGAATGAAAGGGTATACTATGCAGGAATTGTCTTCTTTTTTTCAATAGGAGGACGTTTAACTTAACTGCGGCTTGTTGTTTGATGGCGGCAAAACATGTTATAAATCAAAATAACTGATTGATTGTTAACTTTCGATGTAGATCACAAATCAGCTTGCGGGGGTGCTAATGACTCACAGAGTTTAGAGTTATATTCCATTATTGTGGTATGTTGCTGTAGCTTTCCTCTGGAGAAGCTGAAAGAAGAAAGATCAGATGTCAAATTTATGGCATATATTACCTCATTATTTTCAAGGTTCCATTTATTTCCTGAAACATATTTGTTAATTCTACGCTTTTTAAGAAAAATAATCAAAGCAACTGAGGTTAAAATGGGATCATATGTTTGTAAAATTCAGATCAGAAAAGCTTTGCCAAAGGAGACGTGGAGATATATCTGGCGGATTACGAACCTGCAGAGACAGCTGTAGGATCTGAATCAACAACTGCAACAAGAGATGCAAAAATTGGACTGCCCAAAGCAAGTGACAACTCCAGTGAATAATATACACTATAGGATTGACAGAGATCAGATTCTCACATGATAGCATTAAAGTTAGTTTGTGATTAGTACCATATATATATTGCTGATACATGGCCTGTTTACGACTTCAGGAACAAATATTTGTTTCCTTGCTAGGCTCTCGGGGACTTTGTATTGTTGATTCAAACCCTGAAGCTGTGGAAAATGTGAAACAATTAAGCAAAGCGCAGAACCGAGACAAAAGTGTTCTGATGCTTAATCCTCTCACAACAAAGCCAAAACAAAATCCAAAAATACTGGGAAGGAAGTCAAGGAACCATAAGGCCAAGAGACTTGTTGAGCCAAGCCTTCCACCTCCCTAAAGGTCTTCCGGATTGTTGTAGTGTAAACCTAGAATAACCTTAGCATCTTTGAGGAAATGATAAATCTCATTTTGACAACCTGTGTTAAATTAGGTACAATTTTCCTTAAAAATATGTTTATGTCACCAGTTTTGCCTCTTCCATTTTTTTTTGTATGAATGTTAAATTATATTCACCAAAAAACAACAGTGGTCCAAAGTTGGTTTTACATCTTAAAACAACAGTTTAACAGTAGAAAAGTTTAAGAGACTGAAATGGTTGATAGAGGATGACTTTGGAACCAGAGTTGAAGTCCACTCTCATAGCCAGAGGTGGATGTCAGTGTGAGCAAACGATTGCGGACTTGCTTGTCAATGAAGCGGCAAAGGGTGGACGACGGAGTTGGAGCTTCACCGTGCCTTCGAGCATTACGTTCCCGCCATAGGCTGTGTATAGTGGATTGGAAGACATACCGCACAACAAAAAGGGGTAGTCGAGGAGTAGAAGAGTCCACAAGTAGAGAAGCCAAAGTTGCCCAAGACGTGGTGAACCGAGCTCCCATCAGGTTCTGAACAAGAGCAGACCACACGTTCGAGGAATAGGAGCAGGAGAAAAAAATATGTTCTCTCGTTTCCCCATAACTCTGACAGAGAACACAATCCCCATTTGCAGCAGCATTCCACTGAACCAACTTGTCACCAGTAGAGAGCCGATTGTGGTGAGCAAGCCAAGCTATAAAGGAGAACTTAGGTGTAGAATGAGTGAACCAAACTCCTGCAGACCAAGCACAGGGAGCGTTTGGTTGCCTTATCAAACACCAAGTATTGTAGGAAGTGAATTTATTCTTAAACGAACCATTCTTTTGTTTCCAGAGTGAACGATCACCACCTTGAAGTTGCACTGATTGACGGATAGAGTCAAGAGCATCCTCAAGCTGATTAAGAATATCAACACGATGCCGTCGTCTGCGATGCAAGAAAGCCTCTGCCACGGTACTCTGCTGTGGGATCCCCATATCAATACTACCCCGGTTTTCAAGTTGAGCAAACAGCTGACCAATAGGGCTCCAAACATCAAACCAGAATGAAGTTTCAGTGCCCAAAGATATCTCCTTTTTACGTAAATTTGCAGCAAGGTCACGGTATTTCAGAATCTTCCGCCACATCCATGATCCACCAACACTCCTCTCATTTACAGACCAAAATGAACCAGTGCGGATCAAGTTCCTTCGAACCCAGTTGACCCAAATAGAGTTATTAGCAGACAGTAGTCGCCAAATGAGCTTCAAAATACACACTGTATTCGTATCCTGCAAACGATGAAGCCCCAGTCCTCCCTCATGCGTTGGTTTACACACGTCAAGCCAAGAGATTTTGGCCTTTTTGTATTTAGGTCCGGACCCGACCACAAGAATGCCGAGAAAAGACTATCAATCTCCTGAAGGCATCGCTCGGTAAACGGAAAGCAGAGAACCATAAGTTGGTTAAACTAGATAACACTGATTTAATCAACTGAAGCCGACTGAGAAAGACAGAAAACGACCTGTCCAGCAGGAGATACGACTACGAATACGCTTAAGGAGAGGAAGATAGTCAGCATGTGTCATAGAACGAGTGAGGAGAGGGATCCCCAGATACCGAACAGGGAGAGAGCCCACATAGAACTGGAAGTGCTGTAGGATGTCTTGCTGATGTTGCGTTGCAAAACCAGCCATGAACAGCGTGGATTTCTCGAGGCTTATTTTGAGGCCCGAGACAGCGGCAAACTGATCAAAAACAGCTAGAGTCTCTGCAATAGATTGTGATCTCCCATCAGTAAAGATGAGAATATCATCAGCAAAGCAGAGATGTGTGAGGTTCATTGTTTTGCAGCGAGGATGATAACCAATGCGATGATCAGTAGCAGCCTTATCCAACATTAGGGATAGCACATTCATACAAATGACAAATAGATAAGGGGATAAAGAACATCCTTGCCTCAGGCCTCTTTTGCTTTGGAAATAACCAGCTAATTCCCCATTGACTTGCACAGAGAAAGAAGCCAAGCAGATGCAGAGTTCTATCCAGTGAATAAAATCCGTGGGAACATTAATAGCTTTGAGGATGTTGAGAAGAAATGCCCATTGCACTGAATAGAATGCCTTGGATATATCAATCTTCATCATACACCGAGGGGAGATGGACTCCTTGTGATAATCCTTCACCAATTCTGAAGCAAGCAACAAATTTTCCATCATAAGCCTATCCTTGATGAAAGCTGACTGATTAGGAGCAATGAATGAAGGCAATATAACCTTCAAACGATTAGCAAGAATCTTGGAGACTACTTTATACAACACATTGCAGCAAGAAATGGGACGGTAATTTTTCATCTCCTTAGAGTCAGATTTTTTTGGGATAAGAGCCAAGATTGTCGAGTTTACACCTTTAGGAAGGAAACCTTAAAGGAAAAAAGATTGAACCTCAACAACAAAGCCTCGTCCTATAATTGACCATGCTTGCTTGAAAAACTCTACAGTATAATCATCCGGACCAGGGGACTTACCAATCGGCATCTTAAAAAGCGTTTGTCGACTCTCTTCATCAAACAAACCCTCTTGTTGAGGAGAAGAGACACGAAATGACACCAACTCCTCTAACTGAGAAACACTCATCCCCTCATAGTCATTTGGCTCAAGAGTTAGAAACTCCTCAAAGAACCTTACTGCCTCAGCTGTAATCTCCGGTTGAGTTTTTGCAGTGGAGCCATCCTGACAGAGAATCTCTCGAATAGCATTAAGAGCTTGTCGAGACTTGACAGCTTTGTGAAAAAATTTGTTATTCTTGTCACCCACCAAAAGCCAGTGTAACTTGGACTGTTGTTTCAAAAAACATTCCTCCAAATCAGACACATGATCCCACCGCTGGAATGCCTGGTCCTCAGCCTCCTCCGCAGCCGAGGAGGGATATGAGAGCGTAGAAAGCTGTTTCTGACAAAGGTCCTTGTGTGCAACCTCCACCTGCTCTGAGAGTTTACTAAGCTGGTGGCGACTTAAAGACCTTAATAAAGGTTTTAGTGCTTTAAGCTTCTTTGCAAAACGAAACATAGCAGAGGTAGAGTGATAAAGGTTCTCCGACCTATCCCAGAAAGCTTGCACGGTGGAAACAAACTCGGGACAAGACATGATAGCATTCGTAAATTTGAATGGCCCCCTAGGTTTGCAAACTTGGTTCCCCACTAAGAACCGACAGCAAAGATGGTCAGAGCAACCACAGCTTCAAACACGCCATAAGTGTCTATAAATCGACGACTCCAATCCTCATTAACCAAAATACGGTCTAACTTCTTACAAATTAAACCTTCATCTCACTTGTTTTCCCAGGTAAACAGAGGTCCATGCGAATGCATATCTGTTAACGAACAATGTCGTATCACATCCTGAAAGTCACGCATTCCACTAGTGACAAAGGGATTGTCATCATAAGTAGAGTGCTCAGCACCATCTAGTATTTCGTTAAAATCTCCAGTTATCACCCAAGGCTGATTTTTAAAAAGTGGGGAATCAAAATGAGACTTAAGATCCTCCCAAAGCTCCTTTCTTTCTTCAGCCAGATTATATGCATAAACAAACGAGACAAAGAATTCCATTGTGTTACCAGGCAGAAGAATTGAGCAGGTGACGACCTGACCACTCTTAAAAACTGGTGTGACACGCACATCATCCTTCCATACCACCCAAATTCGACCAAGATCATTGAAATCATAATTAGTAATCGAAGACCATCCACGGAACACTGAAGAAATGATCCGAGGGGCCTTTGTTTCCTGGACACGCGTTTCAAGTAAACACCCAAACTGCAGAGATTCAGTTTGCAACCAATCACGAACAATAGAATGTTTTTTAGACTTGTTAAAACCACGCATGTTCCAGAAAAAACCAGACATTAATGACGAGTTTGGGAGTTCTTCTTGCTCGAGACGCCAGGAGGAGCCCCATTGGCTTGCTGAGAAGAAGACTCCGAAGTAGTCTTGTGTAACTGTTTCGTCTGCCGTGGCAGAGAAGCTCGAATGGGAGCCTCCAATGCAGCTGTCTGCTTAGTAGGAACTACAATAGCTAAAGTCTTTGCCGCAGTTTCTGTAACCACAGCAGCCATAGCTAAATGATCAGACTTAGCCGTTTCCTAGTCCCCAACATCCTCTGTATCCCCTAGAACCGAGAACCTAGAAGAGCCGGAAACAGTAATATGTCCCGCAGCAGACGGAGTACAAGCTTTGTCAGAACTCTTACACCCCTTCCCGGGAGAGACAACCGACCAACCTGCAGCATCCTCCACTTGAGGAGGAATTTCCTTACTCACACCTTCAGCAGTGGTAGCTGTAGTTTGCTGAAGCGGGACCGGAGGAGGAACCTCTGCCTCCGTAACCTTTTTTGGGGAAACAATGTCCCCTTCTTCAATAACAACATCAGAACCTTTAGTAGATAACACTGGAGCAGACACACAGTCATCACTAATGTGCCCCCACCCGTTACATCGAGAACATTTCGGAGGGAGCCAGTGGTACTGGAACTCCACAGTTACATCCTCTGTTTTTGACAATTGAAAACGAACCGTGGAAGGCAAGGTTTGCGTAAGTTTGACTTCTACAAAGACCTTAGCCTCATCGAACCTACTGCAGAGCTCAGTATCCGGATGCAACCTAATAGGGTTACCTATTAGGCTGGTCAAAAAACCGAGACCCTCCCAGGAAAAGAGAGAGTGAGGAACATTCTTCAGAGAGACCCACAAGGGCATCGAAGAAATAACAGGCTGCGCATCCTCTGGAAGGGGGACCATTTAGCTAGCATCATAGGTACTCCCGCAATATTCCATATACCACGTCGCAAAACTCTCTTCCTTGTAACCTCATCACGAATACGGAATCAAACAGAAGTTGCAGAGTTTTCATAAACATCTATGCGGACTGACTTATCACTAAGAGACCATATCTTGTTGACTATTACATGAATTTTGGCAACGTGCGGAACCGCTGAAGAAAACCGACCCACCAAAAAATCATCCCAGAGAGGAACCGAATCCTGAAGCACCGCATCAGGAACCACAATCGTTGGGACGCCATCGACCAAATTAACATCATAGTCGTGTTTCTTAAGCGATGGACGCTTAGTCACTGCAGCTGCATAAGATTGTTGCTTATTTTGCGAAGAAGACTCGTCCCCTTGAGGAGGATCCACCTCCGACATGAAGACTCACCGGTGGTGGCCGTCACAAGCCCTAGCGTGAGAGAGACTCAGAAAACCCTAAAATCGCCTGTGGAATCAAACTTTCCTTAAAAAAAAAAGAGCTGTCCTGTGATCCTAATTTTGCCTCTTCCATTGAGTTTTGCTTTTACAGAGACGAAATAATCTTTATTCCAACTCAAATTTGCATTGACACAAAAGTATTACATTTCTTTCCCTGATTATTATCATTGTTTATCAAAGTTCAAACATAAAGTAAAATACAAAAAAAAAAAAAATATAATCTTCATATATCTCAAACGAGATGACTAGCCACAATGATAATTAATGCTCATCATCTTCTTCATCACATAATGTATCCAAAATATCCTGAGCGGACGAAGAGTCTGACCCGATGAGCCGGTCTAGCTTCTCATCACTCCACCAACTTGTCGGTTGTGACTTACGGCGATCTTTAGATTTGTGGCCAGACTTGATAGCCGGCGACACGTGGCAATTACTGTACTTGGACCGCTCACTTACTCCGATGATGTTTGAATGGCTGGTGGTTGACGACACTTTGACTCCATTAGCTGGTGGGTTTGTGGGTCGCGGATTAAATCCCCGCGGATGAATCATTCCCGTCCTTATGACGCCTTGCTGACGACCTTCATTCTTCATGTTTGCTTATTTTGACTTGAGACTTGATGAATTGAGGAACTTACATTGTCTTGTATATATATATATATATTTGAGGAGCATACCAGATATGTTTGGGCATCAAGAAAATGAGAATAGTCAAACATGCTTGTCGACCAAGAAAATTGATATATCTATCTTCTTTGCCTTCACTTTTGCTTTTGTCGGCACTCAAAAAGGTCTGTTCAAAAAACACTGTCGTTTGCTCATCCTAATTTAGTCGACTTTTTAAGGATTTATGTACATGTAAACTGTTATATAGGTTAAAAAGGGGACGTGTTATTAAATTCTAAATTCTAAAAACTAGTGGTAGTCTCCAGTGTTTTAGAAACTTCAGAAAATGTTAGAGATTACCAATATTTTCATTTTATGTGGATCTAATCTAGAGACACTTGCTTATTTTCCACAAAATATTGGTAGTCTCTAGTGTTTTCCAACAACTTTTTGACACTCAAATTAGTAAACAAATACGAGATTCAATCGGGATCAAAAAAAGATTGAAATGACTAATGAATATCAAACTTGAGAAAGAGCAATACATGTGGTCTTGTTTAATTGTTTTAGATCATTATAGATTTATAATTAGTATATAAATATAAAACTTAATAATTTAAATATATGTAGTTAAAATCAAAAATAAATATTAAAATTGAATTAATAATTTTAAACGGTTCAAGCGGTTATTAACCGTCTATATTCGACCATCTCATTCTCATCATAACTAAACATAAAAATATCCATTACGAAACGATTCACATTTATTAATTTTTTAAAAAATGTAAAAGAAAAAAAAAAAAGACACAACCCTGAGGGTTTGGACTTTGGAGTTGGGAAGGCGTAGCCATTAGTATTATTAAATCATTAATTAATGTGTGTACTTAGGCAAAACGATAGAGAAGAGAAGACTCTTTCAACGTTCTGTTCCACTTCCATGGATTCACGAAATCCTCCCACTCAAATCCCTAACTCGGTCCGTCCTGTTCCTGGCTCCAATCAGAGCCACGCCGATTCGATTATCTCATCGCTCCTTTCGTTTCCCGATTCATCTCCGACCTCCATTAGCTCCTCCTTCGATCGAGTCCTCGACAAAGCTCTCGCCTCCGCTTCCGCTGATGAATCCGTTCAGGATCGTCTCTGCGATCGTACTCTCGAACTCGCCTCTCTTCTCCTCGATTCCACTAAACGATGCTTCCGGAAACGAGCTTCTGTTCACAATTCCAATTCCTGGTTCCTACCCCCAGAACTCACCATTAAGGTAATCAAACAAATCGGACAATTTCTGGAAATTTTAAGCAATTTAGGATATATATATATATATATATATATATATATGTTGTTGTTGTCTACTTGTGATGAGTGATTTTTCATTATGTGTTTAAAAATGGGATTTATTTATTCAGGTGTTTTCGATGCTTGATACAAAGTCTCTGATGCAAGCATCTGTGTGCTGCACCATGTTCAACAAATGTGCCATTGACCGTGTTTGTTACACCCACATCGACCTGACAACGTCTGCTAGATATGCTGATAAGGGAATTGTCTCTACTGTGATCAATCGAGCTGGAAAAGAACTCAGGTTCAATTTTTGTGTCTTGAAACAATTAAAACAATGTGCTTTACATTCTCTTCTTGTTGCTAGTTATAAAAACCTACTGAGTCCAGTGAGATGGAAGAAAATTCTCTTTATATCACTTATCCTTTTCTTTTTTTGCTTTTTATATTTGAACTTGGTTTTTGTAAACATTTCTCAGGGTGTTTTTTTTGATGTTGTTGTTGATTCAGATCCCTCAAAATTGGTCGTGTTGTTCGCCCAGCTGGATCTGATTCTGCCACGCCTTTGCTTAGCGGATCTTGTCTTTCTACACTATCCTATAATCATGGTTTTCTTGGGTATTAGCTTCGACCAGTTTTAAATTTTTAATATCAAACTTGTTATAGCTACCTGTCTTGCCCAGTCTAAACTTAGCTAATGGAGTTAAGGTTGAGAAACGAACATGTAGAAACAAGGTTATAGTTTTTATAGATAGGAAAGAACTAGAACAGGAAAAACATCCCGAGACAATAATATTCGAGAAAATGGTTTCACTGGGTTTGAATTCTGAGAAAAATGTTGTTATATATCATGTGCACTTATTCTTCTAACTTGGGATTTTTTCTTTCTTCATTCAACTAGGAGTCGCTTGAGAAGCCTTCGGCTTTACAATCTCAGGCCGATAAAATACAGGTCCTTATGCAATGCGTTGTCAGTTTGTCCAAATATCACTGATCTGAGGATTGTTGGATTGTAAGTTGTAGCTTGTTTATTTTGAATTTCAGCAATTTTTCCATTTCTATTTTTTTTTCTCCCTATGTCCAGAGGTTTCATATTGTCATCTTCTATGCTTTCTTTAACGTCTGTCCACTTTCAGTTCTGCTAATTCCGTAGACAACGTTTTCTCATGTTTTATTATTACGTGTTTTATGTGACAGGTATAACCTTACTGAGGAGCTATTTAACTCGCTGACAATAAAATGCCGCTTAATAGAACACCTGTTCTTAGAGACCTATGGTTATCCACGTAAATCTTTTCCACTGTGAAGCTTTCCTTTTGTTACGTCCAAGTTTGCTCAAGATCACCTATTGTGTGACAGGTGCATTAGAGACTAAAACAGGATCATCATTGATAGACTTTGTGGCAAACTGCCCCAACTTAACTTCTCTAACGCTCATACGTTTTGGACTAACCGATGAATGGGCCCGAAATCTTGTTGAGGTATGAATCCAGTTTTTTCTTTTTCTGGTGCGTCTTCTCTCTTCATTTGGTATCACCTAATCTATGATTTTACAAAACCTAAAAACAATTTGGATGTTATTTGTAGAGTTCTCGTAAACTGAAGTACCTGAATTTGTCCAGATCACCTACAATCAAAGGTCGTTTTTTGAGGTAAAAATACCTAAATGTTAATGAGCAAAATTTCCGCTTTAGGTCTTTTTATTAGCAAAATCTCACATATCTAAGAAAATATTGTTGGTAGGGAGTTGGGACTTAGCTGCAAAGATCCTCCACTCAAGACTCTAATATTGCGCAACTGTCCTAAACTACAGGAGGTAAAAGATTTAGCATGAACAAGTTATTTTTGTTGTTTCATCAGTATTTGGTCTGACATTCACTGATGACTGACCTTGATTTTTCAGAAAGAAGTGTTGGAATTCTGTAACTCACTACTCGCAGGGAACTTCAAATCCATTCGACACATGGTAAAGTCTTATAGAATTATGCCAAATTTTGTAAATGAAAGGCATAAATAACGTTAATTTACTCTTAATCGGCTTATTTTTCTTGGTTTATTTACTTTAAATAGGATGTTTCAAGTAACCGCGGCTTATTTTTCTTGGTTTATTTACTTTAAATAGGATGTTTCAAGTAACCGCGGCTTAATTTCTCCAGACAGGGGCAAGAGATCTAACAAACCAACGTAACCGATTGATCTTTCATTTTCTATTTTTTAATTAATTTATTTATTTTGATAGTTAACATTTTATGACTTAGAAACGTACTAATGAGTTACTTGTTACATAAATTGTAGTTTTCCTCTGGACAGGCTGAAAGAAGAAAAATCAGATGTCACATTTGTGGCAGAATTTCCAATGACAAGGTTTTCATCGATTACTATGAAACAGGCTTCAAAGATAAATCATTTGATTAAAGCCTGAATTAAAAATGGGGTTTGTGTCTGTAAATTTTCAGTTCAAAAAAGCTCTACGATGACGACGAGTTGAGGCTGATAGAGATGATGGAAGCTGAGGACGATGAAGTGGATGATGATGATTCGGATGATGACTCGGACGATGGATCGGATGAGGATGAATCAGATGATGATGTGGGTATGGGCTTTCATGAAGAATATTTGTTATGATGATTGATTGTTGTTCAATCGTCAGTCTTTATTATTGAGCTAGTTCCATGGGAAGCTCTTCGTTTCTTTTTCCTCTATATTTATTTATTTATTGGTAGATTTGAACTGTGCTTACAAACATAAGAAACTATTGAACGAGTTAGTAAAATGTGACATTGTCGGTTAAATTATGATATGATTTTTTTTGATAATTTACAACAATAATACTAGTTGTTTATTTTATTTTAAATACCGAAATTAAATCCTAAATAATCTGAGATTTAGCAATTAATCCAGAAAATTACAAACTCTGCAGCACGTGCCAAAATCGCTTTCCTATTAACTAAAACGTTGCTTGTTGATGGATACTCCAAACCCTAAGCGACCACGCCATGATGTTTCCTCTTCCATCCAAAACCCTGATTCTGATCCAGATTTCATCCAGAGCAACTTCGATTTCGATTCGACTATCTCCTCCTTCCTTTTGCTGCCTGATTCGACTTCTATCGGTAGCTCCTTCGATCGAGTACTAGGTCAAGTTCTCGTCTCTGCTTCAGAAGCTTCCGGTGATGATTCCGTTCAGGATCGTCTCGTCGATCGTGCTGGCAAACTCGCCTTTCTTCTTCTCGAATCTACTAAACGCTTCTCCCGGATGCGCGCTTCTCTTTACAATTACAATTCTTGGCCCCTTCCTCATGACCTCACCATTAACGTAACGAATCTAACACCTACCACCTACGTTTGTTGAATCTTGCTTTTAGGACTTTTGTTCTTGGTTATTTTTGAAGAATTCTCAAATCACTACTGATACGTTCTGACAAGTGATATGTCAGAATCTTTTCTTAAAGACCTGTGACCGATGTTATGATTTCTTGAGTGGTAAGTCTCACGTACTGTGTTTATATAATGTGCATAATTAAAACAGGTGTTTTCGATGCTCGATACAAAATCTCTGATGCAAGCTTCAGCATGTTGCACCATGTTCCGCAAATGTGCAATAGACCCTTTGTGTTACTCTCACATCGACTTGAAATTGGGTGGCAAACGCATTTATGATGAAATTGTGTGTAGTATGATTCATAAGGCTGGAAAGGAACTCAGGTGTGTAATATTATATTCTGTTTGCATTGGCAGCTACCTTCTCCTATTTCTTACATTTTTTATTCTGCTTTTAATTTTGTGTTTATGTAATCATCTCATTGTGGTTTCCTTTGTACATGAAGATCCCTTAAACTCGGCCGTGTTATATCTTCACGCAAAGGATCTACCTTCACGAGATCTTGTCTTGCCTCAGTAATTCTTAATCATGGGTTTAATGGGTAATTTTTCTTTATTACCAAGTGATATTGTTTGAATCTGATTGTCCAAATTTGATCTTTCTGATTGGTATTATCTGTCTTTATCCATTCAAACAGGGGTCTCTTGAGAAGCCTACAACTTTACAATCTCGTATCCACGGGAACCAAGTCCTTATGCGATATGTTATCAGTCTGTCCAAATCTCACTGAACTCAAGATTGCTAATTTGTAAGTTGTTTTGGGCGTCTTTAATACTTGCATGTAGCTTTTGAGTTTCATGAAATTTCCAATACGGCCTCATTGTTAATTTTCCATCATTAAAGTGATAGGACAAAAATCCTAGAGCAAGTATTAAAGACGCTCACTAGAAACCCTCGCTTGATAATAGAGCGCCTGTTAATACAGAACAATGTCGACTTCCCTGCATCAGGTAAAATTGTTCAACTGTGAAACTTTATTCCTCTCTTAGTTCCTCCTTGGTTGGCTCAAGCTTATACAATGTGTGTGGCAGGTTTATCATGTTCAACCGTTGAGGCATTTGTTACCTCCTGTCCCAGCTTAACTTGGTTAACGCTTGTTGGTTTTAAACTAAAGGAAGTAACAGTCCGAAAACTTGCTGAGGTATGGTTTCGTTTAGTTTTTTTCTTTCTTTTGATATTTCTTCTCTCTTTTCATTTAGCTTTATGAAACCTTGGCCTCAACCAAAATTGAAAACAAATGAAATGCTTTTACAGGGTTTTCCTAAACTTACGCACATGAATCTGTCTAGAACGCCTGAAATCAGCGGTCGGTTTTTGAGGTTTGTATTGAATAATCAAGATATTCTTTAGGTGTCAAAAATACATGAATCTTCTGACGAATACTTTGATGGTTAATTAGGGATGTGAGAATTCGTTGCAGAGAGCCTCCACTCAAGACTCTAATACTGCGTGATTGTCCTTCTTTAGATGAGGTTAGTATAAACACACAATTATGTTTCAAAATTTTCATCTAGTATCTATTTGATTTCTATGTCTTAATTCCTATATAAGTTTCTGAAAAGCATCTCGATATATATCCAGAGAGAAATAGGGTATTTCTTGGATGCGCTTCTCAACGGACACTTCAAATTCTTTCGGCACATTGTAAGTTGATATGAATTTGTATCTCTCACTTACGTCTTCGATCGTGTATGCTAGTCTTCTTCTATCTCCTTCACAACTTTGAAATTGAATGTATATTCTTTTAGAAGGAAAAACAAATAAGAAATGATTAGAATTTTGATATGACTCACAAGTCATAACAATTAAACACCTTCCTTGGTTTTCTCAAATAGGACTTAACAAGCCATGTTGGTGTTGGTGATGGAGGCACGGAAATTACCATATCAAAGTAACTATTTAGTCTCTGATTTTTTTCTTAAAAGAAAAAAAAATATCACAACTATGCGTACTAATGACACAAATTTTATTGTTGTTGTCTGTGTGTGTGTGTGCGTGATGTAGGGATATTATAAAGAAGCTGAAAGAAGAAAGATCAGGTGTCAAAATCAAAACTGTTTTTATTATTAGCGGTTTAGATGAATAATAATAGTCGTTAACAAGGTTTATTTTGTTAAAATCCTTGAGAGTTTTAGTGGTAAGTGTAGTTTGGTTGTAAATTCAGATCAAAATACTTCATGGACGTATTAAACTTACTTTTTTCGTAATTAATTTTTTAAGTAAAGGGAAACAGCAATGCTTGAACAGAAGCTAAGCTAACATTCAATACAAAATTTCTAAGTACTCTTTTCTACAAATTTATTAGCTCAACAAGATTCATAGTGAACATTTATATTAGGCATGTTTTATTCGGGTAAAGATGGAGTGACGACGGATATAAATTGACACTAACTACGAAAATAAAAAAAAATTAGTATCCAAAGTTGACAGCAATTTAGTACTAGCGTGTGTAGGAGGATGTGGTCTTTGAACTTCATCCTACACCATGAAGGTTTTATATTCGGTTTCTGTCAATCTCTGAGACTTGTGAGTTCATGAACCTTATGTTTAGACTTTTCAATTTGCGTTGCGAAACACCAAAATAATGTGTTCAGATCAAATAACAAATATGATTATATTTTGTTAATCTGCAGTTAAGATCTCTAAATCGATCATTGACTATATTTTGTTGTAAATATTCAAATATGATTTAAATTAACAGTGTTCTAATAACCAAATACCATTATCAACATTTATCAAGTGAAACATCATAGAACTGATAAAGAATGACATTAAGCAACTACTGATAAAGAATGACATCACGTGAACGTATTTAGTTTGCATCTAGAAGCACAAATATAATTTCTCGGAGCTCGCAACAACTCATAGATGGTAAAAGATACCACTGATCTCATGTCATACTACACCATAGAATAAGAATACTCACCAACTTGCAAGAGATTTACATCCCATTCCGAAACACCAAAATGGTGTTTGTAGATCAACCAACAAATCAGTTCTAAGCAATCTTAACTATTCTCGTTTCCATAGTTTTCTTACATATACACATATCCATGTTCTAAGCAATTCCTCAAGCATCCTGTTTCCAAATCCTGATAGTTTTATCCAAATGATTACCCGATGAAGCTATTTCGTTTTGAACCGGATGGCAACTCACCGAGATCACTGCGTCTGTGTGGCCTTCTAGTCTCTGCAGTATATTTTTCTGCTGAAGATCCCACAGATACACACAATAGTCCTCTGATCCACTCACAATGTACTTCCCATTCGTTACAGAAAACGCCGATGTGATACAGAATACTTTGTTCGTATGTCCTGTGTATATTTTCAGAAATTTCCCCGTCGCATAGTTCGACAGCTTCTGTTGGTTTTTATCCCACATTGTACAAAGACAAATCAATCCATTAGTAACTAGCATTACAAGAGAATCTACTAGTCTCAGATTCAAATTGTTCTGTATCAAAATGTTCTCAAGATCAGCAACTAACACAAATGCAAGAACCCATCAATAACACTATACTCTTCCTAACTTCTTTGTTGTTCATATCCAAAATCAAACATGATGCAAACCAATATATCATAGCCAGGTTTGATTCAAAGATTAAGCCAACGAGAAGTTTAGAACTTACGAGAGTACTATCGAGAGTAGCAACGAGTATAAACTTCCCATTAGGAGAGAACTTGGCGAAAGAAACAGCAGGAGACTTATCATCAATAAGAGTCTTCAAGCAAGTTCCTTCAGTAGCATCCCAAATCTTGCAAGAACCATCATGACTTGCGGAAACTATCAACGATCCATCCCGATTGAAATGCACACTTGAAATCGGCATAGAATGAGCTTTGATTGTTCTTACACACTTGCCAGTTTTAACCTCCCAAATCCGAATCGTCTCGTCAAAGGATCCAGAGACAATCAAATTCGAAGGAGGATTGAAATTAACACAGAAGACAAAGTTCGTATGACCTTTAAGAACCTTGAGACACTCGTAAGGAGATCTAGCGTCCCAGATTCGAAGCGTACAATCATCAGAGGCAGAGCAAGTGTAATGCGAATCAGAAGACCAAGCTAGATCGGAGATACCGTTAGAGTGACCTTCGTAACGGTGGATGAGAGAGTAATTCGTAGCTGACCACAGAATCATGGTTTTGTCTACGGAAGCGGAGGCGAGAAGGTTGCCGTCGTTGGAGAATTTGACGCATGAGATCGCTGCCGTGTGACCTTCTAGGGTTTTCAGGTGACGGTATGGTTTATACATCGGGACGTTTCCGCTTGCTCCTGCGTTACTCGCTCCGTTACCGCCGCTTGCCATCGCCGTCTCTCCTCGTCGGATTAACCAATTTTCTCAATGATGAAGTTTTTTCAGTCAGAAGCGTAATCGTATATATACATCCGGTTCGGTTTGAATGTATCGATTTTTCGTAAAATCATGATTCGGGATAAAATTGGTTCGATTCAGGTTATTGTTTGTACCACAATGAAAACGAAATTATGGTTAATTCGAATTTATTATAGTAGTGTTGTTTTTCTACGGTTTTGATGATTCATGTACGTCTTAGTTTAGTTAATTTGATGGCACTTAATTCGGTTGGGTTTCAGTTGCATGTGTTTTCACATTCCGGTATAGTTAGTTGGTTTGATTTCGGTTTGAATAGTCTCGGTTCAATTCGAATCAAGAGCTTTGTAGTTTGTAACCCAAACAGCTGTGAGCAGTGAGCCTGCGACTGAAGTGAGCTAAACCCATAGATGACAGTTATTATACAAGAGGGAAAGATTTATGCAAGAAGAGAATGTTATATAGAGAATTGGGGAAGGATCCTATGAAGTCTTGTTTTTGCCGTATATATCTTCAAAGCCATCAGATACTCTTTTCCTTCTTTCCGCAATCATTTCTGAATACGACTGAAACAACCAATTTAACAACCAAAAAACACAAAACCTATCAGATCTCAAAAACAATAACAAAGTAAGTCTTGTTCCACTAAGATTATTATAGAACCTATATATTTTTACTTTATCTCGGACTTAAGTAAATAAAGCTACAAACTTTTCTTTAGTAGCTCGACTATAAGGAGAAGGTTGTTATTAAGATCCATTGCCTGTGTGATGAAGGAAAAAAAAAAAATCATACCTTTGGGTAGCTATAGAGGAAAATGTACCACCAAGCGCCAATTAAACCAACAGCAAGCGATGAAACTAAGACCGAATGGAGGATTAGCCAGCTACATGCCACTATTGATAGACCCGTTAGCATTATCGTCCATGGCTGACACCTGAGAAACATAGCCAAATGCATATTCAAAACCCTATCTCATGCCCTGAAAAACGTATAAAGTTCATGTTTGCAAATGCACACCAGATCAAATAGATATCCAAAGCTGTAGTTGTCAAGGTGGAATCTCTTCTTAACCCAATTACGATTACATAATCTGTATTTTGGTTCTTCACTATCTTCCTAACCCAAAGATTCAAACTTTTGGCTTTTTTATCTTCCAAAGCAGAGTGAAGAACCACAACACAAACCATGAAACTGTAATCTGGTAAGACTTGTTCTAAGTAGCATCAATCAATAAATTCAGCTTTCAAAAAAGGTTCTTGGGTAGGCACAAACCACTGAAATTGCTAATAAAGATTAAGGATTGGTCCACTTAAAAGTGAACCTCAGGCTCTGTGAACAAACTCTATCTAAGCTATTCAGGACCAACAAATAAGATTCCTCACTAACTCCAAACTAATTGAAATAAATTGAATAAGGAACTTGATTTAGACTTACCAAGAGGGTTTAGTGTCCCAAACGGAGTCGTATTCTAGAGATAGATTGTCTAAGAGACCTTCCATGTCATCAACTACGCCACTTTCATTGACAAATCTCGAATCATTGGGCTCTCTCCGATTCCCACCCAAACTTCTAATTTTCGTGCTAATCCTTATTGGTTTGACATTGAACGAGTGAAGCTTTGTTCGGTAGCTGAGTTTTGTAAGACGAGTCTGGGTCTGAGGCCGAAACGGCGGCAGAGCCACGGCGGAGATGGAGAGACTTGCCATCTGAAGACGACGGATAAGGATAACGGACTCAATTACTCTAATTAAAATGTGGGGGTGCTTTGTAATAAATTAAAACATGTTTTCTTAATGGTGGATCATTTATATTGGGCTTAATTGTTAGTGGCCCAATAAGGAAGAAGGCTTGTATAAAACTTGCCTCAAAGCCCTAATTTTTTCCAACACAATCTGATAAGATTTTTGTTTTTTCATCGTCGTCGTTGGAACGTCGGAGTGAATTAGGGGTTCGAGAGAATGACAATGAACTCGCTACCGAGGAGATTTGGGAAGAATCAAGGCTACTTGGATCGAGATTATCGAAATGGAAGGAGATCTGATTCAGAATCCGATGAAGAGATGAAAGGATTGAGTTACGAGGAGTACAGGAGGCATAAGCGGCTCAAGCTGAGAAAAGCAGCCAAGTTCTGCTTTTGGGAGAACACGCCGAGTCCACCTAGAGATCCGAATGAGGATTCCGATGATAACGCCGACGAGGTTTTGGACAGGAACGGCGGCGAGAAGGACGATAAAGAGAAAGGGAAAGATAGGAAAGGTAAATCTGGATCTGATTCTGGGAAGTCGGATTCGGAATCTGAATCTGATGGTTTGAGATCTAGGAAGAGGAAGGGGAAGAGCTCTAGGTCTAAGCGTAGTAGGCGTAGGAGATCTTATGATAGTGATAGTGACTCTGAAGAGAGTGAGAGTGATTCGGAAGAGGAAGATAGGAGAAGGAGGAAGAGTTCTAAGAAGAAGAAAAGTAGAAGCAGTCGTAGTAGTAGGAAAAAGCGAAGTCATAGGAGGAAGAGGAGATACAGTGACTCTGATGAGAGCAGCGATGAGGATAGTAAATCTGAGATTAGTGCTTCGTCTTCTGGGGAGGAAGATACTAAGTCGAAGAGCAAGAGGAGGAAGAGATCTTCGGGTTCTAGTTCGAAACGAAGCAAGGAAAAGATAAAGTCAGAGACTGAAAGCGATGGTACTGAGGATGATACGAAGATGCAAGTAGAAGAAACGGTGAAGGATACTGAAGTTGAACGTGATGAAGAGGAGTTGCAGAAGTTCAAAGAGATGATTGAATTGAAGAAAGAATCTTCAGCTCCTGATGAAGAGGAAGACGCTGATGTTGGTCCAATGCCATTACCTAAAGCTGAAGGTCACATCAGTTATGGTGGTGCTTTAAGACCTGGTGAAGGAGATGCTATAGCACAGTATGTTCAGCAAGGTAAACGTATCCCACGTAGAGGAGAAGTGGGTCTTAACGCTGAAGAGATTCAGAAGTTTGAGGATCTTGGTTATGTGATGAGTGGAAGTAGGCATCAAAGGATGAATGCTATCCGTATTAGAAAGGAAAACCAGGTTTACAGTGCGGAAGACAAAAGGGCACTGGCCATGTTTAACTACGAGGAGAAGGCGAAGCGCGAGGCTAAGGTTATGACTGATCTGCAGCGGCTTGTGCAGCGCCATATGGGAGAAGAGTTGGGGCCTAATCATGACCCTTTTGGTGCTACAAAGACTGATGGAGCTGATGATTGATTTTTGTTTTGCTTCATGCTGCTACTTGTGTGGGTTACTAACTCATCTTATGCTTTTATATTGTAGACTGTTCCTTATTTGCATCCATATATACTGTTGTTTGCTACTTGCCCGGTAATGTGCTTCATAGTTTATGCTTTAATCTGCTATGTATTGCATGAATGCGTTTTGTGTTAAAGATGAAAGATTCTGACTTTAGGGATATGCAACAGTTGTTCTTGTGTTGTGCATTTGACTTAGGTTGATGATTTTATTTAAAGGGCATTCACTAAGTTCTAAGACTGTAGAAACTATCAATTGTTTAGGATATCCCTTAATGAGATTCACAGATTATGCGTTTGTCCCTCTGTATCAAACATGTTGATTGTAGTCAGCATGGGATTATCATCCTACTGGATTTTCTTACAGAAGATAGACACTTCAAGAGCCGAACACAGAGACATCTATTCTTTTTCGTTAGCAGTTTTCATTTTAAAAAATATACTTATATTTTACACGCCATTGCAATTAAAAAAAAAAAAAAAAAAAGAGAGAGAGAATAAAAAAAATTAAATCATCTGAATGATCTGATCTTAGGTAAATGTTAGTTTTCTCTTTTCAATATTATATTGGTGTTGCTTCTGTTTTGGTTGTTGTAGTAGAGACTGTCTGAACCGGCAGCTTTTGATCAGGTAATTTTTTACCCCTTAATCAAAGCTCTAAATTCATATGTTGTTTATGCTGTAGAGAAGTTGAGATCTCATGATTTTTCAACATCCTATGGTTTCTTCTTTGTCTTTACTATACTGACTTAATGTTTATATCAACAACAACATCGAAATATTGACTTTGTCATCTAAAATTTGACTTTATACAACATTTTGAGGTCTCTAGATACCTCTTTTACAATTTAAATATTAACTATATGATATTTTTTTGTTTGATCAGGGGCACGAGTGGAGCTTCTGTGGTGCACGTCATCTTCAACACTACTCTTTCCAAGTAAGTACTAATGTATGCATTAATTCGATTCCTAAGTTGTCTTCATTTACTATTTTTGGTTTTGGAAAAGAAAAGCTTTGGTGTCGTTCTCTTTTAGCTTTCAATTTTATTAGTATTGATTTGCATTTGTTTAACATAGTGATAGACTTATCATATATGAGTTCGTTTAAGGTTTGACAATAAGTTTTTTTTTTTTGTTTCTCAGGTGGATTGTTTGCTTTAGGATTAATCAAAACTTCAACTAAGCTGCTCCCACATCTCTAATGCCAACACTGATATAAACATAAAAACACGTAACACACGAAAACCCATATAACTTTTGTGTACTCTAACGCTAATACTAACAAACTTAAATGCAAAAGAAAAAAATAACGTGAACTGATTCAGTTGAAGTTAGTGTTTGTTTAGTAGTAGTAGCATCAGATGATCGTTTTCTTAATTTTCAATAGACCAAATCGTTGAATAACCGAAATTAGTTAAATCCGAGTTGAACCAAACCGAGATAGCTGCAAAACGCCTGTGCAAAAGAAATTGTTGAATGGTTGTAATACAAAATGATGCATACTAGAAATTGAGAATTTTTTAATTTAAAATTAGTCATTCTTATGAAATTTTATAGAGTATACAACAACAAGCAATTATTTCATAGAGGTGAAGTGTTGGAGAAAATTTATTAAAAAAAGAATACATTAATGTATCAACTTCTATATATATATATAGATGTATCTATATATATATAGATATATAAATTTAGATGATTATTAATTTATGATATGAATGAGATTATATATTTACATACGCATTCCAAAATAATTATTAATCAAACAAATTTATTATTTTATAATATTTATTAATTTATTACATATCTTCATTAGAAGACCCTACCAAAGTACATGATCCATACATAAGAGCATCTTTATAGGAGAACTATTTTGGGTGTTTTTAGAATAAATATATTATGAAAATAATGTAAAATCAGTAGTTAAGATCTTTTGTTAAAAAGTTAGTTATTGGAAGAACATGTTTAAGATCATAAGATTTAATAATATAATATTTTTAAACATATTACAATTATAAAAACTTATAAAATAACATTTAAATTGTAAATTTATAAAACTTTTACTAAAATTCAAAATACAATACCAAATTTTTATGAAACAAAAAAAACATTAAAGATAAAAAAAACAAACAAACATATTACTTAATTAAAACACACTAACATTTTATTTAATTAATACATAGTTTAATGTCCAAATTTATTTCATATATTTTCAATCAAATCCTCTTTTAATTTGTGAAAAATTGTTTGCAAAAAATTGTATTCATTCACAGCTTGCCACGTCAACTTAGAACTGGACCAACATCTACGTCAAGAACTAATCTTGGTGTTTTTCTGCCACTATTCCTTATATTTATAATTTTAATGGGTTAATAACACCCCTCATGTTTAAAGATGGCCTAATGTCTAATTATTCGTTATTCTAAATTAATACAACTCATTTAAATTTAAAGAACCAAATTGATGAGCATGCTTGGATTTAGAAATAAATGAGTAGGTAAACGATTTCCATTGTTTCAAATACATAGTGAATAAATTTTATTTTCCTACTTTTCCTCCCTCATTTAAACCACAAGGATTGTAGTTAAAAAAAAAGAATCACATTGAGATAGATATACATATGGATATTACCCTGGCGGTTAAGTCAAGGAAGAGAGACCGTGCCATTTTGTTGGTATTTTTTGCTGTGTACCCAGTAATGCAGATGGAACAGAAGCCACGATGGCCAAGGGTGAAAGGTTCATTCATCACCATATTATCAGAACTTAGTTGTGGATTATGACGAGAATAAAATGTACTATCTACGGACTTAGATTTTATGCTATTGATTTCCAGGTTTATTTATTTTTAAAATATATAGTGAATAAATCTTATTTTGTCACTTTTGTCTTCTCCTCTCTCATTGCAATGCAATAAAAGGAGACAAAATTCAAGGTTAGCAAAAATCTTTGAGTCTAGATTAAGCGTAGGAAGATAAAATCACATGATTTAATCTAGTATTTGAAAAATCAAGTATCCAATACATAAGTTTATTTTGAATTTCAAATCAATTACTAATATATGAACCAATCAACCTTTTAAATCTTTAATTTTCAAGAGCTTTACAAACCCAAACATGAATGTTATGCCTTATGCGCATTTAGAAGATCTAGAAGTGTGGGGAATTCTAAAGCCTTGTTTGAGGTTGAAATTGAAAACGCTAAAACACTTTTTCCAAAAGGGATTTAAACGTTGCCGAAATTAAACTTATTTCTTTCTAAAAAAATAAATGTCTGAAGAATAAAAGCAGTAGCATCATAAAATGATATATTACCGATTATATATGATCGTCACCATTATTCTATTTTGGAACTGTAAAACAAACAAAGTACTACTATGTGTATATGTATATTATTGGGGGATCTCTATAATTGTGAAGTGAAATAATTTCGGAATTTGCAGGCAGATCATATATATAGTTGAGAAAATAACATCTATTCAATAATTTCAATTATAGTATATGATTCCATATTTGTGGAAGTATACAATGTCCGAATCTTTTTTCTTCAATAAGTGCCATACATTGGTACATATCTTCATTTGAAGACCCTACCAAAGTACCCGGTCCATATATGTACATAATTCTCTAATTATTCGTTCTTTTAAACTAATACAACTCATTTAAATTTAATGAACCAAATTGATGATCATGCTTGGATTTAGAAATAAATGAGAAAGAAAACGACATCGATTGTTTCAAATTTAGTGAATAAACTTTATTTATTTTAATTAAAAATTACTACACAACGGTTATGAAAAATATTTTATTTTTAGAAAAAAAAAAACAAAGATGACGTAAGAGGTCCTCTTCTCATGCACGAATAATGAAATTAAATTAATGAGGAAGACGCTTAAGTTTGACCCAAATGCCTTTAACACACGAATTTAAAGAGACATTTTTTTGGTTTATAAAATAATTAATTACTCTGCTCAAGTCAAAAGACGAAAATGACCAAACGCTCAATGGATAAAGATAAGGGTATTAGAGTCATTTCAAGTCAGCAGAATCATGAAGTAACTGTGCCTGCCTACTTACTTAAAAGACAACTGCTCTCTTCTCCGTCTCTCTCTCTCTCTTTCGTCTTCTCTATCATCAAACCTCATTTCTCAGATCCGTAGGATCTTCGTTTCCATGGAGGCTTAAAAACCCTAATAGAAAGAAGATACTCTCTTTTAACACACATCTTTGATTCGCTAACTGAAGAACAAACAAATCTTCCCTCTCTCTATAATAATAGCCTTCCACTGAAGCGATTCGTCAAGGTGAATATCTCAATGGAAGCTGTCTTCTTTTTATCAGGATCTGATCTTGTGATTTCGCTTTGCTTCTTTTTTATGTGATGATGATTTACTTTGGTTTCCCCCATTTTTGTGGCTTGAAATGAAATTGTTTTGTTTTTGTTTCTTCAGCTTTTCGAAACGAGCTGGGGTTTCGGATATTGTGATCTTCAGATTCGTTTTTATCGAGCTTCGGTTGAGAAACGAGTGTGTTCTTGCGACTAGTTGTTGTGGTAGTGTAAAAGCTTCTTACTTTTGACAGTGTGTGATCTAATCTCGAAATGGAAACGCTTATTGTAGCTGTGGAACATAGGGATCAGTATTACGGGAAGAGATCTCTTGGTCATCATGATCGTTTTAGATCAGCTCCTTCCAAAACTTTCAGGCAAATCAATTGCAGAACTTTTCATTCTGGTGTTGGTTTGCTTCCAAGGCCAAAGAGAACTTCTTCTACACCTTTAGCTAAAGGATCTGCTCTTCCTCAAGTTCAGTCTCCTCGTTCTCCCAAGTCTGTTTTGCCGGTTTTTAATCATCCTTCGGTTGACAGCGGTAGAAGAACTAGTCCCATTCCAATTGCTAACTGCAGAGGTCCTCAGATCCGTAGGTGTGCTAGTGAATTTGTTGACAAAAGGAGAAGCCTTTCTTACTCTGAGCTTTGGGCTGGACCTACTTACTCCAACTCTCCCCCGCCTGCTTCTGTGCCTATTCCTAAGTTTTCTCTCCAACAAAAGAGGACGGTATCTTTGACCTTTCCTGCTCCTGACTATGCTGTTGATATCCGTGGAGTTGCTAAGTCTGCGCCGGTTTCTCCAACCTCATCTGGTGACAATCCTTTTCGTAGTACTGTCTCTGCCACTATGACACTGCGTCGCATGCTCAATCTTGAGCTTGATGCTGCAGATGAATGAAGTTTTTAGGGGAACGGGGTTAGTTTTAGTTTTGTGCACATATAAATAAGGTGTTAGTCACCAAGTTGGTTTGAGTTCGTAACTTCGTTTCTTAGCTTTCAATAGCAATGGTAAAGGAACACGTAAGCAGTCTTGACTCAGAGTTGGTCAGCAGTTACTACTGGATCTCCTATGCAGATGGGGGTGTTGTTAATGGTGGAACAGCTGGTTATAGTGGGTAGAAACATTCAGGAAGCAGACTGATATCGCGTAAAAGAAAAGACTTGATTCTTGGTGAGCATATAGGATGGCCAAAAAGTTACCAGTCTCTAACATATATACTGGGTGAATACTAAGTTCATGTAGTGATGCTCGAACATAAGTGTTTCCTCTTTACCCTTTGTATAGTTTCTTCTTAGAGTCGTCTTTTTTTCCCTTTGGCTTCTTTTCTTAAGTGGGTTAGATAGCATCTAGCTAGCCTGTATATGCAGTAGAGCCTTTGATCATACTGGGTTTCTGTTTCACTCTTCCAAGTTTCGTCTTCTCGGGTTCTTAGTTTTACCTTTGTCCTGTATCTCCCTCTCTGTCCATATCTTTTTCTTTTGAGCCCTCTTTTTAAGTCTACTTCTCTTCCTTCTAATTCACGTCGATCCAGCCTTACAAGATGTAAATCTAACTACTCTCCTGCTAAGTGATCTTCCTCTTCGCCTCGTTTCCTGTTTTTTTGAAAAGGAAAAAGGGAAGAGCAAGTTTTACTGACCCTCTTAGACTATCTCTGCTGGTAAAGATTCATCCAGATTCATGCCATTTCAGTCTCACCTTTAATCCACCATTTCTTGTGAAGAAAAGACATTCCTTAGGTTCTTACCTAGAACACCTTTGTCTCGTTGAAGTTTCGTGATCCTGCCTTACCTGCTCACCAGGTAAAATCTGAAGCTCTCTTTAGCTCTTCCAGTTAAGAAAATCTGAATGTGTAATTTATACAAGTTTTTGACAATTGTAACAGGGACCTGGAGAAGCTGCTGCTCTGCTTTTGATGCTGCTTCTTGGTTTCTTTGTCTTTCTACTATCTTTGGGTTGTTTTGTTAGATAAGGAGACAAGTATAGTCTCTGTGTTTGGAACAGTTGTGTGAAGGTTTCCACAGACGTATGTTTCTTCTTATATTTTGTAGTTTGTGACAAGTGTTGTAGAGACGTCTTGCTAGTTGCTATCTTGTTTTGGAGTTTTAATGTTGAAGGATATGTATCCCTGGTTCCCTTACTATATCTATGCCTCTATGTTTCTTTATTGCATAATGAGATTTGGTGAAGAAATAACTAGCAGTGTATAATATCTGAAACTCAAATAGCTGGAAGTTTTAAGCTAAAATGGCCCGTTATGGGCCCATTGGACTGACTACCTGTACTTTTTTAGTAGGATTTGCTGGACATCGTATTACTACTCTACTACAGTACTACTGCATCATGTCATCATCATCTTCAATTCTTCACCATCTCGTGAAAATGATATTTCTATTTATGTTTTCCCCTAAACGTTAAAAAGACAAAATTTTCAACACTTTAATTATGGAGGTAGGCAGGCAGCTATAGTTACTATTTGAGACAATGTGAAGAAAAATTAAAAAATAGAAGAAGTAGACGTTTGGTTGGGACCAAGTATATAGAGAGAGAGAGACTAGAGAGGTTGTTGAAGAAGATGAATTATTAGTGAGAGTTGTAAAATGGTTTGGTAGTTTATTGAGTTTTCATTCATGATGATTCATTATTACGATTGGGCCCAAAAACAACAAGAAGAAGAAAAGAAAAACTTTGTTGGCATTTTCTTGTTCGTATTTAAAAGTACAACGTCTGGATACCGACAGTTTGATTTTGATATGTTAAAGGGCACATTTTTCTTTTGTTCCATACTTAATTCCTAATTAGCTTAATTCTATAGTATTATTATTAATCAAGAACTAGTTCTTTTTTCTTTTTCTTTTGGTGGATAATTAATTTACTAAAAAATATACAAAGGAAACTTTCGCAATCATGATTTAATAATCTAAGAGTTTTTTTTTTTTTTTAAAGCCAATACTTAAATCTTTATAATATAATCCACACCTTATGTGACTTTTCTCTCTTTTTCTTTTGGTAAAATGAATCAAGGCTTAGTTGATAACATGTGCAAATGCAAAAGATTAAAGGTTTATAGCTATTGCTATTATTTTTTTACGTTTCACAATTAATATAGGTTTAACAAGTTTGACACAAACTAAAAAATTATACAAGCGATTCTATAAGGGAAAAAAAAAAACAAGTTGACCGTTGTTATTATTATGTTCTATTGTGTAAAGTGTAATCTTTTTCCCATATAAACAGTTTTAAATTATCTTTTTTTTTTGCATTAAAATTAATCGTAACAAGCTTAGAAATTTAATGTTAAACAAAACTTAATGATCTTTATTCATCAATCAAGTTACTAAATCAAACGAAATGTATATATCATGTATGTATTTTGATGCGCGTGGGGTGAGATGTGGCTACGTGGAAGAATATGATTAGATGAGGTACGTGGGACCAAAGTTCAGTTCTGAAAAATACGTCTCTCTCTCTCTGTTGCCTTTTTTTCTTTATCTGATTCTCTTTCTCTTCAAAGATTCTCTTTCTACTTTTTATACTATAAAGAAAAAGAGGAAAGGCTTGACAAAAAAAGAAGGAAATAAGCAATAATTAATTGATTGAAACAATGGATTATATCATTGATGTTAATATATTTTCAAAAGATTAAAATTCAAATTTATTCAATTCAGACCAAGTATTACGTAGAATTAGAATATATTTAAAAATGATTATTAAAAGTATAAAATGGATTTTATAGTTAATGATCAAGAAAACGGTCTATTCGGCCGTCTAGGCGCTAGGCGCTCAACAGACGTCTAGACGATCGCATAGATCGCCTAAAATCGCATAATATATATTTTTAATCTTTGGCTACATATATATTTTTAAAAAATTTATATTCAAATACATGTTTATAAATTATTAATCTAAATCAAATTAATGTATTTTTCTAATTTTTGATTATAATTTATTATTTATTATTATTCTAATATATATTTTTGCATAAATTTATATAATATTTTATATATAATTGTTTATGTAATAGAGGTTAAATCCGTTTGAAAATGTCTAAATTCCGATTAAGCGTTGTTCTAATTACGAGGCGTTCGAAAAAGACAGTGATCATAGCTTTTTTTTTTAATATCATGTAAGATACGTTTTCATATACATAGTAAGAGTTATAATAAAACCTTGTATGACCTATATAAAGAAATATCACATGTAATGATTACACTTTGCTTAATTTATGGCGTAATTTACATTAAATTTGTTTAAAAAAAAGAAAAAAAAATTCTTTCTGTAAGTTTGTTAAATACACTTTTTTGTTTTAGGAAGTCAAATATCCCCCAAGCAATCCCGAGAAAAACATTTTAAGAAACACGTTTTTAAGGGTACTCTCGTCATTTTCTTGCTCTAACCTCTCTTTCTCTCTCTCTCACTTCAAGCCCCCACCACACCACATAACCTAAGCAAAACTCTCTTCTTCACAACGTAAAAAGCAGAAACAGAGCTTCTTTTACACACCAAGAGAGAGAGAGAGAGAGAGATCTAGAAGATGATGACGGGATGAGGTATGCGAGGAAGATGACTTCTAATCGCGTAAGAAACTTCTAAGCGCGTGATTCTTCAATTTATCGACGTGCGATTATTTCCTTTTTTTTTTTTGTGTGTGGTAAGAAGAACTCGACTTCGGTGCTCTCCGATTCGTTTGATAATTGTGGGATTTTGATTTTCTTAGCTCTCAGATCATAATTTTAGCTTCTATTTATGCACTGTAATCATCGACAAGCTACACACCTAATCTATACTGTGATCCTCTGATTTTTTTTTTTTCTGACTCGAAATTTTGTTTTGTGTTCTGGGTTTTTAAGAGCATGGAGATCATCTCTATGGTAATCGTATCATAGAAAAATCACAATCGTGTACAAAATGTTTATTCATTCGGAAATTTAGGTTGCTTAATAGTTTGGCTATTCTCTCTCTCTGATTCTGGGTTTCATACACACTTGTTACTGTTTCTCTTTTTGGCACTTCTCTAAATAATTAAAATATTCCTTTTGTGAAATTTTTTCAGGTAATTTGTTAGATAGGTGTTGAGAACTTGAGACGACACTTGGTGTAACAATCCTTTGTATTTGCTGGAAAGAAAATAAAATAAAATAAATGGAGATTGCGGCAAAGAGTAATTCGAAACCTATGTATTCATGGTGGTGGGATAGTCACCATACCCCTAAGCATTCTAAATGGCTTCAGGAGAATCTTGCTGGTATGTTATGTATCTTTGTTAATGCTACCTACTTCTACTGTATATGTGATTTCTCTGCTTTAGATTAGCTGATGATTTTGTATCACTCACTATCTGTGAACTTTTTAAAAAATATGTTTTGCTTATTTTTATTTGACAGGTATGGATAACAATGTGAAACAAATGATCAAGGTTCTTGAAGAAGATGCAGATTCTTTTGCTAGACGAGCAGAGATGTATTACCGTAAGCGTCCTGAGCTTATGAAATTGGTTGAAGAGTTCTACCGTGCATATCGTGCATTAGCTGAAAGGTATAATCATGCAACTGGGATAATACACAAGGCTCATCAGACTATAGCAGAGGCGTTCCCTAGCCAAGTTCCTTTGATATTTGGCGATGACTCGTCACATGTTGGTGCTTTGACAAATGATGTTGATCCACAGACACCGGAGATGATTTCTCTTTTCCGAGCTCGGGTTGGCCCGGATGGGTTGCTAAAAGATGTAAAGAGGAATATTGATTTTAGTGAAGAAGCTCCGTTTGTGAGTAGTGGGAAAGCAAGAAAGGGACTGAATTTTAATCATGTGGATGGAAAAGGAAGAAATAATCTCAAAGCTGAGGCGGAGGCTGAACTTGTTGCTTTAAGAGACTCCCTTTCTAAAATGCAGGCTGAAAAAGAAGCTAGCTTAGCACAGTTTGAGAAGAATTTGGAGAGACTGTCCAATCTAGAATCTGAAGTATCTCGTGCGCAAGAAGACTCAAGGGGACTTCGTGACACAGCCGCTAGTGCAGAAGCTGAGACCCAAACGCTCAGAGAAACCCTCTACAAACTGGAGTCTGAAAAGGAATCCAACCTTCTTCGGTATGACAAATGCCTGCAAGAGATAGCTGATTTGGAAGATAGACTCGCTGTAGCCCATAAGGAAGCTGGAGGGATCAATGAGCGAGCAAGCAAAGCTGAAGCTGAAATTCTCGCTTTGAGGGAGAGCCTTGCTAAAGCCGAAACTGAAAAGGAAGCTGCTCTTGTTCAATACAGGCAATGCTTGAATACGATATCTAACCTAGAAGATAGACTGAGGGAGGCTGAGGAAGGTACAAGGCTTATCAATGAGAGGGCTGAAAAGGCTGGGGTAGAAGTTGAAAACTTGAAGCAAACAATATCGAATTTGATCAAGGACAAGGAAGCTTCTGAACTTCAGTTCCAACAGTGCCTGAATATAATTGCGGATCTAAAAGTCAAACTACACCATGCTCAAGAAGAAACACAAAGTCTTAGCCATGAATTAGAGGATGGAGTTGCTAAGTTAAAGTTTTCTGAGGAGAAATGTCTTGTGCTTGAGAGATCAAATCAGAATCTTCACTCTGAGCTGGATGGTCTCTTGGAGAAACTGGGGAATCAAAGTCAGAAGTTCACCGAGAAGCAAACAGAGCTGGTCAAATTGTGGAGTTGTGTACAAGAAGAGCATTTGCGTTTCCAAGAAGCTGAGACCGCGTTTCAAACCCTACAGCAGTTGCACTCTCAGTCTCAGGAGGAGCTAAATAATTTGGCTGTGGAACTTCAAACCAGGTCTCAGATCATGAAAGACATGGAGATCCGAAACAGTGAGTTACATGAGGAAATTGAGCAAGCAAAGGTCGAGAACAAAGGTCTCAGTGAGCTCAATCTCTCTTCGGTTGCATCAATTAAAAGCTTACAAGAGGATGTCTCAAGCCTAAAGGAAATAATACGCAAACTTGAAGCAGATGTTGAGCTAAGAGTGAACCAGAGAAATGCTTTACAGCAAGAAATCTATTGTCTTAAAGAGGAATTAAGTCAGGTAGGGAAGAAAAACCAGTCCATGGTAGAACAGGTGGAGTTAGTTGGGTCATCAGTCAAAGAGTTGCAGGAGGAGACCTCAACCTTAAAAGAATGCAATGAGAGAATGAAAAGCGAAAAGATGACTCTTTCAGAGAAACTGGTAACTATGGAAAAGCTTGCTCAGAAAAACCTTATGCTAGAAAAATCTATATCAGATTTGAATTTTGAGTTGAAATCAATCAGAAGGAAGCTGAAGACGTTGGAGGAAGCTTGTCAGTCACTCTCAGAAGAGAAATCATGCCTTGTATTTGAGAACGAACAAACTGCCATTGAGAACATTGTCCTTATTGAATGGCTTCAGCAACTTAAGTCTGAAGCAGTTGGTATTGAAACAGAGAAGAAGAACCTTGAGGGTAAGGCAAACAAGATTGGTGATAAGTTAATCGATGCAGAAACTGAGAATATGCAGCTGAAGAGAAACCTGTTTGCTATCAGATCAGACAAAGATCACTTAGAAGATGAAATTGCTAATGTGAAGGATCAGTTTCATGCAAAGGAGAAGGAACTTGAAGAAATCAAAAGGGAGAAAGAAAAGCTGAATCAAGAGGTTTTCAAAGAGAGGAGAAAGGCTGACTTTTGGGAGTCTCAAGCTGCTACATTCTTTTGCGATAAGCAGATCGCAGCTGTACATGAAACATTGATTGAAGCGACGACACGTGAGCTAGCTGAAGCCTGCAAGAATCTTGAAAGCAAAAGCGCATCGAAAGATGCGGTTATTGAAATGCTTAAAAGAAGCCAAGCTATTGTCTTGTTGAATAAAAGCATTAAATCTTTGGAGGATTATGTTTTCGTGCGCCGCGAATCTGAGGATGAAATTTCAAAGGTAATTGATCTTAACCATTTATCTCCTCAATCTCGACTTATAAAGTTGATTATTTGTAAAACCATTTTTGAATTGATGTTCTCATGTCTTTACCAGGGTACTGATTCAGTGGATGAACTCCCCAAGTTGGAAGATATGTGTTTGAGAATCAAAGCAGTTGCAGAGGCAATAATGGAGAAGGAGAAGCTTCTGATTCTTGAGAACACGAATGCCTACTCTATGCTTGAGGCATCGTTGAAACAAATCAAAGAATTAAAAACAGGCGGCGCCGGGAGAAGCATGAGGAAGCAAGAAGGAGGAAATGGGAAAATGCGGAAGCCGAGTCACGAAATCGAGATGGAAATGAAAGATATTGTGCTTGATCAAACGTCTGATGGATCTTCGTACGAGATTGTAAGTAAGAAAGGCACTTTGGAATTAGATCATCACGGTTTTGTTGAGCTAAAGCCAGTGAAGACTAACAAGACCGGAACTGCGGCTAAAACTGCAAAAGGTAAATCCTTGTCTGAAGAGTCACTGGTTGTCGATAAAGTAGAGATTTTAGACGGGTTCATGGATCCGAATATAGAAATAAACAAGAGGAAAGTTGTAGAGAGACTTGATTCGGATTTACAGAAGCTGGAGAATCTTCAGATCACTGTAGAAGTTTTGAAAAGCAAAGTCGATGCAGTGGACAAGGAAAAGATGAAAGTAGGAGAAAACGAGTATGAAACTATCAAAGGACAGCTCGAAGAAGCAGATGAAGCAATAGAGAAGCTGTTTAACGTCAATCGAAAGCTGACCACAAAAGCCGAATCAGAGAAGGATAGTGATAGAAGAAGGAGAATATCCGAACAGGCGAAGAGAGGATCAGAGAAGATTGTAAGGTTACAGCAGGAGATACAGAGGATTCAGTTTCTGTTGATGAAGCTTGAAGGAGAGAGAGAGCATCGAGCGAGGACGAAGATTTCTGATACCAAATCCAAAGTTCTTCTTCGTGACTATATCTATGGTGGATCTAGAAGCGTAACCATGAAGAAAAAGACGAAGAAGCGGTCTGCGTTTTGTTGCGTTCAGCAGCCACAGTCTCCTTGAAGTTATTGAAACTCTGTTGTTACTTCAGTCGCAAGTAGCAAATATATTATTGTGAATTGTTTAACTGCGTTTGCGATTATGTTTTTGAACGCAGACGCGCTAGGAGTAGGTGCGTTCAAATAACAAACTTTAATTTATTCTTATGTTTTGATAAGAACAGACTCTTAATCTTTTGATGACAATAAAAAAACCTTTAAGTGAGATGAGATGAGATGAGATTCAATATGAGATCTTAAACGTTGTTAAATTCTGGTACGGGGTAGTTGCGTTTAGCAGTATGGAGCATGAAATTGCAAGCTGCAACAGCTTCTGCGACCGTGAGATAAATCCGTTCTTTACCAATGCTCTCTATGAAGTTGGACTTGCTTAGCTTCTTCATCACCTCTGCTCCTGGGTTTGCTACCACTAGCTGAGAAAATTAGAGAACCAGATCGCAGAATGACTAACAAATTTGGGGACTTGTCTTGGTAAAAAGACAAATAAATTAAGGCTCTATTATATATACCTCGAGCTCTCTTCGTCCAAGGATTTTGTTGAGTTCTTCTAGCATGCTTATACCACTCGTGTCTATGTTTCCCACAGCTACATGTTAAACCAAAATTAGATGTTGTTTCATATTTTGGGATCCAACATTTACGTGTCTAACCAAAAAAACTGATTAATTGGTAAACCAAAAATTCTTACTACAACGAACGTTAAAAATTATAGATAGCAAAATGTTTATAACCAGGTCCAGAATACTAAATGTTTCTACATCTTTTTGCATCATTGACAAAGGATATAGCTACACATTTTTGAAGCCAACAAGCACACGATAGTTTCGATAAGACAAAGGATTGAAGACGCATAAAATGAAGTTTCTTACCACTCATATCAAGTACAATGTACTGTAGACTGGTTTCTCCACTAGTTCTCAATTTTTCTTCCTCGTCATCGATCCACCTTCCAATTCTATCAAAATATTATACATAAACAAAGATTTTATACGTCACGTACAATAATAAACATATATATATATATATATATTAATTACTTTTCTTTCTTGAAAAAGGGCTATATATATGTATATATATGTATATAGAAATCATAAATAAATAACCTGTCTCGCAAGTAGCTAGAGTTGGCGAAGTAGATAGGACCATCGATGTGGAGAATGAGGAGACAAGAGAGAGTGGTGGCTTGAGGGTAATGTTCAATGTTCCTATATATTTCTGTGTTTTGGATGTTTCCCATTACATAAATCTTTGGTCTTCCCACGAACAACACTAACCTCATCACTGATATACCCACCTGCCCATATTAATTAATAGACATTTTTATTGCATGATTCTATCTTTTGAGTTTTGTTGGGAGTGCATGATAAAAGGGTAAAAGATCTAAGAGAAGTAGGAAGAGATAAGTACGTACGGAGAGGATGAGACCAATCTCGATGGTACCAAAAACGACTCCAAAGTAAGCAGAGAGACAAACGAAGAAATCGAACTTGTCGAGTCTCCAAAGATGAAGGGCTGCTTCGTAGTCTACGAGGCCTAGCATGGCGGTGATTATGATCGACGACAGGACCACTAGTGGCGTGTAGAAGAACAACGGCGTTAAGAACAGTAGCGTCACTGCCACTGCAACGGCCATCACCACGTTTGATAACGCCGTTTTGCATCCCGCGTTGTAGTTCACCGCCGAACGCGAAAACGGCCCTTCATATCGTAATATTTTCCATTTATTTATTATTTGGTCAAATCATTAAGAATTTTATCTCATTTTGTTAGAAGAATATAAAATCACCGTAATCATTTTGGTAATATTTATTTTTTCATTTTTATAACCAAATAATAATTTCAAAACTACAACCACTCAAAGCTTATATATTTACATATGACATGAACTAGATAATGACATTTTTTCACTAAATCATTGGTAATATGTGTGAGAAGTTTTGACATATTATTTTTTGTCAATAACATGCATTTTAATTTGTGGGCTAAATCCGGATAACATCGATAAACTACCATAATTCACTATCCTCATCAAATTATGTTGTTAATTACCTTTAGGGTATAATGTAGTATTAACTTTGATTAACTCTATAATTACTAAAATAATTTATTAGTAAAGAAAATGAAAATTGTAGATTACCGGTAGTGAGATAGCAAGAGGAGAAGGAACCAAGAATGTTCATCACCCCAAAGGCTATCATCTCTTTGTTCCCATCTATGTTGTAATTCTTGTACATTGCAAAGCTTCTCCCCACTGCAATCCCTTCCTAATTATTTTTTTTATTTTTTATTATTATTATTATTTCAACCAGTTAAATTAAGGATGCAATTTGGTCTAATTCATTATTTATTTTATTAATATATATAATATGAGTACGTACAGCGAGAGCTATGACTCCAGTGATAATGCCGATTTTGAGAGCCAACGTGACATATGGTGACGTGAATACCAAATGTGTGATTGACGGTGGATTTATCCCTTTCTTTAATTCTCCGATCTATTTCCACAATAATAAAATTAATAAAGTTGTGAATTCTCATAGATATAGTTATTAACATATATTAATGCAATGTTGCACAAAAAAAAAACATAAATTAATGAAAGTTTAAAGTAAATATTCAAGTCTAATTGTGAGGATTTCAGCCATTAGACGCAAAACAAAAAGGAGAGAAGAAACGTACATATGAAATGCCATGGAAATGGTCATGGAGGAAGTACATGAAAAGGCTTCCAAAAATGACAGAAACAAGTGGAGACATTGCAGATATCCAAAATAGCTTTGGTCTCTTCTTGCTCTTCACTTACATTAATTACTTTTGTCAAATTTGAATCTATAAAATCGTAAATATTAACCAGTAATAATACATATATAGGTTAAATTAAGCATGTTAAACTTACAATGTATTTGGTTGTAAGAAGGAAGATGAGGAAACAACACCCTAGCACTCCACTCTCCCATTTCCACTGCATATTTTTTAAATAATTTAATATATACATTACAAATTACCAAACACTTTTTCTGCTTAATGAATATATAAACATATTATTTCTGTTTCTTTATATATTTTTCTACACTCATAGACTAATTATTAAGCAAAACAAAACGGACTGAATCGGTCGGGTACAATATTGGCAAGAAACCCCGTGAATAATAAAAACAAGTACTGTGCCTACTGCACACTTGCAAACCCATTGATTTAGAGAAACAACATGAGAATATTGCAGATCTTAAACATTAACTAAAAATGGTCAGCAGTAGATCAATATTATATAACTGTGTATAATTAAGCACGTAGCCATATTTTATTTAAGTGTTATTTCTCAGACAAAATATAATATTAAAATAGGGAAATCATACTACGATTTTTGGTAGGATTTTAACATTTAAAAATGTAGATTCTGATATATATATATATATAGAGATCTAATTGAGGTATATATATATATATATATATATATGTATTGTGTGTGTGTGTGTAGCGTACTAGCTAGTAAACGAACCATATGAGATTGAGAAAAAATGGAGCGGAGAACAGAGACGATATCGGTAGAATGAGTGAAGTGGATGAGGCCAAGTAAGCCTTTCAGTTGCTGCAGACACACCACCGTCGCTGCACCACCCATGAACCCTATAATCGCCGCATGCGACAGTATCTCCACCACGAACCCTAACCTGATATTTTACATTCACAAAACCCCATCAATTTTAGTCATAATTACTAGGTCATACTACGGAAATGCGTTTGTATTTTTGATCAATTTAATGTTCTTTTTTTTTTTTTCTAGTTTTGTTCACGTGAAATTTGTTTGTAAATGTTAAGAGTTAATTTTATAATCTTATTATTATTATCGTCTGACATATTTGTCTCAGAATCGAACATGGATCATATTTCAACTCTACGTTTTTGTTTTCTTCTTATTTCTTATTTTCTATAGAGTATCACAGTTTTTACTATTGCTAAGAAAAACAAAGCAGCATGCACGAGGCAAAGACCTTCAGCCGAACAAAATGTTCCCTTTTCATTTTTTTTTCTTTTTTATTATGATAGACCACTAGAATACAAACTCTTACACCTAGCTAGAATTCTACCAAAATATAAAACTATGATACCATCATATATATATAAAATAGTAAACATTGATTTTTCACGTACGTGTATCTAATTGTAAAACTATTCTTAAGAAAAATAAAGTAACGTGATTTTGGAGTGTTACGTACCGTAAGAGGCCAAGGCATGTTTGCATGAGTCCGGCGAAGAAAGTGGCGGTGAAAGCTAAGTGAAGGTAAAGCTTTGGATTCTGCACCGGGTTTACCTCTTTCCCTAACATCGCTCCCGTCAACAGCGAGGCCACCGCCACTGTTCCCACCGCTAAATCTCTTGAACTTCCCATTATCGCGTATACCAATGGCGGCACCAAGCTTGAGTCTACATTTTTTTCCATATACACATAATTATTATGTTACTATATATAGTATACATATTTATATGAAAAGACATATCGTATTAGAATTTATTGGTAAACCAAGTTAATGTTTTTAATTAGAATTTGAAAAGTTTAAACATCCCACATTTTAATTAAAAATTAAATTTCGGTAAACTTAACATTTTTTGGAGTTTTAGAATAAGTAATGTAAACTACTTCTGTTTGTAATTAATAGAGACTAATATATAAAGGAGGGGGAGGAGAGCTTACAAAGACCAAGGATAGGAGGGAGATTAGCTAGCTGAGCATAGCTAATCCCTTGAGGAATAGCAAGACTAGCAATTGTGATCCCTGAGATAACGTCAGATTTCAAATACCCCAAACTGTAACCACGAGCCCATTCCAAGATTGGGAACACGTGTCGCAACCCTAACTCGATCTTTTTTGACGTTTTCGATTCGTTTCTGATTTTGCGAAACGGATCGTCGGCGAAAAGGATCTCATTGAGAGTGTTCTTTAGTGATTTCAAGAAAGGTCGTGGTGGAGGTATTTCTACTTTGTGATATTGTGATGCCCTTTTGCTGCACATCTTCTAGTTTAACTATTTAATTTAGAGAATAAAAATTAGAAATAATTTTCTTTTGCTTTAAAGAATGAGAATGATCAAAAGCTAAGTCTCATTTGGATTTGGAAGTGATGAGGAAGGGAGAAGAAAGATGGGGTTTTTTTTATAGGAAGGGAATATAGTTTATACACAGATGATTCATGATTGAATTTTTCATTGGGACCCACAAAAAAATTATTGGTTTCATTTTGTTAATATACGTAACCATTGTGTAACTTTATTTTGAAAATGGTCAATAAGAAACTATTGCATGTATGAAAAAAAAAAAAAAAACACAAATGCTTGTAATTTCATTAGTTTTGTTAATTTGATCGCGCAACTACGGACTATCGTTATGTATTGGTGGCACATACATTTCGCCGTAATATATCATCATCATATTTGCATTGTGTGTGGCAACAAATTCCATAAAATACTTCACCGTCATGTATCATCATATTTGCATTGCGGCAAGGGGCTTTTTCCATTTTTACCGTAATGTTAATGTACCCATCATATTTGCATTGTGGCTACAAACTCAACAAATCCAACTAACATTTTAATTCATTAGTTTTGTTATCATGATCGTAAAAATACGGACCACTATCTATGTGTTCTTTTTCCTTTCTGTTTTGGCCTATAAGCCCTTTTTCATTTTAGACTTCATCATAGTAAAGAATATGGGTCGAACCCACGCTAGAGACCACTTGCCCATCATGCTCTCGGCTTATTGGTTACACATACATTTGACCGTAATGCATGTATCATGGTTTTTTTGCATATTGCGACCACAAATTCTAGAAAATCCACTAAATGTTTGACAAAGGAATCATCTAATTATAAAGATCCGCACACTTATGCGCAAACGAAACAATCAAGAGACATGAATTATTATAATCAAACAGCAAAGTGAGCTGTTATAACTTACAAGACTTCCCAATTTGGATGGATCACTCTCGTTACCATTATTGTTTTGTCGATTTGCATTTGGAGCATTTCACAACTATAAACATTCGCTTTCCTTTTTTCATCAACACACACCTCGAGGCTTCCCATGTTTTGCCTTCTTTTTTTTTTTTCAATCAAAATAATTTTAGCTATCAAAATTCTAAATAATCTATCTTTATTGACAGAATAGTCTAATCTAAACCCCAAGATTTTAACCTTGTACCTAAAAAGTAAACTTTAAAGAGTTAAACCATAAATCCTAAACCTTACCTTTGAATTAACTCAATTCTTACTTATTTTATAACCCTAAAATCTAAACATAATAAATTAATAATTGACTATTCCCTTAAATTTAAAAAAACGTCCTCCTATTTCTAATTTAAATAAAAAGTTCAATTATCCCATTTTTTTCTTATGAGAAAAACCAAGGCTTACACTTCTTCTTGCCTCGTGACTAAACATAACTTTGGCATTTTCGTTATAATCATTTACCCACGGTTTCTGTGTTCCCTCTACAATCAATCAAAATCACATGAACATGTGAATTGTAACAACGAAAATATACAAATTTTTATTCAAAAAAAAAAAAAAAGAAAATATACAAATTTATTATCTTATTTAGAGACATTAAGGAAGCTAATACTACATCCTCATAATCATCATCTCTGTAAGACTCTAAATACAGTAAGAAGAGACAAGAAGAGGTTGATGATGTCTAAGTATAGTGAAACCGCCGCCCAAATGTACTCATCGTATGTGTACCGTTTGATCAGATTGTCAGTATCATAGACTATGTATCCGCAGAATATTATCGATGCCAAACAACCGTAGATCATCACCGATATCCGTCCTAATGGGAACAAGATCTGCACAACATCACAGATCAAAATATGAAAATTATGCAATCCAAAGCTATACTCTCATCTATTATTGCTCTGTAATGTCTAATGTGAAATCAAGTTTCTAGCTTCCAAGTCCAAAAAAGAATGCTACCAAAACTACCATATCCAATAGGCTAAGTTTCTCATTCTCCGTAATGTCTAATGTGCTATCATCATTCATAATCAGAAACCCGGTTATGCAACCTCAATTCATAGATAAAATCTCTCATTCTACGGAATGCTTATAGAATATAGTGATATCAAGTTTCTAACTTCTGGCCAAAAGAATGCTACCAAAAGTACCACATTTGACAATTCAATAGGTTAAATAAAGCTCTCATTTTCTGTAATGCCTAGAGTGAGAATCAAGTTTTTCTAACTTCCTAGTGTAAAAAATGATACGAAGACTACCACATAGCACAAGTTAAAACTTAAAAGTAAAGCTCTCATTCTCTGTAATGCGTATAGTGAAATCAAGTATGTAACTTCCCTAAGCTACCACATTTAATGGGCTTAAAAGTTAAAACTCCCATCCTCTGTAATGTCTAATGTGAAATCAAGTTTCTAACTTCTCAACTAAAAACAATGCTACCAAATTCCATAGGCCGTAGCCTAAAACTTTTGCTCTCTCTATTGCATGTTGTGAATTTGGAATAAACGGTGTTACTACTTACTTGTATAATGGCGAAGACAATAAGCACGATGAGAGCGCCGAACAAGAATGGTCCGAGGAAATTAAAGTCATATCCTTTCCTAGCTGCCCAAAAGGTGTATAATGTGAGAGAAAGTACCACAACCGTTGTCAAGATCGCTGCCTCAAGAATCACTTTCCCTGTGTCCAACACAGAGTTAAGTCATAAGCATACACACACAATGGAACCCACAAACATCAAAGAGATGTTAAAACGAGAATCAATCAAGAATCAAAATCTCAATCCCTCAATATATATACTACTACCAAAGTGGTTTGATGAAGTCTTACCATTGGTGAAAGCACAAGTCAATCCAACTACAAAAGCCAGAGCCAAAGTGAAAACCCCCAATAGCAAGTAATTCACCGGATGCTTCTGGTGGTAATAGTACAACGGACACAACACTGTCAAACAACAGAGAAACACAAATTAGTTTACAATCACAATTCGAAAAAAATTGAAACTTTGATTCCTAAAATTAGCTGTGTGATGAAGTTTTTGTACCTATGAAGGGAGTGATGATGATGACTATGTAGAGAGCTAATCCAAGGCCGGTGGTTGCGAAGAACAGAGCGATTGGACGGACGGTGACCACAGTAGCTGCGACGGCGACGGTGGCGAGAAGCTGAAAGGCGATGATAGAGTAAACCTTGCGTATAAAACCCCACCGGAGATCAGGGTTCTCAAGCATCGTTGGGTATAAAGCCCTTGAGCTGCCGCCTGCTTCCACGTCATCTTTCCGATACGGTAAGTTCCACTGATACATCACGAATCCGAGACAATTAGGTAAATTTGAACGCTTTTGATAACTGTATCACGATCGAGGAGAAGGAAGTTGAATTGGTGCACTTTGCTTGCGAGTTTCTGTTGTGATATATGAGCGGAAGGAGAGAAAAAAAGCGAGAAAGTTTGGATTTTTTTCCTGGGAAAAAGCGGTTGTGGGTAGAAGAGGAAGAAGAAAGTTCATGAACGATCTTGGGGCTAAGGTGGAGGTGACACGTGACCACCAGAGATTACCAGGACAAGGATGGTTCTGTTTCTCTAGTTCTCTTCCTTTCATGTCCAAAGCGGAAGTGTTTTGTGTCTTGTCAAACTTTTAAGTGTGTCATTAAACGATTAATTTTTCTGTTTTGACTTTCATTAATGATGTAGCGTATATTAGAATCAAATGAGGTTTATTATTAGGTTTTATTTCTTTATAGATTTGGATTAATTTGGGTGTTTTATAGTCGTATCTCATCTATTATTAGGTTTAGGGTTTTTTGTTTTAGTTTAGTATCTAAGGAGTCGAAAGTTGTAAAGGAAGGGTAACTATGGATTATCGAATAAAATAGTTTTAAGAGAGCCTTATCAAAAGCCTAGAGAGAAGGACTCTCAATCCTAAGGTCATCTCCATCAGGGAGATATTAACAAATTTGTTAGGGTATAAAGCAAAAAAAATAAATAAAAAATGTTTATTAAGCGTAGAATCAATCCTTAGCTAAGGAATTTTTATTTTGATTCTTACTACCACGTGTGGACATTTACTTAAGTAATGAAAACAAAAAAAAGAAAAAAAACTTGCGCGTTTTTTTCTTTCTTTCTTCTTCCTCTCTCTCGATGTCTCCTCTTCTTATCTCCGATGGAGAAAACGGAAAACACCATAGCCGCCACTATTTTACTCTAGCTCTTCCTCTTCCTACTCTGATTGATGCTCCATAGTTTTATGTCTGTTTTTTAAGAAAACAAAATTTGGGATAAGAGAAACCGAATCGATTGGGGTAAGATATTCAATTTCTTGTTTTATTGAATTGATTTTCAATCGATGTATGTCGTACAGATCTGCTGTTGTGAACTATTTCTAATGATTCATAATTGATTTTCAATTGAAATTATCGGCTGTTGTGAAATTTTCAGGGGTTTCTTTGTAAATTTCATAGAATTTTTTTTGCTCCATGTTGTTGTGGATTGATTGATGCATAAATCTGGGTTATTTGGTTCGATTCTTTTAGTATAATTTTTGTTTTAACTTTCTGGATTATTAACCCCACAAATGATATCAAATTTGATCTTAAAGGTGAGAAGATGAGAATCTAATGTATGAGAGCACAAGAGCTGAGCTTGGTGTGGTTGTTCTGTATTTGAACAAAACGGAGGCGAGAGAAAATTTTTATGTTAACTGTTTTGAGTTCTTCTTTGAGTTTGTGTTATGTTTTTGTTTCGGTTTCTTTTTTAGTTTGCATTGAGTTGTGTCTATTAGAGAAACTGAAAGTTTGGTTTTATCTATGCCAGATATTGTTGTGGCGACTCCTGACGTATGATAGATCAGTTGTGTAATTCCATGTCTGTTAATTTGGATGAACTAGCGGTCTTATTCCTTGATGAGGCAGACCGCCTTCTACATAATGGGTTTGCCACTGAAATAACAGAGCTGGTATGACCTTATATGTTTCATCTGTTTGGTTGATGTGACACCTCATATTAAATTGTAGTTAATTTCTCCTTGTCTTTGTTAGTTTTTTTTTTGTCAAAGTCTGTTTTGTATATATCAAAAGACAGCTACAACCATCAGTTCTGGTGATACAAGATTATTACAACATACAAGGAACTAAAGCAAGCTTAGATTACAAAGACGAAATTAGAGCTATTGGATGATGGGGAAGCAAGTTGAACTCCAGATCTTGCACATCAAGACTTAGGAGTCAATGAAAATCATTGAAATCAGTCTTGAAGCATACATCATAGGCTTGAGATGTGAAAGTTTCTTGCTTGTCACCCCATCATCATCAATAAGATTGTAGTCAAAGGTCTTCATGAGTTTCCTCTACGACCTATCTTCTTCATCTGTTAAGCAGATCAAACACCAAAAAGTGTAGCAAAATATTCACTTCCTTGAACTGGAAAGTGATAATTATTGTCTAAAACCTTAAACTAAAGAAATCTCAGAGTCTAAGAGTCTAAACAAGCTCTGAGAGTAAAAAGTTTAATTCGGTTTTCATGGAGATTAATGCTCATTCGGATAAAACCGAATTCCAAAACCCTTTCTGCGTTGGCAAGATTTTCTCTCATTCTCTACTTTAATTTCTTTCCCTTTCCTGCGTTTAGAGCTCTCTCCGTATTCAGAAAGAACTTTCTCTTTCCCTCTGATAACATCCTTAAGTTTTGAGTCAGCTCCAAAACAGCTTGACCTTGAAGAGGGTCTCGTTCTGGGAGAATATACAGCTAAGAATTCTTCCAAGTTAGGCCCCGGTGTAGGAGGTCTTGGCGGTTGTGATATAGGAGAGTATGAGGAGATCACATAGCTAAGAGACGAAGGCTTCTTATCCAGGAAGCTGTAAATGTTGGAACCCTCTCCTTCGTCAAAAACAGGGACTGGTGGGACATCAAGGATGTCCTCATGATAGACTGGGGGAACAAGGTACGGGCAGTGGGAGGAATCATGGTTTATGCGAGAACAATTAGTACATATCCTCTTGAGATTTTCATACTCGAAACCTATCATGGCCTTTTCACCTGATTCAAATCTGACTTTTCTCAAGAAACGCAAACGATCAGTGATTCCAAAGCCTATTTTAACCCTTATAAAGGCAATCTGCGAAGAAGTTTCTTCATTGAAATCCAGTTGTACAAACTCCCCAATAGTTTTGGCAATAAACCTAACAGTTGCTTCTGAGACATAAGGCAGAGGTATACCTCGAATTTGAACCCACAGATCAATACTTGTAAGAAAGTCCAGTTCAGGAAAGTCTTCCCACCTTTGCAGAGCTACAAACCAATTGTCAACCATCCAAGGTCCCCTTCTAAGAACGTCAACCATATCAGCTTCTGAAGAAAACAGGAACTGGACATAACTTTCATCTAATATCCGACCATGAACCCGCGATGTTATTCCCCAAAGAGGAGGTAAGGAAGAGATCACATGACGAAGATCTTGCTCTCTGGGGTTTAGAAGTCTCCCAATCAAGCTTACACGGTTCCTAGCAAGCATACCAGCATAATTCTCATGTGGAATAAATAGTTCTGGGTCATCTCTGCCCAAAACCATATATTGCAAGTCATTCCACAATTCGTCTGACATGAGGAAGAAGAGAAAAGAAAAGGAAGGAAAGTAGATAGAAGAAAGAGGACTAGGAGGAAATATATAGGAAATAAATAGGTAGAGAGAGTAATAAACAGCTGAAGACTTAGGGCTTAAGAGATGGGGTACAAAAAGTCAAAGGAGACAAAAGGGAGGGTAAACCAATGTAAGGGATGATTATGAAAAATTCAACGCTTAGGATTAAGCAAGCAAACTTTTTGTCTTTCTGCCAAAAGTTAAAACCCACCTCTAATAAGGATCTAATATAATAGAAAAGAGCTAAACAAAACCAAGGGAGAAGGAAACCTAAGACAACAAAGAGAAGTTGGACACGTTGCAGGTCTACCTCATACTTTGTTCTTGCTTAAAAAAACCGGTTAGCCATATAGGAGGTCCCCGTGCCACATAAGAAGACAGTCTCAGGTCCATAGTAACACTTTGTGCAATTAGAGAAGCTCCATTATTGCAATTGTTTGGCTCAAAAAGAAGAAACCAGTTTGGCTTATCAATTCCAAACCTAACGAGCGGATTGATAAAGCTTGCTAATGCTGGCCAATGATTAGGATTGTGCATCGCATTAATGATTTCCATGGTAGATGCACCAAACGTTACATTCTCCAAATGCAAACTAGTCATACTTTCTAGCGCCCAGTCCCAGCTTTTAATCTTTGCATCAAAGACCGAAGTAACAGACGCAAAGGATCTTCGGCTGTGAAGAACAACATTGCCTGCATTATCTCTTAAAACCCATGAAGCCCCAGATAAACACAATCTTTTCGACCAAGAGAATCCAATGTTGCATTTGACTTCCCCCTGCAGAGGAGGTTGCCATCTCTGTTCCTGCTGTAATAGAGTCGAAGACTGAGACATATCCTGCCTATGAACTGAAGACCAACCCCTAGTGATATCTAAGGCTTTTTGTACTATAATATCCGGAGGCAAACTAGAACCTTCAAAGAGAAGGTTGTTCCTATTTTTCCAAACATGCCAAAGGATCCAAGCAAAAGCAGACTTAAGATCATCAAGAGGATTTGCTATTTTTTCCAAACCAAAGAGATAGTACATATTTGTAAAAATCGAGTTACCAAAACCCAGGAATGGAGAGGGAATGTTCGATAGAGCCCAAACCTGTCTTGCATAGGGACAAAGAAAGAAAATGTGATTAATTGATTCCACCTCTGCATCACATAACAAACATCCATCAAAATTCCTTATTCCTCTTGTTCTCATGCGTTCAGATACTGCCAGTGCACCATTTAAAGCTTTCCAAAGGAAAATTTGAATTTTTGGAGCTGTTTTCACTAACCAACAGGCTTGTATAACCGGGTTTGTAGAAGGACGAGTTTCCGCAATGAACAGAGTCTCTTTCTTCACCTTCTTAAACATCAAGTCATAACCAGATTTAACTGAATAAACACCATTTCTAGTCTCACCCCAGCAAAACGAATCATCAAAACCAAGCCTAGGTTTAATAGCCTTAATTTTGTTGATTTCCGAGTGATGAAACAAAGATCTAATAAGAGGATCATTCCAAATTCCAGTTTGATGATTGAAAAGATCAGCCACTCTTAGCTTGATGTTCATTAACGAGTGAATGCCTACAGGTCTAGTAGCTTTGCTGTCATACAACCAATTGTCAATCCAGACAAAAGTATTCTTCCCATTGCCAATAAGATATTTCAAACCTTTGGTAAGTAATTCCCGACCAAAGAGAATACTTCTCCAACCATAAGAGGGATTCCTTCCTAGAGTAGCCTGTAGAAAATCTCCATTCGCATAATATCTACTTTTGAAAAATCTTGAAAAAAGGCAGTCCGAATCATGGAGAAGCCTCCAAGCTTGTTTAGCAAGTAGAGCTTGATTAAAGATTTCCAAATCTTTAAAACCAAAACCTCCACACGATTTGGGCAACGTCATTTTCTCATAGCTTAACCAATGAATTTTCTTTTTATCTTGAGAAGTGCTCCACCAGTAATCCATCATTACGAGATCAATTTCTTGATGATGCCCTTAGGAAGCTTGTAACAAGACATAGCATAAACTCGAAGAGCTAGAGCTATAGACTTTAAGAGAACTTCTTTACCTCCTTGTGAAAGATTTTTAGCAAACCAACCAGTTAGCCTAGATTGAAGTCGATCCTTAATAAAACCAAGTAATTGTTGCTTCGATCCACTCAAACACTCAGGAAGACCTAAATATTTTCCTGTACCACCTTCTGCTCGAATTCCTGATTTTTCTTTGATCCAGTCCCAATCAAGAGTATTTGATTTAGTCCCAAAAGTAATAGCAGATTTTTCCTTATTGATCATTTGACCAGACATCAATTCATAAGTCTGTAAACATCTCATCATCTCAACACACTGTAGTCTATTCACTTTGCAGAAAAATAGACTGTCGTCTGCAAACAGCAAATGATTAATTTGTGGACCCGATTGGTGAAACTGAATACCAGAGATTTGTCCTTTCATTGCAGCTTGATCAAAGAGGTGTATCAATGCTTCCGTACATAACACAAAAAGAAATGGAGAGAGCGGATCTCCCTGTCTAATACCTCTTTCAGGCTTGATTAAACCCACTGGTTGTCCATTCATTATTACTGAGTAGCTAACGGAAAAACACAACCCATAATCCAGACGATCCAACGATCATGAAATCCCAAAGCTTGAAGCATGTCTTTTAAAAACGCCATTCCAATCTGTCGTAAGCTTTAGACATATCTGTTTTAACCATCATAAACTCTTGGGATATGGATGGATGAGTGTGGAGGCTGTGTGCAATTTCATGCGCAATCAGGATATTATCAGATATTAATTTTTCGATACAAACGCTGTTTGAGTTGGCGAAACAATCGTTGGCAGATGTTTTTTCAGTCTATGAACAAGAATTTTTGAAACTATCTTGTAAATCACTGAGCATAAACTGATAGGTCGAAGATCTGTCATTCTTTTAGGGGCCTGAATCTTAGGGAGAAGACACAAATGAGTGTGGTTCCAACCTTCAGGAATGCAACCAGAATCAAAAATGAAGAACCTCTCTAATAACCTGCTCCTTTATTACTGGCCAATATGTTTTGAAAAATAAACCTGTTAAACCATCAGGTCCCGAGCACTCTCATTACTAACCGAAAAAACAGCTTGCTTAATCTCCGCAACGGTAACATTTCTTGCCAGATCCCGATTCATATAGGGTGAAATTCTGGGTTTAAAGTTAAGAAGACCTTCCTTGAGCTGAACTGGAGACGAGGACTTAAACAGATCTGAAAAGTAATTGACCGCAACCTCTGCTTTACCAAGCTCCGAGAATTGTTCAACCCCTTTTTCATCAACTAGGAGAGGCAATGCATTTTTCACCCTAGCTGCTTTAACAGATGCCTGAAAAATTTTGTGTTTCTGTCCCCATGAAGAATCCATTTTTCTGAGCTTTTTGTCTCCAATAAATTTCTTCATCTCTAAACGCTGTTGCTAGTTCTCGTTTAATAGCATTTATCCTAGAGAAACACGGACTTAAAGATGCATCATGTTTTGCCAGCTCTTTTCGTAGTCTTTTGATCTTAATCTCGAATTGCACCACACTTTTTCTTCCAATTACCAATCCCTTTTCTGCAGCTTTCAAATCTTTCCATTACGGAATTGTTGACGTCCGTAGAGCTATTTTCATTCCAAGACTTGTAGATTACATCCATAAAAGATGGATCCTCTGCCCATCGTTTGTCAAACCAAAATTGCCTTTTGACAAACTCCTTTTCAGTAGATAAATTGACCAAAACCGGCTTATGATCGAGACCGAACTTCTCAAGAAAACACTGATGGCTACTTGGGAACATAGAAAACCATGCTGGGTTTCCGAAGCAACGGTCAAGTTTACATTGAATCCACTGTTTGTTTCTAACTCCTCCCCATGTGAAACCATTTCCGGAACTACCAAGTTCAGCTAAGTCACAGTTCGCCAAAAGCTCTTGAAAAGGATGAAAAGAACTGAGCTCCCTTAACGGCCCTCCCAGTTTCTCTTTATTAGATAATATAGCATTAAAATCTCCAACCATACACCAAGCTTCTGTTCTAAATAAACCAAACTCTGCAATTTTATCCCATACCAAGGATCTGAGACCAGTGATTGGGTTCCCATACACACAAGAAAGAAACCAAACCTTAACACCATCAAAAACTTTCATATCTATTATATTTTTATCAACAACCAAAAAGTCTATATCAATACTATCTTTCCAAAAAATTGCTAGCCCACCACTAAAACCTATTGGATCAACAGTCTTAAGGTTACTATAGCCTAACCACCCTTGAACCTTTTTCACAACAACATTTGAGTTCTTTGTCTCCATGAGGAATAAAATATCAGGAAAATGATCCTTTCTCATTTCCTTGAGATGTAGGGTTGTCCAGGAATTCCCCAATCCTTGACAATTCCAGCTCAAAATACCTATTGATCTTGCGGCAGTTCACCTGGAACCACCGAATTCTTGTCTCTCTGGAGACTTTTGGCCAATCTTATCCCTTGTTCCTGAATCAAATTGCTTTCACTGGTTTTCAACTTTTTATCTAGATCCTTATCAAGTGTTTTCATGTTTTTCCCTTTCCGATCTTTGGTATTTTTTGACCAAGATCGAGGTCGTTTGGCAGAAGATACGACCTGGTTCAAACTCTTAGAGGAGGAAGACTCTATATCACCCAAACAAAAGGTTGAAGGAGAACAGTAGAAGGAGTTACCTTGAGCCAGACTTTGAAGAGGAGATTCAGCAGTTGAAATCTTTGGAGTCCTTGAGTTAGCTTTGATTGCATCAGCTAGAAGTTTAGGAGGGGAACAATCGTTGACTGAGAGGTCTTTACATGAAATATCTAAATCCTTGCCTTTATTCAGCAACTTTCCTGATTCGGGAAAAACATTAAGAGATTGAGGATCACCAGCTAACTGAACAAAGGGACATTTACTCTTGTCATGAGTCAATCTTTGACACTGAAAGCAACGTTTGCGAACTCTCTCGTAGTCTATTCCAATCTTGACTATCGTTCCATTAGGGAGTTGCAGATCTTTGAAGTTTTTTAGTCCCTTGGAAACATCAAGTAAAATACGAACGCGAACATATGCTTGACTTTGCGCTTCTTTCTCATCGAAGGGCAAATCAATTACTTGACCAACACACCCTGCAATTTCTCTAATAGTCTCCTTCGTATAATGATTCACTGGAAGATTACGAAGCCTAATCCATACTGGAAGAAACATAAGATAAATCGCAGGAGGATCTTCAACCCATCTTTCCATTACAACTCCCCAATCATCTTGAGTCCAAACCCTGTTTTTAAGATTTCGTTTATATCCTCTTCATACTTAAAAATAAACTGAAATCGATCTCTTGATAAGGCAACACCTCTAACCCTGTCATACAATCTCCAAATCCTTGGCATCTCCAAGATCCAATTAGACATACGCTGATTGTCAGGATTTAAAAACCTTCCTATCAAACTCCTTGAGTTTCTTTCCGACGAGTAAAACTTGGGGAGGTTAGATAAGACTAGGGGTTTATTCTCTTCTTCATTAATTGACATTTCTTGAAGATACTGTTCCAAATGTTTATCCATTTTTGATCGTAACTAGCAAAGAAAACCTGAAACCCAGTTCGAATTAGAACCTGATTTGTTTTTGTCGATGATCCGGACGGAAAACGGTGATATCTCCGGTAATTGATCTGCTCAGAAACCAGAGTCTGAGAGATAAGTTCTTAAGCCCACACTGATAGGGACGGCTGTTAGATTGACGGCGATACGAACGGCAACAGAAGAACAAAGCTAATCAGCAGCTATGAGAGAGAACAGAGCATTCCTCTAACCTGAAGAAGTGGACACTTTATAACTGACTTACTGGAGAGATAATGTTTGAGTGTTTGTTATTGGATTTATATATGAGTCAACATCTATATTCATGCAGGTTCGTTTATGTCCCAAGAGAAGGCAAACAATGCTCTTCTTATTCACATTAGGAGGACGATCCCATTCACAAACAGAAGGGGAAAGCCTCAGTTCTGTCCATTTGGCCTTTCAAATTATGTTTTGCTTGTAAAACAAGTTCTGTTTTTTTTTTAAATGTAATGCTAAGAAACTTGTTAAGAAACTTACCATTGAAAGAATAAATTATACAAAATCTTTAAAAAGTTTTTAGTAAGTAAATTTGTATTTTTGGTGATTATAATATTTCTAACAAACTTAGTAAAAAACTTATCAATGGAGATGCCCTAAGAGCTTGTGTTCAAGTCTTGCAAGGAGGACTTGAAAAAACTACGTCGATATCGTTCCCGATCTCAGCCCTATCCTTATTGCTTCTTCGTCAAGTTACGACGTTCTAAGCAAGATCTGTTCGTGAATTCGAGTTCTCCTGGAGATCTAGCGTTCTCGTTCGTTAATTAAGCAATCCGCTCTCTATCAGTTGGTATCAAATTCATCACGTTCCTGGTGGTTTGATTTCCTTACGATGAATTTTAGGTTGGATATTCCCAATTTCTATGCTGGAATCGGTGTTGATTTGTTCCTAGACTGGCTCGCCGAAGTTGAAGACATATCAGTGTCTCGAAGCATTCCGGACAATGAACTGGTTTCGCTTGTGATTAAAAAGTTTCGAGGACAAGCTGCATCATGGTGGCAACAGCACGCAAGCGAGATGGCAAAAGTCCCATTAAGTCTTGGGATAAACTTAAGCAGAAGCTTTGTGCAACCTATTTACCTCGTCATATGATGCATAATTGTTTACCGAATTCGAAACAAGGAGCACGATTTGTGGATTGTCATGTTCAAAACAACGACGTTGCTGATAAGCTTGTCAAGGGATTCTACGATGATCGTCTTGGGCATGATGATCATTGTCAAGACGTTGGCATTTTCAACATGAAGGAACAGGTCTGGAACAGAGTTAACAAAGATCCTATTCAAAATAGACTCGACCAGGCTCCGGTTCAAGACGATGTTGACGGCGTCGATAGTCAAGCGGTGGCATATGTGAAATTTGTACACACAAACCCGGTTAAAGTCACAAACGAAGGCAACATTTTTCTAGTTCTTTGTAGTGCACCAATATTGAGTCGGGCTTGTGTAACACACACATGCCTTCTTGTTTGATTCTCTTATTAATCACTCAAGCCATCTTCTCTAATCATAACCCAAGTTTTTGTATGCTACAGAAAAATACATTATGTAGAGCTTCATGGTGTGGAACGTGGTTTCCAGTGATCTTGAAGCAATGCTTTGATTGATCTCTCAAGGCCTTTGGTGTCAAGAAAAAACGACCAGTCATCTCATCATCATCACTAAAAAAAAAAGACTAAGAGAAACTAATATATAATGGAAAAGTGTCATTAAAACCATGAACTTTCAAATTTTGGCCATTTAAACTATAAATTTTGTTGTAGGCCATTTAAAACATCAACTTTTGTTGATTAAATTTTTAAAACATGAAATTTCGCTGACTAAGCCAAAAAATACATGACGTTAAATCCAAAAATTGACCTACTAACAGACGTTACAATGCCGTTTATCACTCCGTTTCTAACAAAACAACGTCGTTTTAATGGAAGTTTTAATTCGAAAAGTGTCATTTAAACCATAAACTTTTAAATATAGGCCATTTAAACCATGAACTTGTAAATGTATGTCATTTAAACCAAGAACTTTCAAATTTATGTCATTTAAACCATAATACATGAAAAAGGTGATCAATCCTTCAAACTCTAGAGTAGTGTCCTAAAACAAGATGATTAATCCTTCAAGCTCTAGTGTAGTGTCCTAATAAATGAAAAAGACTCAAGAAAAAAACAAAAAGACATAAAATACATGACAAAGATCGAAAAAGAATGATGAATTGATGTTCTTCTTTCTCTTTCTCAGAATTGCATCATGTGGCAGAGTTGAAGAAAGAAACTAAACTAAGGTTAAACGGGTTTGCCGGTTAGGTGTATATACCGAACCAAACCGAACCGAAATCCAAATCAATTGCGCTGAATAGTTAGGCTTTCTCTCTTCGGTTTGCTCCGATTACCAAAATTTTCAGGTTGTCTGGTTTTCACTGAACGCCTAGGACGAGTTCATGGTTTAAATGACATAAATTTGAAAGTTCATGGTTTTAATGACACACATTTACAATTTCATGGTTTAAATGGCCTAAATTTAAAAGTTCATGGTTTAAATGACATTTTTCAAACTAAAACTTCAATCAAAACGATGTCGTTTTGTTAGTAACGGAGTGACTAACGATATAGTAACGTATAGTAGTAGGTCAATTATCGGATTTAATGTCATATCTTTTTTTGGCTTGGTTAATAAAACTTTATGTTTTAAAAAGCTAGTCAACAAAAGTTAATGTTTTAAATGGCCTAGAACAAAGTTCATGGTTTAAATGACCAAAATTTAAAAGTTCATGGTTTTAATGATATTATCTATATCACTACTATTTCTATTTTCTCAGCCAATCACATCGCGTTATTCCATTCCCACTGGCACAAAACACGAGTTGCACGAGTGAGTGCATTTTCTGTATGCAATTACCCACCAAATCATGCCTTTTTGACTCAATGCACCTGTTTCTATTTAAGAAATTTTCACGGATCACACAAAAAAAACATATTCTCTCACGAGAAGGACAACCCAATGTTTAGCTTCCAGGGATTAACCACCCATTAAAAAAAGACAACTATACCCTTTAACTGTCCAATTACGATTCGGTTTTGTTACCTAACTTAGAGAAATTTAGGGAAGGGAAAGTTAGTAAAGAAATTTTCAAAGGTCAAAATATTTTGTGGTAAAAAACCAATTGTTCTTCATCATAGAGAGAAGTGGAAACCAGAAATTGTTCATCGGCGAGTATAGTTCTAGTCGGAGTGTTAAAGTTCATTCATCTATAGACCTATGTAACTGACTTAAACATCCTAATAATTAACAAAAAAACTTAGAATTATAAGCTTATGAAACTTAAAATATGTTAAAATATGCTAGATTTACATGATTTTTATGTAAAAAACATAAAAAGGTAAAGAAAACAAAGGATTATGAAAAACTGAAAATGACGGCAGCAAAATTAGGGTTACAGAAGAGAGAGGTTGAAGATGACTGGAAAGTTACAATTATACCCTTTATTCGTTGTAGACTTATGGACGTACAAAAAAAACATTATGTACGTACACAAAAAACATTATATACATATATGACTATATTGACTTACACGTACACAGAACAACTAAAAACGAACTATACATCATATACGTACATGATTATATTGATTTAAACGTACACATTCATACCAAGTTTTGCAAAATAAAGGCATTAAATATATATATCTTGTCATTTTAAATTACCTATATATATGTATTGTAATATTTTGTATGATGCAACAAGAGTTTATAGGAATGTTAAATGCACAACAAACTTACCAATGTCATCTTCCTAGATGTTACGCATGTGAACAAGTTTCTGGTTGATCGACACCTTATGGATGTATTGTTGTAGCAATTATTAATGGAAAACCAAGTTTCTACCAAAGGTTTAAGAACTTGGTGATTTCTGCAAAACATCTATGGCTGGAAAAAATGTAAAATTAACCCTGATTGCTTACATTTGTCTTTTGGATTTATTATGGTGATAAATTGGAATTTAGTACACCAATTATTTTGTGTCATTGTATTTGTTGTTGTGTACGTATGTGAGAATTTCTATGATGCTATGTATATGCAACATAAACTTAAGTTATAGATCAGATTTGGGTTTGGGTATTTAAATCTAGAGATTTTGAATCCGCTTGAGATTTTAAAATTATAGATTCAGGTTCGGATCGGATCATGTGGTTTGGATATTTTACCCATGCCTACTCCTACGAAAGAATATGATATGTTAACATGAAATTGGTGATGATTATATAGAAAGTGGAATTGCTCATGTTCATAAATATCTTCGTTTTTTTTGTTTATTTCATTGTCGACAAATATTTTATTGTTAACTCAATTTCAAACTATCAAGTGAACCTAAACAAATTATATAAAACATAATTATTACTTTGACTTAGCAATTAAATATATAAATATATATATATATATATATATATATATATTGTTCTAACGTACAAAACTTTCACTTATAGCCACTACTCAATAGTGTAAATATATGTTTGTGTATGATTGTTTGACTAACCTCTCTAATTGGCCGCACACAAGATTTAATGAATCGTGTTTCCTGTCATGAACGCTATCTTGTCTCTCACGTCCATATTAACTCATGTACGTACATGTTTTAAATGATTTTTTTCTTGTATGTTTCATAAAAAATTGATTAATTTGAAGAAAAGTATTTAAATGTGTATTTACACAAAACATACAAATTATTATTATGTACATACATGGTTATGTTAATATTTGAAATCGTATCTAAAGATACTATTCATAATAAGAATAATTACGTACACAACGCCTACATAAAGTACACAACGCCTACATAAAATCTAGACTAAATACGTACACAGTCGTAGCTCTTTGATAAAAAAATACGTACACAATCTTTGTATTGACTTATATGTACAACAACCCCTAAACATTAAAGCCTAAACCGTGTTCGTACATGATATTGACTTAAACGTACACAATGTTTACATAAACATAAATAATAAACTCTAAAACATTTACGTACATGATCGTATTGACTTAAAGGTAAATGATCATATTGACTTTAACATAGATGTTCTGACTAAGTATTGTTACAAGTGTAATCAATTTTTAGGGCTTATATCAATATTTTTTTGCAGAGGAGGAAGTTAACAACATTTCATATAGTTTAGTAACAAATTTGAATTTTAACATGATTTAGGTTGTTATTTGCAGGGTATTGAAGTCTAGGTATAAAAAAACGTTTGACAAATTGTTGGGATTGATTTTGGCCGTTTTCTCGAGGATATAATAGCTTATATTTTAAACATTTCTAAAACTATGTCAACAGTGAGTTTTTTTTTGTCAACCATTGGGCCACAACAGGCTGGCCCATTAGCCTAATCCCTACATTCGTAAGGAGGGGAACTCGATCCCTGGTGTGATGGTGCCTAAACCGTATACGTAAACGAACATATTGACTTAAACATAAACAATTCCTAGAAATTAGGTACATCATATACGTAAATGATCATATTGATTAAAAAGTACACAACCTCTAAATAAAAAAAAAAATCACTAAACGTTATAGGTACACAATCATATTGACTTAAAGTCTTAAATCAAATAAAATCAAACCACTTTGATACCAAGTGAAACCACATGTTGAATCATTTTCTCCACTTAAAACCACACTTTACCTATGTTTTAACTTAACATTTCTAAGAACTTTATTTTACAGGTAAAACCTCCTTGATGACCCTCCAAACCTTACCTTAAACCATTCACTTCACCTATACCATACTTTTTGTGATCGTGTACGTAAAAGATTCTCTTTCAGATAAATTCTCATGTACACAGTTAGTAGTGCATATTCTTTTCACGGTTGCTGGATTAGCGGTCCGCGACTAAAAATACAAATAACTTGAAATCCAAGTTAGCAGGAGTACACCGGCAACACCGTAAAAGCAGTCGCAATGACAGTTTTTAGTCTTTCCAACAGTCGGTGGAAAAACGAGCGACACCAGCGACAACAAATGAAATGAACAAAAAAAAAAATAGAGAAGCAAAGAATGAGAAAGAAACCAGAAAAGAGAAAGTCAGTGTAATTTGTTGGTCGCCGGAGGTGTGGTAGCGATCATGAATAGAATAGAGCACATATATAACTTAGTGATATGCTTACATGAGGTATATTCAATACAATGATGATTTAATTTATAAACTATTATTGAAAATTTTTTGATGGAATATTTGTAAAATACATGCTGCAAATAAGGTTTTATATACATAGAAATTATTTCAAATGTGTACGTACACATAAAAATACAGTGTATTATCATGTACACAGTAATACTAATATGAAATTATCTTCAATAACATAATAAGACTCATAACTAAAGAAAAATAGAATAATAAAAAATTAATATAGTAAAATGGATCTTAAAAAATAGAAAAAAAGAATTAGAACTCAAAATTAAAAACTATAAAACAATTAGGAAAGTAAAAAAAGAGAAAATATGAAAGCAAAAAAAAGTAAAAACTAAAGTAATATAATTATTTTTAATATTTTTTATTTTTTTGTAGGACTCTTGTAGCAACTAACAAACAATCTATCTGATTACACAAACAGAACCAACCTTAATGAAAACTCCCTAGTTGCAGAGCATAAATGTCCAAATTGTAGGATGTGGCTAAAAGGTGGAAGCAAACATTCTCTATGACCTAAAGTGATTAAAAATATGTTATGTGGCTATAACATATAATTTACCCTTTCTATTTTTGCCATGACATTTTTAGGATTTAATTCTAACGTTATCAACCGGCCTGGTTAAATAAAATTAGTTTAACCAAAAAAATGTCTTAACCATTAGATTTAATGATCGGTGTCCACAATGAAATGGATTTTTCGTGGGCTTTAATGGGCCTAAACGACATTATTGATCCATGGCCATTTTCGAAAGACTGATTCGAACCAGAACCACCAACACTAGTACTAACTCAGATTCTTCTCCGGGTCTGGAGTCTCGGGTCGGGTTCAACCAGAACCATCTCTCTCTCTCTCTCTTTTGAAGTAGAGCTCAGCTCAGGGATATATCCAAGCAAACGAGTGACGATGATGTAGACCACAAGAGAGAGAGAGTCACAAGCACATGAGATGAGTAAGCTTTCTTACCCAAATTTGATGTTGAAGCTTCTAAGCTCACCCGGCGGGAGTGAGTCAACTCGGGTTCAATGGCTCTGCTTCTAAACTTGGTTACCAATCTCCCAAAGTTAGTAATCTTTATTCTCACTTCCTTAATTCGTGCAAAATAGATATAATTGGAGTTATTTTAGTTGAAAGTTTGGATCTTTGTGTTGAATAATGATGCATATTTGGTGTCAAAAAGTAATGAACTTTGTGGAACTAACACATACACGGAGACTTGTGGTGATGCATTCATTGACATCATTAGTCATCATATCTGTTGTTTGTTTCTTTCCATTAATGATGAAAGAGGAGGGGGGGGGGGGGAAAGGGTATAATAGAAATGTGATTTTGTATTGGAGATTGATTGATTTGTAAGTACTACGAACCCTATGCGTGTGGGAGATAGAAGATGTGGTCTCTACTCTACTATTTTGACTAGCATGTCCTAGGAACACAGAATGTCCCACTGGCTTTGTCCCTTGTGTTTGATTGAGATCAGAGAGTGTCCTCAACTTTTTCATATAGATTATAGATTCCCTTTTGTCTCTCTTCTCTTCAAGTTTTGATTCTGAGCATTAGCTTTATCTGATATTATACAATCCTTCAGGTTTACGCCTTTCAGGGTTCTAACGAACTAGTCTCTTATCTTTGTGGTTTTTAGCTTCTCAATGACAATGATAGAGGCTACGATGGAGCAACGGCTGACATGTGGTCATGCGGTGTTATACTCTATGTTCTGCTTGCAGGTTACTTGCCTTTTGATGATTCTAATCTAATGAATCTTTTATAAAAAAGTGAGCAACTCTTTTTTTTATACAAATTCTCTCTTTTAGATGGAGTCCTCCACCACTCCTTTGTATCAGTTTTTAAACATTTTTTTTTTATATATTCTGGTGAATTCAACTGTCCTCCGTGGCTCTCACTTGGCGCCATGAAACTGATCACTCGAATCTTGGATCCGAACCCAATGACTGTGAGTAATTTTAACATGCTACTATGATGAGTTCACATGCCCATACACCTGCCCATTGCTAATACTTTCCTCACAGCTTATGACCTTTTTATTCATTATATAAGAAGACAAAGTAAAAAAAAACCCCATGAGTAGAGAGAGGAATGAGCTCTATCTATATTACTTCATTTTTATTCCATGATTTGCTATAGTACTCAGTTTACATATGTTTTCCATTTTTCCAGCACAAAAGGGCTGGAGAAAAAAAAGTTTGGGGATCATGTGTTATACATATTAAAATGTACAATTCTATCTGCTTCATCTTTCATTTATAATTGCACAGTTTCTATTTCAACTGGTTAAGCATACTAGTCGAATAAACATGTCTTTTGATTACCTAAGAATGAGGATCCTCAACACCCAATTATTGTTAGATATTTATTTTTGTTGGCAATGCAATATTATAACCAAGAAACTGAGTTGATGTGGTTTTGTGTCAGCGTTTAACACCACAAGAGGTATTTGAAGATGAATGGTTCAAGAAAGATTACAAGCCTCTTATGGAAAAAAAAAAAAAAGAAAAAAAGAAAGATTACAAGCCTCCAGTACTGTTGGAGGATAAGGATGATTCAAACATGGACGATATTGATGCTGTTTTCAAGGACTCCGAGGTGAGGATAATTTCATTTGTTGTTCCCATTTTTTAAAGCTTTTATATTAAGAATAGCATCATATATATAAGGCGGCTTGTGATGATCATATGTACAGGAACATCATGTTACTGAGAAGAAAGAAGAGCAACCAGTGGCAATCAGTGCATTTGAGATCATCTCAATGTCAAGGCTGGGGCTTAACCTAGAGAATCTGTGGTGATCCAGAACAGGTTTATGATTCGATATAAAGAACCGGCAATCTTTGTATTTGTAATCTTCTGTTAATGAAATGTTTTCTTAAAAACAAAAACAGGAGTTTAAGAGGGAAACAAGGGTAACACTGAGAGGAGGGGCCAATGAGATCATCGAGAAGATAGAAGAAGCTGCAAAGCCTCTCGGTTTTGATTTTGATGTGCAAAAGAAGAACTACAATGGTTAGTTAGTACTTGAAATATATCAGATGAGGCTTGAGAATGTCAAGGCTGGGAGAAAAGGAAATCTCAATGTGGCGACAGAGAGGTATGAGAATGGACATCCAAGAAAAGTGTTGGTGATCATGGTTTATCAGTTTCTGATCTGATCCAGAGTGTTTGTGTTTGTATGGTGTGTGACAAGCAGATATTCCAAGTAGCGCCATATGGTTAAAGTATCGAAATCGAAAGGAGACATCCTCGAATTCCACAAGGTTAGTCGTACATAAATTTTGTTTCACAGGGTAGTTAAGTAAGTAGCCGGTTTGATTGAGCTAACCAGAGTTTTAACCCTAAAATCAGGTGTTTTTAACAAAAGTAATCGGAATTTTACAAAACGAAACAGAAAACCGGTTATTTCGGTTTTGTTTTACTCTTTACATTAGAATTAAATTAATAACTGAGGTTTTGAGAAGAAAAAAAAGAAAAAAAGTAAAGTCACGCGTTGCCAAAATTGGAATTAGGTGCGTCGATTCATAAAGGCATGATTTGGTGGGTATTAGCATAGGGAAAATGCTCTCACTCGCGCAACGCGCGTTTTGTGCGAGTGGGGATGAAATAACGTGATCTGATTGGTTTAAAAAACAGAAATAGTAGCTCCCCTCCTCCTCCTCTTTTATTTGTTTTTGTTAAAACGTTAGCCCACAAACCATAAACTTGACTGCTCTCTTCTCTTTTATTTGTTTTATGTTCTGTGAGCGAATCATTGGTTAAATATATATCTCTTCTCTTACCCAAATTTGATGTCGAAGCTTCTAAGCTCACCCAACTCGGTTTCTGTTCCACAGTTTTTTCAGTTCGCACACCACAACACAGTCACAAGCACCATGGCTAGTAAGCTTTCCAGACCCGGCTTCCTTTTTGTGTTCTGTTCTTGACCACTACACACGTATGTATGATTTTTGTCTTAGTGTCAACATGTTTTGTTGTTCATCATCTCAGTCAGTTCTTACAATTTCCTACTGACGTACATATGCAAGCTGCTTACAGGATTCTCAAGTATATAAAAGGAAGCCCAGGTCAAGGATTGTTCTACTCTGTTAATAATGAGACTTATGTTAATGCTTTTGTGGATGCGGACTGGGGTACTTGTACTGATACAAGACGTTCGATTAGTGGCTTCTGTGTTTACATTGGTAATTCTCTTAATCTCTTTGGAAATCCAAGAAACAACAGGTTGCAAGTGACAGTAATACTGAATCAGAGTATAAAAGCATGGCTGAAGTAACAAGAAAGGTACTATGTGATTCAACAACTTCTTAGAGATTTCCGAGTTCTTGTTACTTCGATTGCGAAGCTTTTCTGTCATAACAAATCAGCAGTCTGTATATTGCAGCCAAACCGGTTTTTCACGAGAGGACTAAGCACGTTGAGATTGATTGTCACACAGTACGTGATCATATCAAGCTAGGAAACTTGAAGGCCTTACACATTGCATCCGAGAATCAATTGGCTGACATTTTGACTAAGCCATTACATGCTCGATCGTTTTACTCTTTGCTTAGTTGGATGTCTTTATCAAACCTTTACAATCCCTCTCCAGTTCCGGATTGATAGGTTTCAGGGGAGGGGAGGGGGGGGGGGGATGCATTAAGTATATTACACTCTTATACTTTGTATATACATGTTAATGTATCTAAGATTATAATTAGCTTAGAGTATACTTGTATATATAGTTAACACTATACATTGAGATCATTAATGAGAAAATAACATACTTTTCTTATCTCTTGATGACTCAATCTCTCTCTCTCTATGCTCAACTTCTTCTTCTCTGATTGGCTCAGTCTTGATACAATCAATGAACAAATGATACATGGTCTCGATAGAGACAGATCAAAGGTTGCAACTTGTAGAAACTTGAAGACCCCAAGAAGACATGACATTGTTGGAAGCTTATCAAGGTTGAGATGCACATATTGAATGCATGTTTTGGGTTACATCCCTTAAACTAGACCAAAGGTGTCCATTGTCCAATCTTTTGTTGTGTCCATTGGCCTAAGTTTCTCCTATGTTTTGTAAGAGGAATATCCCTTGTAAGATTTTCCATCAATAACCCACTCAAAAGATACCGCATCTGCTGAGTTTGTGTGGGAATTTGAATAGTGGACAAAAGAACTTGGAGGAGGAGAGCAATGATCTAGCCAGATGCCTTGCACGTCCATTTTTCACGCCAAAAGCTGGCCTTTGCACCATTCCTTACTTTGCATTTGATGAAGACTTGCATAATGTCTCAGCTTTCAGCAAACACTTTCAAAGCCCAGAAACGTGTTTTTAAGAGTATGATGCAAAAAAATCGTATTGCTCTCACCACATTAATAAAAGTTATGATACATATGTTTATATAGAGAACAGCTGTATTGCTCTCACAGTTCGTATCAATCCAGTTTCAAAGATACATAAATGAGACAATCTATAAAATATTATGCAAATGTATTCTTAATTAATCAGGCAGAGTGAGGGCAAACGTCAGCAACTTTTTTTTTTAACTTCATTAAATCGGAAGTATAAACTTTAATAATAGATAGATCATATATGATGGATAAAAATATGTGAGCATATTAGTCTAAAAGCAATGATGCCAATAATCCCAAATAAACAGTAGAGAAACAAAGCCAGTTCAAATAAGAGAGAATCTTAAAAAAGAAAAGAAAAACAAATTGTATCTGAGAGCTGTGATGTTTCAAACACATCAAAAGAGCTACGATAGTTTGGCATAGTTGTTCCGGAACAACCTGAGTTCAACCTTCAGTAACTTTGATCCCAGGAAATATGCTATTGATCAAATTTATTCTTGCATAATCTGGTACGCAAGCATTGATTTTCTCTTTTTTAGATATCACCAACTTGAACTTCACTAGAGATGGTGCGTTCTTGGCAAAAAACTCTAAGATATCAAGCTCATGCGGGTAGCCTTTATATCCGAAAATCTTGACTTTCTTGAGAAACTCCAAAAGGTACTTGTTGTTCGAGTTATTCTTAATTTCATCCTTATGATCACTCTCCCATAAAGGCATATGAGGTGCGAAAGTGAAATTGTGAATCTGCATATATTAAACACAGCTCATTGGTGAGAGAGAGAGAGATATATATATATAGAGATAGAAAAAGAGAGACGTACATCGATCACAACTCCTTCGAGTCTAGGGCATTCTTTGAGGAATTCAGCGATGTCGAAAAGAGTGCAAAACGTAGGAGCTTTAAAAGTTATCTTCAATTTTGTTAAGTTCTCAAACTTGAAAGGCCGCTTTTCCAGTTTTCCTCCTCCTACGTGTTTATAGGTGAGAGCCTACATATAATAGGTGAAAAAACACCATCAAAACTCGCTCTAAACAAAAAAAAATTAATGATTATGAACAAAAGAAAATATGGACAATCAGAGGTGGCAAAAAATATTTGAAAATTGCATTGTCATCTATATATGATGAACATTCTCTATATATCGATCATCCAAAGAGATATACAAATTATACTATAAACTCCAACCAGTTTAAGAGTTATGCATGTAACAAAAAGTATCTAAAGATTTAGTGAATATTTATGTTAAAACAAAATGGACTATGTTCAGTTAGTATAAAACTATGACTCTTTTTAAGAATTTCTTATGTAGTGAAGGAAATCTCATTATACAAAAACAATATATCAAAAACTAATTATGAATCTAATAAATGTGCGAATATAAAAAAACTTGAAAGGAAAAATATATACGTATTAGATTGAGAAAGAATATAATTTACCTCAAGAAAGATTGTTGTTGTTGCGAGGACAGAAACGTTTGTAAAGAACCTCATGTTAATAGCCACAAAGAAACTTGAATCGTAATAACTCGGACTAAAGTTCCGATTGTAATGGAGGTTTGCGTCTTTAAGTGCATTTGTTCTCTCAAAGTTAAATGGAATGACATATCCATTGTATTTGTAGATTTCTAAAGAGGGTGCATCCAAATAGATGTCCCAAAGCCCTCGCATAGAAGACAAAACAAGCGACTTAAATTTCTTGTGATTCTGAGCCTGGATGCTCAACATACCAACCATCCGGCATTCACTTAGTTCCAGCGACTCGAGGTGGAAGCAGTTGTTGAAAATTGCAACTATCGTCTCTTTCTTCACCTCACACCTCATAAGTGAGAGCATCCTCAAGAGCCTTAAACCTTTCGGAGAATTGTCTAGTATCTCAAATTTACATGAGCGCAGCTTCAAATGTTGTAGAGTCTCCAAGTCCGAGAAATTGATAGGGATCTCCAAAACTTTTTTGGATTTGGAGAAATCAAGGACGATATCTTTGATATTTTTACCAAGACATGTATTGATCCAAGAGATGACTTTATCTTCTACACCAAGATGATTGATAACCAAAACGAGTCTGTCAATCTCTGATCCTTTGTATTCATTGAATACTTTTTCGATGATGCTCACAACATATGACTGTCTACGTCTTCTAGAATATATTCCACTGAAATCGAGGTCACGAGATTGTATAGCTGTATTCATAAATCGTTTGGACAGAGTACGATTTCGTAAAAGAGATTGCACTGGAAGATACATGGAGATGAGGTGCTCCACCAGATCGTCAGGAATTGTTTGAGTAAGTTTCGTGATCTTATTTGAGGATCCTTCCATTTTTCTTATCTTAGAAGTAGAAGCTATGGATATGAGATTTCACTAGTAATAAGATATGATATATATAGATTATATTATGGGAAAGAAATCTTGATTATCATTTGCTTTTGTTTTAGTGAATTCTAGATTTCTTTCCTTTTTTCATTTAAGAAACATAATAATTATTTTATATTATAAATTTGATTTTTTCAAAAAAGACTTGTTTATTTTTAGAAGAAAATTAACAATATATTTATTTCTATATATTAATTATTTAATGTTTACAGAAAAACTTTAGAGCTATTTTTTGCCAATAAAATTAATATTTTTGTATAGAAATTGTCTGTATATTAGCTGTATAAAACTTTTTCCAAATTTTTTTAAGTTTTATTAATAACTTGATTCCAATATGTGTCAAAAGAAATTATGATTTTGACAGATAATAATTTGTTACTTTGTAATTTGAACTAATAAATTAGAAATTTGACTTTTATAAAAAGACTGGTTTATTTTTAGAAGAAACTTAACAGTGTGTGTTTATGTTAATTAATAAATGTAGACAGAAATATTTTAGAGCTATTTCTTACCAATAAAATTAATATTTTTCTATAAAATGTTTTCCATGTATTAAAGGTTTTATTACTAAGTTGATTCCAATATCTGTCAAAAAAATAAATTATGATTTTGACAGACTATAATTTGAACTAATACATTGTAAATTTGACTTTAAAAAAAAAGACTGGTTTTATATTTAGAAGATACTAACAATACGCTTACTTATGATAATTAATATATACAAAAATATTTTAAAGCTATTTCTTACCTTTTTTTTTTGAATCTAGTGTTAAATTATTTTAAAAAAAAGTTTTACATTGCTAATGAGAACTGTTTTATTGAACATTTAGAAAAGCCAACTCTAATAAAATCTTGCTGTAAACCAAGCTTGAATACTAGATCCTCCTCCATCCGCAATGGTGCTCAATCTGTTAGGAACGTTCTTGTCTCTGAGCTTCACCAATAACGTTAATATTTCTTACCGATAATGTTAATATTTTCTATAGAAATTGTTTGCATCTTAGCTACATAAAAGTTTTTCCATATATTGTACGTTTTATTACTAACTTGATTTCAATATGTGTCAAAAAAAAATTATGATTTTGATAGATAAGTATCTTTTATTTACTTAGTAATTTGAACTAATAAATTATATAAATTTGACATTCAATTTCCTCTAATGACATTATTTAGAAAAATAACATAAAATTCTTATCGCAAAGTTAAATTTGACTTCATGGATTTGATAAGCATTTATTCCAAGTTTCCTACGAAATTCAAACCCTTCTAATCGCTTCAAATACACAAATTACTACAAAATTTGCTTATTTTCAAATAATACTTATGAAGATTTTTTTCTTCTTTTTTTGTTCAGATTAATGAAGATTTTAGAATAAATAGCCCGCTCTTAAAAAGGTAAAAAAAAACTAAAATTACCATTGAAATTAAGATGAGACAAATAATTATAGACAAGATCCTATCCAAAAAATCACTTCAGCATGAGCATAATATGAGGTAAGAATGGTATGAGAAGCAAAGCGAAAACAACGATGAAAAGAATAATGGCATAACAAGTCCATCTTGAAGAAAACAAAGCTCCTTTTTTTTTTTTTTTTTAACAAAGCTCTTTTGGTACTCTCTTGCATCTTGAAGCTGGTCTGTCCCTCTTCTCACGAACGACCTCGCCTTCGACACGTGGCTTTCAATGTCATTTAGTTGCTCACCTTGTGCTTCAACCAAAGCCGCCATGTCTAAGAACACTTGGTGAAGTTCTATAAGATTCTTCTCTATCTCTTTTACCGCGTCATGTCTCTCTTGAATCTCTGATATAGTGTCTAATATTTGGCCTCTCCCTTGTTCTCAATCGTTTGTTCGTCTGCCTTTTCTCCGGTTATTGTGAAATATCTGCAACAATTCCAATGTTGGTACGTCAGCACATCAAACTTCTATTTTAAGTACAAGAAGCTTTTTACCTGCGTTCTACGAATTTCTTTATACTCAGCGTTCATCAAGTCCACTAACAACAGACGTCATGGTCCTATCGATGGAAGAGCCAGGGCCACAACCAGGGACATTACGGCTATTAGAATTTGCCTTTTCAAGCGCTTCGAGCTTTTGTTTGATGATCTTGACTCTCTTGAGGACCTGAGCGACATCTCCATCCATCTTTGCTCGGAGTTCCTTCACCTTGTTGGCATTGTGTACCGTTTTGCACTCTTCGTTCGAGTCTTGAAGCCTCTTGTAAAGAGTCTCTATGCCTTTCATGTCATCTTTGACATTTTCGACATCCTCAAAGAACTTATCGCGCAACACTTTTCTAGTTCTTTGTAGTGCACCAGTTTTCGACATGGTTTTCTTCGAAGCCGATGCAGATGTGTTCCATGACAAGGCTCTCCACAACGACACCACTTTAGCAGATCTAAGTGATGACCCAATCTTCGACGTTTATGAAGCAAACAACAAGCCAATCGATGATAGTAATGGTGGTGAAGTATTCACAGATTTATATGCCAAATATGTCGAAGATTTTATTGACGACATTCAAAGGCTGAAGGTGGCAAGACTTGAATTACTTCATCAAAAATCCTTCACCTCCATGGCAGATGTCTCTGTAATCTACGGCACCAATCACGTGAAGAGCAACACAATGTTTTGGGCTTTCACAAACTTAGGCCCAATCCCACCTCATGACGTCAGGTGTCAATTTCCCCAACGATTCAAAAAAGCCTTTAAGGAGCGTGGATGAGAAGAACGATGTATTTTTTTTTTTTTTTTTTTGAATTTAATGTTAAACGATATTCAAAATAAAAAAATTACAATGTTACAACTAGTGCATCGTTTATTTTGAGCTTAAAAACTGAACTAAAATCCAGAAAATAACATTAGCTGAAAATCAAATACGAGACTGAAACCAAAGTTGGAAACGCTCATCATATCGTCGATCCTTCAAGCGACCAATGGCTAAAAGCTGGTTTCGGATTTGTCGCTCCACCCAACTTATCAAAAGATCAGCAGACTACGGTGCATCTCCATGTCTTCTCCCATTTTGCTCTCTCCAAATCTTATACACCACCACTTGAAAAACATATCGAAGAAGAAAACCCTCAACCCGAGACAGGTGAGACTGAGAGATATGAGCTATTAACGAAACCCAATCCGTTGTGCAGCTAGCCTTGAACAAACCTTTCGCCAGTGCAGACCAAACAGCCGAGGCAAAAGCGCAGGAAAAGAAAAGATGGTCCCGAGTTTCTAGAGCAGAGTTGCAGAAACCACAAGTCCCCACAGCCCCATTATTCCATAACACCGTTCTAGCCCCAGTTGAAAGTCGATCTTGAGCCGCCAACCACACACAAAGGAATATTTGGGAGTACAATGAGTAAACCAAACTCCCGTGTGCCACGAAACCAAACTACCTGCAGTACGTATATGGTTCCATGTATCCTTTGTTGAGAACCTTGCCCGAAAACATCATTCCTCCCCCGCCAGAGTGTTCTATCCGCAGCCTCTACTTTGGCATCCCGTTGAGCAAACAGAGCCTGTTCCAGTTCATTAAGCTGATTCCCACGATGTCGACGCCTTTGCCGAAGGTTCCACGCTTCATCCAAAGAACATTGTTTACTAATCCCCATATCAATAACCCCACACTCACCAACCAACTCCATGAGACAACCCATATACGACCATCTATCAAACCAGAACGAAGTTGTTTCACCATTACCCACGTCCACTCTGCAGAAATCAGTTGCCAAACCCCTAAGCCTGAGGAGCTTTTTCCAAATCCAAGAACCTACACTCGTAGTATCCTGCACTGACCAAAAGGATCCCTGTTTCAACAGGTTTGAATAAACCCACTGAACCCACAAAGAGTTACCCCTCGACACAACACGCCAAATCAACTTCAGAGAACTAACCACATTGGCTTCATTAAGTGATCTCAAACCGAGCCCCCCCCCCTCTGCTTTGGGTTTGCAAACCACATCCCACAAGACTTTTGCCTTTTTAGGATTCATATCTGGTCCCGACCAGAGGAAAGCCGCACACATCGAATCAATGGCATCCAAACAATGTTGAGGAAGGCAGAAAGCACCAAGCCAAAAATTGCACACACTCCAGATAACAGAGGAAATCAAATTGAACCGGCTTGCATATGATAAGTGTCGTGCTGTCCATGAACCAATACGCTTTCGTATTTGCTCCAGCAAGGGAGAACAATCTGCATAAGTAAATTGCTTTGTGACCAACGGCAACCCTAAATATCTAACCGGCAAGCGTCCCACGACAAACGGTAAACTCTCCCTCAAAGGTTCGATGTTCCCAGCCAAATAAATTGTAGACTTCTCCATACTGATCCTTAGCCCTGATATCTTAGCAAACTCCTCAAAAACATCAACAATCCCGTTTATTGAACGTCTTTTACCATCAGTAAGCACCATAAGATCATCCGCAAAACTCAAATGAGTTAGGCCAAGATGCTGACATCGCGGATGATAACCAAATAAGCGATCCCCCGCAGCCTTGTCCAACATCTTCGATAGGACATCCATACAAACGACAAACAAATACGGTGAAAGAGAGCAACCTTGACGAAGCCCTCTCGAACTACGAAAAAAGCCAGCCAGCTCCCCATTCACTTGAACCTAAAAAGAAGCTGTAGAAACGCAGAGCATTTACCAATGAATAAATAATGGTGGGAATTGCATCGCAGAGAGAGCTTTAGAAAGAAACGTACACTGAACCGAATCAAACGCTTTTAAGATATCAATCTTAATCGCACACCTACTGGAGATGGTGTCCTTATGGTAATCCTTAACCAATTCAGTGGCTAATAACACATTTTCAATCAATAAACGATCCTGAACAAAAGCCGACTGGTTACTTGATATGAACTTTGGGAGTATGCGCTTCAGTCTATTGGCTAAAACTTTGGATATCACCTTATACAGCACATTACAATAGGATATAGGCCTATAATCCTTCATCTGCCTTGCGTCCAAGTTTTTGGGGATGAGTGCAAGAATGGTGGCATTGACACCTTTAGGGAGAAAACCCTTCGCAAAAAAACGACTTAACTGCCAATACAAACTCCCTTCCTACTAACGGCCATGTAGCCTTATAGAACTCTGCAGTGTATCCGTCTGGGCCAGGAGACTTATCACACGGCATGGAAAACAAAGTCTTCTTAATTTCCTCACCCAACACTTGCTTTACAAGAGCTGGGGGTAGTCAGCCTTTGAACAACGGTACGACAGCAAACTCTCCAAACCTTCCACTGTTGGACCTTCAAAATCACTCGGAATGGCCTGCAAAAAAACCTTGAAATGCCTTTCAGCCTCCACTTTAATATCCTCTCCCGTCACAACCACACGACCATCATGACACTGTATTTCACGGATACTGTTTTGCATTTCTCTCACTTTAGTCGCCTTGTGAAAGGTTTTATTATTTCTGTCCCTCACCTGAAGCCAATGTAACTTCGACTTCTGTTTTAGATATTTTTCCTCCAGTCCTGTCAAGAAATCCCATCTCCTATATGCCTCATGCTCCTCCGCCATGGCTTGTGGTGAAGGATGTTGCAGATTGGCTTGCTACTTGTGACATAAAGTTTGAAATGCTTCCTTTGTCTTGCAAACCAAATTCCCCATTCTCTGTTTCGCCAGACTCCTCAATCGAGGTTTAAGTGCTTTCAACTTCTTTGAAAAGCGAAAAAGAGTGGAAGTTGATAAAAACAGAGGCTCTGTGTCCTGCCAATAGTCCCTCACCAGAGGGAAGAACTCCTCCATTTCAGTCAAAACATTTACAAACTTAAAGGGTCGCCACTTAACTTGAGGAATAGGTTCACCCTGAACCATTAGTTGACTATAGAGGTGGTCAGAGCAACCACCTGCAGCAAAAACAGTATAGCTCTGCGAGAATATACTATCCCAAACTGCATTAACCATCACCCTATCCATTTTCTTAAGTATCAAGTCATCATCCCGCTTGTTACACCACGTATACAAGGGACCGTGAGCAGTTAAATCAACCAACGAACATGAATTAACCACTGCCTGAAAATCCCTCATTCCACTGTAGTCAACAGACTATCATCGACCCTGGAATGTTCTACCATATCCAAAGTTTCGTTAAAATCGCCTAACAGAACCCACGGCTTATTACAAAATAAGGGAGAATCATGATGGTCCCTAATCTCCTGCCACAACACTCTTCTGTCTTCCACTGTATGTAAACCATACACAAAAGTGCAGAAAAATTCCTCCTGATTTTCCAACTTCACCGAACACGTTATGACCTGCTCACTTTTATAAACAGGATCAACCCTCACACTGTCCCGCCAGAGCACCCAAATACGTCCTCTACTACTATGCTCATAATTTGTCAACATTGACCAGTTGGGAAACAACTTCTTCCCCAACCGCAACGCCTTCTCCTCTGTAACTCTAGTCTCTAACAAACAACCAAACTGAAAATTACTTCTCTCCACCCACTCTATGATCACGGAATGCTTAGACGTCTTATTTAGTCCACGAACATTCCATGAGAACCCAGACATTAATGGTTTGATGAAGGCTTCCTCCCCTGATTTCTAGGTGGGTCCCTAGTCACAAGTGCTGGAAGATTAGAAGCAGTTTTCTGAGCCGTTTTTGTGTGTCGAGACAAATAAGTTCGCAAAGGGAGCTCCTCTGTCGAACTTTGTGGTTTAGTAGCAGTACCCCGTGGACGTACCGTAACCATTGGATTCCCCAGATCCACAGAACCTCCAACTGCAGGGTGATCAGAAGTCTCATCTACATTCGTCCCCAAAGCTGCAAAAGATTTTTTTTACAGCGACTCACCATCATACACCACAACGTCTTTTACTTTGCTCGGACTCATCAGAGTTGACTTTGGCGTAATCCAAACCTCCTGCTCTTTCTCTACCACTACCTTGTCAACCCCCGCGACCGCAAGATTAACCACCAGACCCTCCTTTTCTTTTTGTACCGAAACCTCAGTAGGTGATGTTTCTTGCGAATCCTCCATCACACCACTTTCTTAAATCTCCTTCTTTAGCGACACGCGAATCAGTAGTCAGAACAAGTGCACCAACATTTTCTGATGGCTGAATCGTAGCCACAGCCCCTTTCCCACGGACATACATGCGTCAGTGAGATGACCCCATTTTTTACAACATCCACACTTCGGTGGAAGCCAGGGGTAACTATATGTAATGACAGAGTCCAACTCACCCTCCTCCTCTCCCATGAACACATACTCCACCGGTAAATCCTTTGTCAGATCCGCTTTAATCATAATTTTAGCTTCCTCAAAACTAACACAATTCTCAGTTGTAGAGTGCAAATGAAGTGGTTTTCCCACTACACTCGCCAAAAACTCCACACCCTTGTCCGTGAACAGAGTCGGTGGGATATTGTTGATCTTTACCCACAAGGGGACCGACTTCAACGCTGGCTGAACCTCCTCCACAAAGGGCGTCCACTTTGATACGATCATAGGTATGTCCATAAGATTCCACATCCCCCGGTTGAGCACCCGCTGCCTCATACCCTCATGCCTAATCCGAAACTTGACCGTATAGTCATTAACAGCAAAAACATCAATCAGCGAAGACCGATCCCCAAGACGCCAGATCTTGTTCACTATCATGTGGATCTTGCCCACATGAGGAGCTTTCAGGTTGAGAAACTTCCCTATCACAAAATCCTCCCATAGCGGTTTAGCACCTGCAAAAACCGCCTTAGGCACAATAACCTTCTTCGTACCCTCCACCTCCACAACTTCAAACTTTTGTCGAGTAAATACATGCTTCTGAGCAACTTGAAGGAATGAACGCTTAGCCGTCGCAACAGGAACCGACGAAGCGACATCCCGAGTCTCTCCCTGATTTTGACTACCTCCCGAACTACCCTCTCCTGAAACCTTCCCCGAGACCCCCTTCTCCGTAACCACCTTCTCTACTACAACCCCATCAACAATCTCCGGCATAACCGCCCCAGGGTCGCCCTGAGAAGCCGCCGACGGCAGCATCCTTGGCCAGAAAGCAAAAAACCCTAATCACCTTGCCCAGAAAGAACGATGTATCTTCACTTATGGAGATTATTATGATTGGAAGAAGAGGAAAATAATAAAATTAACCAGCTTCGATCAAGAACCGAGGAGAACTGATGTAGCCTATATTAGAATCAAATGAGATTTATTATTAGGTTTTATTTCTTTATGGGTTTGGATTAATTTGGGCTTTAAAGATGTGTTTTATCGCAGTATCTCATCTATTAGGTTTAGGGTTTTATGTTTTATGTTTTAGTTTTAGTATTTAAGGAGTCAAAAGTTGTGAAGGAAGGGTAACTATCAATTATTGAATAAAATAGTTTTAAGAGAGCTTTGTCAAAAGCCTAGAGAGGAGGACTCTCAATTCTAAGAGTTTGTGTTCAACTCCTGCAGGACTTGCAAAACCACGTCGATATCGTTTCCGATCTCGGCCCTATCCTTATTGCTTCTTCGTCAAGTTATGATGTTCTAAGTAAGATCCGTTCGTGAATCCGATTTCTCCTGGAGATATAGTCTATTTGTATATACGTACATATAATCTGTTTTAGTTTATCCGAAGTCTAAAAGTTTTGTCACATAGATTAAAAATTCTTTTGTTTTATATTTTTATAATTTTTAAAACTGTATATTTATATTACTAAAAATTATTGCACAGATATGAAAACTGAAAATAAACAGCATAATAAAAATAGCCATTATAAATTAAAAAAGAAATAAGTTTTGCATTAAAAGTAAAAAAAAAGCATCAAATAAAATGAAAAAAAATAACATCAACAAAAAAAATTTAAATAGAGGGGATAAATTATTATTATTATTATTTTTTTTTGTTGAAGTTGATAACTCATCTAATAAAATCTAAGTTATGTTTTTGAAAAAAGATTTTCAGATTAGATAAACTAAGCATAGGATTAGACTATTTATTAATTTAAATGTAGTTCAGACATAACAAAAAGGCTGTCCAAACATATGCTCGATCATCAAACATTAGCTTAAGAATGTATAAATTATAATTAATACCTTAATTATATCCGTACCAAAAAAAAATTATAATTATTCACCATCTCTTGAACTTGAAGAGTGGCCGAAGAAGTCGATCGATAGTGGTGGTTACTGTTTCGTGTGGAGATCTTCAAAAAAAGAGAGAGAGGATGAGAAAAAACAATTGAAAAGAAGAAAAAACTTTCCCTTTTACCAATGAAACCAAAAGAGAGCTCAGAGAATTTTACATACAAAAGTGTCAATTTGGAAAACATTTCCCACTCTCTCCATCTCTCGATTCACTTTTGCTCAAACTTGAACTTGTCCCCATTAATCTCTCCATATCACCCATCTCTCTCTGTCTAGGGTTCTTCTTCTTTTGAAATTGCAGAAGCTCTCGCAATAACACTGGTGGTGTGTCTCTTCCTTTACTCTCTTCTCATCTCGCTTGTTAAAAAGATTCGTACTTTTTGATGTCAAAGGCATCCTAGATTTGTTAGATTCCCTTTTGATTTTTCTGGGTTTAGCTTGATTTTCATTTAGCCACTAGATTATGCTACCACTGCTAGTTGTAGATTATTAGGGGTTTCTCGGGAAAGCTCTGATTTTGGTGATTTATTCTCTTAATTTCTCTAATGGGTATCAGTTCTATGGCGATTTCGAGTGAGTTTTGTGGTTCTCATTCATGTATTTAGGTTTTGTTCTTCTATCTGACTGCACATAAGTAAGTGGTTTCATAGAGAAATGCTTTAGCTTTAGGTGTTTGGAAGATCTCATAAATACAAAAGTTTAGATTTTTGTTGTTGTTGTTGTATAGGATTCGCATTAAGTAATAGGTTTCTGGGCTGGGTAGTGCAGTGTGAAATTGACAAGAAAAAATAGCGTGTTGATTACCTTCTCTGGCTATCCTGGAGATCTGGGATTTGTTTCATCTGTTATGTCAGATGAGGACTTTTTACCCATCTGATTCGTGTAAAGAATCACAGCTCGATTCCTTGAATCCACAATCATGGCTTCAAGTTGAGAGAGGGAAACTATCTTCCTCTGCTTCTTCATCTGCGTAAGTTTTATTCTTTTCTGTTTTCTGCTTGTTCTAAATTGGTTATATTTGAGCTTGAGGCGCTTTGGATATAGAGTAAATCTTTGTTCTTTTTTGTAGTCCACTGTGCAGAGAATCATTTATCAAAGTTCCTGAACCACAGATACTGCCGCATTATAAACCTCTCAACTACGTAGAAGTTCTAGCTCAGATTCACGAAGAGCTCGAGAATTGCCCTTTGCAGGAGAGATCGATTCTGTATTTATTGCAGTATAATGTGTTTAGAGGTCTTGGAGAGACCAAACTTAGACGGAGAAGCCTTCAGTCAGCTTGGCAAGAGGCTACAACTGTCCATGAGAAAGTTGTGTTTGGGTCTTGGTTGAGGTATGAGAAACAAGGAGAAGAGGTTATCACCGATTTGCTTTCCTCTTGTGGTAAATATTCTGAAGAATATCTGCCGCTAGATATTGCATCCTATTTCCCACCTATTACTGCTTCTTCCCTTGAGGCAGCGTCTGTGAAGACGAGCCGCAGTGTATCTAAAAATGTTGTGTTTAAGATTGGAGAAGAGAAGATAGCTTGCCAAAGGAGAAAAATTGCGAGTCTTTCGGCTCCATTTAACGCAATGCTTTATGGTAGTTTCACGGAATCACTTCTTGATGAGATAGATATGTCAGAAAACCATGTATCCTCATCAGCTATGCGGGTTGTTAGAGATTTCAGCGTTGTTGGTGTATTAATCGGAGTTTCCAAGAATCTTCTTTTGGAAGTCTTAGTTTTCGCAAACAAGTTTTGCTGCGAGCAACTCAGAGATGCATGCGATAGAGAATTGGCATCCCTGATTTCTTCTATTGAATGTGCCATTGAGCTTATGGACTTTGCACTTGAACAGAACTCACCAATCCTTGCTGCATCGTGTCTGCAAGTTTTTCTTTATGAGATGCCAAGTAGTTTGACAGATGAGCGTGTTGTCGAGGTTTTGACTCGGGTTAATAGATCTCAAGTCTCAACCATGGCAGGAAAAGCTTCATTCTCCTTGTACTCTTTTTTAAGTGAAGTCTCAATGTGTATAGATCCTCGGTCTGACAGAACATTGGGTTTCTTGGAGAAATTAGTTGACTTTGCAGAAAATGACAGTCAACAAGTATTGGGGTTTCATCGGTTAGGGTGTATGAGGTTGCTGAGGAAAGAATACCGTGAAGCTGAAGAAGCTTTTGAAACCGCTTTTAATTTAGGCCATGTGTATTCGGCTACTGGTTTAGCAAGACTAGGATCCATCCAAGGGCATCGGCTTTGGGCTTACGAGAAGCTAAGCTCAGTTATCTCCTCTGTTTCACCGCCTCTCGGGTGGATGTATCAAGAAAGGTCTTTCTATTGTGAGGGTGATAAGAAATTGGAAGATCTTGACAAAGCAACCGAATTGGACCCGACTTTGACATATCCTTACATGTATAGAGCTGTGGCTCTAATGTCGAAACAAAATGCTAAGGCTGCACTTGAAGAAATCAATCGGATCTTGGGGTTTAAACTCGCGTTAGAATGCTTGGAAATCAGGTTTTGTCTTTATCTTGGTATGGATGACTATGAAGCAGCTCTTCGCGATATTCAGGCTGCTCTTACCTTGTGTCCGGATTATCGAATGTTCGATGGGAAAGTAGCTGGGAGGCAGCTCAGGACGCTTGTGTATGAGCATGTTGAGAGTTGGACAACAGCGGATTGTTGGATGCAGTTATATGAGAAATGGTCGAATGTTGATGATATAGGTTCTCTTTCCGTGATCTATCAGATGCTCGAATCCGATGCTTGCAAAGGTGTTCTTTACTTCAGGCAATCTTTGCTTCTCCTAAGGTAAATTGTTTTGAATTCTCTGTTTTGTCCTAATAAGATCGTTAATCAAGCATCTTATTCTTATACCTTTGTTTTTAACAGGTTGAATTGTCCGGAAGCAGCCATGCGTAGTTTACAGTTAGCACGCGAGCATGCCTCGAGTGACCACGAGCGTCTGGTTTATGAAGGATGGATCTTGTATGATACGGGTCACTGCGAAGAAGGGCTTCAAAAGGCTAAGGAATCCATTAGAATAAAGAGATCATTTGAGGCTTATTTCCTCCAAGCTTATGCCTTAGCAGAATCTAGCCTTGATCTATCAAGTTCTTCGACTGTTGTTTCACTGCTTGAAGATGCTCTTAAATGCCCCTCTGATAGGTTGCGCAAAGGTCAGGTACGGTCGTTCTCCATCACTACATCTGATAGGTTGCGCAAAGGTCAGGCGATTAGATGCAGCTGACTAAGTCTATGACAATGCTATTTGTTGTTTTGTTTTAGGCTCTTAACAATCTTGGGAGCGTCTATGTGGATTGTGAGAAGCTTGACTTAGCTGCGGATTGCTATATAAATGCTCTCAAGGTGAGACACACGCGTGCACACCAAGGCCTAGCTCGTGTCCATTTCCTTAGAAACGACAAAGCTGCAGCTTACGAAGAAATGACCAGACTAATCGAAAAGGCTCAAAACAATGCATCTGCCTACGAGAAAAGATCCGAGTATTGTGATCGTGAACTTGCCAAATCTGATCTCGAAATGGTCACCCGGTTAGACCCTCTCCGGGTTTATCCTTATCGATATCGCGCAGCAGGTTTGTTCTTTTCTTAAAACTCTTTTGCTCTTCGTCTTCTCAGATAACATTTGGCTTAACCTGAAACTCAATTTTTTCGTTTTCCTTTTGCGGATATTTATAGTGTTGATGGATAGTCGGAAGGAGAGAGAGGCTATAGCGGAGTTATCACGAGCTATCGCTTTCAAAGCGGATCTTCATCTTCTGCACCTACGAGCGGCTTTCCATGAGCACATCGGGGAAGTTGGAAGTGCGTTGCGGGACTGTCGTGCAGCGCTCTCGGTCGACCCTAACCATCAGGAAATGCTCGAACTCCATAGCCGTGTTAATAGCCATGAACCTTGAACCGCAACCATACACAACAGAGAGCTTCGAGATGAGAAAGTAAAGTGTGAAAATTTGTAAAACTAAAAAAAAGAATCATAGTTGGAAAATCTTGTAATCTTTGTCACTCGTTTATTCTTTTGTTGTTGTTTTCCTAAAATCGATTTTATATTATCTTCTTTCAACGTAAACTTCAAAATTCCTCTAGGCCTAATACGTGAACCGAACTTTACCAAATCATTCAAAATCGTAGAAGCGACGATCCATATATGTAAAAAGAATAGAGAGATATAATATTTTTTTCCTTTGGAAAAAGAAGAGAGATGTACTATAATAATATTAACCCAAGCTGATGATTAGTTTTATTTGTCCTCAAATGAGCTACTTTTTTAAAAAGCTCAAAAATATACATTTTCCCACTTTATTTGTTACATGAATTCGAATATTCATGTATATTTATTTTTCTTCGTATAGCATATATATATCAGAATATTTCACAAATTCAAAAAAGCCTTTCTGGAAAAGAAAAGAAAAAATAAAAGAAGAATATTCGGTGTTGCATGGGTTTAGTAGTTACGCTCGTGTCTTATGATGATGGTCATATGTTATTTTTGGCGTACAGCACAAGAATTACTAAAGTAGACACGACTATCCCAATGAATCTAATGGACGTACAAGACACGTCTAGGGACAAAATCGACTTAACAATATGTTCTTTTTGTGTTTGATTGGCATATCTAAATACATTTTTATAGAAAATTTAAAGAGATAAAAAGTTAAAGAACGGATGAAAGAGTGCGAAAAATTCTTGTTGGTGGGGTAAGTATATTTCTTTTGGGCATGAACACTTTTCAAAGGGATATATGTGAATATTAATCAAAAAAAACTTTAAAAGGTAAATTGGAAAGAAGAACAAAAAAGAGGAAGATAGCTCAAAGTCATCCACAAGAGTAAATCATAGGAAGACGAAACTAAAATTCAACAAAGTAATATATTCCATTTTGATATTCAAAGCCAAAATGCTTTCAGCTAGGGCATTGGTTGCTTTGTTGTATATATGATATATCCTTTGTGTGTTTGTAATTTTACCCCTACAATTCGTGTTTTTTCTTCTTTAATCTTTGTGTATGATTCCACCTTAAGTATGTTGAATTCATGGTTCCAAAAAAATAATTATGTTATCCTAGTATTGTTACTTTCTAATAGTAAATGTAAATACAAAAAAAAGGTATATATATAGAGAAGAGATGCACACAATCACATTTACATATGTTCCCATTTTTCCTTTCCTATATTTAACCTTAGATTGAGTAGATAAATTTCATAGCTTATGATAAGTTTCATTCAGATTCGTGTGCCTTTTTAAAAATTTTGGGTATCTTATGAGTGAAACTATGAGGAAAAAGGAGATAAAGTACGTTGTTGCAGCCTTAGTAGAAACTAGAAAGTAACATCACTCTCAGTTCACAATAATTCAATAACACAATTGAATAAGTATACTTAATTACTTATGTTCTCGGCAATAAGTCATACAATATCATCTTGGATACTTAACAATTCCCTTACTACAATTGCATAATGTTGATTAATAGTTCATCTGTCAACATATTCAAACTTGAGAATTCTAAAACCATTACAATCAATACACGACTCACGCTGAACTTGAATTTTCCAGTACTAATAGTGTATTCCTTCTCTTCCGTTGGCTAAGTAATTGTGTGTTTAGATTCTCTTACAAACTAAAACAAAACAAAAGCAACTTCCTTTATACAAAACCCAATAAATTGAAAAGAGGCAGTTTTTTTTTTTTTTGAATATAGTAAAAGTAATAATTACTTCCATTTAAGGAAATTAGGCCTGTTAAGTCTCATCTCACAATATTTTCCATTAATTGCACAAATTGATAGCTAGCTTTTTTTCTTCTTTCTGGGGTCTACTCTTCTCTTTTTTGATAGACAATTTTAAGTAAATGCTTAGTCTGGTCCTGTAATCATCACTCTTCTCAGTAATGCAGAACACTTGAAACGTCTCAAAAACAAACATTATAAAAAATAAAATTAAGACAAAAAAAAAAATAGTTAAAAATATAAAGTCAAAGTCTCACTTTCAAACATACACTCTCTCCTCTGTAGTCTGTAGTATAGATAGAAAAACTAATACAAAAATGGGAATCAAACAGTCTTTGCATTTATTGTATGTAAGCTACACACACATATATGTATATGACAGTGACATTGGAGAATAATCCATCATGGTCGTCCTCTTTGCTTTTGAGACCATACAATATACATGTGCATACACTCAAAGAAAACTAAAAATATTGCATTTTTATGTTTTCTTGCATATATATATATATAGCCAAAGAATGATGTCTTTCTGTGTAGACACATCTTACTCTCTAGGTACGATTGCATCTTATTTTGAGAGATCAGAATAAACCAAAGTTTTGATCTTTTTATAGTTTTCTTCCAAACTTTTGTTTTTTCTTTGGTTGGAGTTTTCTTTCTTCCAACCATGGATATGTTTTCATCTCATTCCTTGTCCTATAAACTAACTTCTTTGTCTACTGAAGCAAGTGCTTCTTCTGGTAACACACTCAGTACTATCCAAGGTTTCAGTGGCTTCAACAATTTAACTTCCACTCTTTGTACACACACAGAGACTCACAAGAATAAGAAAAGGAGAGGCCTTCCTGGAAATCCTGGTAATTAATAAACTTTTACTTTATTTTTTTTGGATTCTTGAAAACCATTTGAATCCGGAAACTATTCCTGGTAGAATCTTGGAACCTTAACTTTTTCATATGGGTTTTTTTGAGTACTAGCTAGCAGAATCTGGGAGAACTTCTTTTCAAATGGGTTTTGTAAAAAGTCTTCCTTTTTTTTTTTTTTTTAATTAGCTAGGGTTTGTAACAAAATCATCTTTTTGGGTTTTGTTTTTGCCAAGAATGTGTTTGAGACATTTTTCCTGATCATGTGAAACTTTTTTATTTGGCAGATCCAGATGCAGAGGTAATCGCACTATCACCAAAGACACTTCTTGCAACCAACAGATTCGTTTGTGAGATATGCAACAAAGGGTTTCAGAGAGATCAGAATCTACAGCTTCACAGGAGAGGCCACAATCTTCCATGGAAGCTGAAGCAGAAGAGCAGCAAAGAACAACAAAAGAAGAAAGTCTATGTGTGCCCAGAGACAAAATGTGCTCATCATCATCCTTCTAGGGCTCTTGGTGATCTCACAGGGATCAAGAAACACTTTAGCAGGAAACATGGAGAAAAGATATGGAAATGTGATAAGTGTTCAAAGTTCTATGCTGTTAAATCTGATTGGAAAGCTCACACCAAGATCTGTGGTACAAGAGAGTATAGATGTGACTGCGGCACTCTTTTCTCGAGGTAAGTTTTTTTTTTTTTTTCTCTTAGTATATATATTGGTTTATTTCTTTTTGTTCTTATGTGTGAAGATCTTTCTTTGTTCCTTGTTACTGTGTTTCTTGATCTTTTTTACTGATGTTTCTGTGACAAATCTAGATTATTGTCTATCTATATAGAGATAGGAGTCCATGTGACATATTTGAATCTATGAATTTTCGTGGTTTGTATAAATATAGATGAATTTAATGCTTTCGTGTGACTGATTTCAATTGTCTTCTTTTGGTTATGTTCTTTGAAAAATCTGCTAGTGTCTGTCCATGGACTATATAGTTTGAGTGCAATTAAATGCAGTGGCAAAATTCATGGATTAAGACACTAAATGTATACATGTTGTCCAATTAATGCGAGTATATGTATTTTAGAGCTAATGTTCATGTATTTCTGAGATATATATAAATGAATCCTAGCTATTCCAATTTAAAAAATGACTCTTTTTTATTGTAAGTAAAATTTGTGTTGCATTATTGTAATTTGAAAGAGATAAATTAAAGAAGCCTGCAGGTGAATCTTCGCATTCATCATCATAATGCTGAAAAAGAATCTTGATTTTTTCAATTATTATTTTTGTGTTTAAATAAAGATTTTTGTAATCTATGCATGATTTGATTTGCTATGTGTAATTTGTAAATTGCATTGGTCCATTTTATTACACTTCAAAAGCTTTTCTTGGAATTTTGAAACTTCCTTCTCTCTGTGTGCCCTGGTCCACTTAAAAATTATTTTGCTTTTTGCATTATCATAGATCGTACGTACATTTACATACTTAAATTGTTCATCTTTTAAAAATATTTTTGTGGTCTTTAATCATTTTGATTAACATATCTAATTTTTGTTTTGGTTTTGTCTGTGATGAACAGGAAAGACAGTTTCATAACGCATAGAGCGTTTTGTGATGCATTAGCAGAAGAAAGTGCAAGAATCATCTCAACTTCTTCCTCCAATCTCACAAACCCTAGCCCTAACTTCCAAAACCATCATCACTTTATGGTCAATAAATCTTCTCCCTTGCTCTTCACGTCATCACCTCTTTGCGTTGAACCATCACACTCCACCGCCGCTCTTTCATCAACGGCAGCTCTCTCCGCGACGGCTCTCCTCCAAAAAGCAACGGCTCTCAGCACCTCAGCTTTCGGCGGCGTAGGACAGACTCGGTCGATCGGTCATCATCACCGACATCTGACTAACGGCAACGAGCTTATTGGTGTTGACCGGGTCATGGTGACGTCGTCTGAGTACGACCAGCTAGCGTCCACGTGGCAGAAAGCTGACCGTTTGACCAGAGACTTTCTTGGACTCACGGGTCACGGGGTGCAGGTTAGCGTGAGACCCGGTGATATGCTGGGGTACGCAGGTGGCGTGGCGTTTCCTGTGTCGGCGTACGATACCGAATCTCATCATGATCACGAGTCGTCGTTTCAGAAGGCTTACGATCTAGGATTCTCAGGAGCCCACCACCAGTCTATGTAAAAGGGCAAAACTGGAATCTTCACTTCCCTTTATTTTTGTTGCTCTTGAATTACTACTTTTTATTGCCATCGGGAACAAAGAAAAGACAAAGAGCATAACTAGAGAGAGCATTTCTTTTTGGTTACTTTTCTAGGCATTATTAATTTAAGTCTTACGACTTTTGATTTTTGTTTCTCTGGTTTACATTGGAATTTCTTATACTAAGCTAGTAAGTATATATAGGATCAAACTCCATATATTAAATTATCGGAGATGACTCTCTTCAAAAGAGCCAATTAAGTACCGACGAGTTTACATGGGAAAAATAGAAACCTTGTGATCGTGCACATTCCACAAGTTTATCAGCACGGATATTATCCTCTCGGGAAATATATCTAATACTAAAATAAGCAAATCTATCTCTGAAATAAATAAAATCCTTCAATTCTGATGAAAATATCGGCCAATCCTCGATATTAGACGTCATCCTTACGAATATAGAATATTTCGTCCGTTTAGAAACGATTAAAAAACAAAATTTTAGATGAACATTTTTTATGTTTTATACTATTATGTTATTGTTGTCCTATATATATATATATCAGAAAATAATAATTGATCGGCAAAGGCCCCACGAAAAAAACTGTAACCTCTTGGGATTGACGAATGGTGTCCTCTCAAAGCCAGCTTCTTTGATTGTGATAGAGATACTACACAACTTCGTTCATATCCACGTACATCAGTACATTTATATAATATGCACTTATTGAAGATATTTGGAGTAATCAAAATAATAATTTGTCAATCTTATAAACATATAGAAGTATTTATTGCTATGTGTCTAAATTCATACTTTAACTCGAATTTTGGCAATATAGGTGGCGACAAGTATTATTTATTGTTGTTCTAATTGCTTTTAACTAGTTTCTATCGTAATCACTAATCAGATCAGAGTGACATATTATTGATGGTCATTTATGTTGCCACTAGCAACGAACAACAAACCGTGTATCATTTTCATGCAGCAACGCGTACTGTGATGAACAGTCGCTGATTGATACTAATATACTGTATACTCAGCTCATCAGAATATAGTAACAACTAACAAATCACTAGAAAGTTCACTGCATGCATGTTTATAACAACGAGAGGTTATCAGCTGAAAATTATTAGTTTGATTGATTAAATGTTAAGGACATAATCAAATCAAAAGGAATGACACTAGCTAGGAACATGCACATTAAAAAGGAGGGTGAGGAGGAATCAAATAAAAAAGATATAGAAAACTACGAGGAATAATATAAAAAGTAGAAAAAGATTAAAGAAACGCAAGGTCAAAGAGCTTGTTGATGAGGACACGCATGAACGAACATGCCAACACTTTAATACGAAAACAAAAACAAGGGAATATGCGACCACTAAAAAGATAAAATCAAAAGGACATTGTTCATGGGATCAATATGTTTTCCTTTTATGTTTTTAGTCACGGCACATCCTATACAACTTCTTTTTGCTTTTTTTTTTTTTTTTTTTTGGGATTAATTGTAGGTTGATGTAAAGATATAAATGCATACAATTCCATTTTCTTTCCTTTGGGTTTACATTCAGATTCCAGACACATATAATATATACTCTCTATAGTATTCTTTGGGTTGACTGATATATCATATATATATATATATATAGAGTGACTTTGCAATACAATATTATGATCATTTTGAATTGATATTTATTTGATCACGAAATCTATATATAGCCTCTCTCATTAAATCGTTTAGGTGATAGGATGAAGACATTTTGATGATATTGTCGGAGGTTCTTTTGTAACACGCTGCATATACTTAATTAGATGGATAAATGATATCCGTAACAATTCGATATATGGCAGCAGCATGATGTTTAATACTTAACGACATATTCGCATATCTCTACATCCAATAATATTGCACGAATATATAAGTCAATAGACAATAGTCAACCTCATAGTCTTCACAAAAGTGTCCTCTCGAATAAAGGTTTGGGAGATGATTCATGATCGTCAAAATTCTTTATGGACCTAAATGATTTTTTTAAAAGAATAACGGGGTAAGAATGCGAAATAAAACATACCAAGGGCGATAAGATAAACAGTTAATTAGGAGCTTAATTAATTTTGCGTTTAAAGTAAATAATCTATATTTAGGGGAAATTAATAAAATAAAGAAAAAAATAGCGTGAGTGAGGGAGAGAAAGTGAGATGATGACTTAGAGACTTTCGTTTGAAGCCGAGAAACAAGGCGCGGAGAAACGAAGAACACATCACAATACGAAGATATTATTCATATTTTCTTTCAATTGATTTCTTTTTCCCTCCGTTAGTCTCGAATCGTCTCGCGTTCTCCGTATCAGAATCTGTTTCCGCATTATTATTCTCAAAGGATGAAGCAAAATTTGAAAAGTGTTGTTGTTGATTGTGGAGGTGTTGAATCGCTAATCGCAGTTTTGGATCTCTGATTTTGTTCTTGCTTACCAAACAAACCCTAATCCTCCTTGCACATTGCACCAGCTTACAGAGTTTTTTTTTTTTTTTTTGATGTCTGGGTTGTTCGTATTCATTGATTCCGTTTCGTTATTGGTTTAAATCGAGGATATCGGAAGAAACGGGTTGATTTCTGATAACCGACTCGGATCTGGTTCAGGAGGAGTGGTAATCGGATGAATGTGTTTCGAATCGAAACTGTGGAACCATGAAATGGAGATCATTGCTTCAGGACTTGAAGGATAAGGTTGGAGTAGCTGAAACTACCGCCGAGTTAAACGTTGAAGACGTCGTCAGTGAACCCCCTACTCCACCGTCTTCATCAGCTTCCTCGTCCTCTATTCACGCTGTCTCTGCTCAGCATGACTTCAATTCATTATCTCCTACAAGGTACTCCTCTGTGGTGCCTTCACTTTCTTTTTTTCTCCCAAGATTTTGTAGTCCTATGTAGGGGATAGCAATTGCTAGGTTTAGGATTCGGTTCTAGTGTAGCAGAGAAGAGATATGGTGAAGTAGATAGACTGAATCAAACGAGCTATATTTCTGAAAACATCTGAAGCGGTATGATTTCGTGATCTTCCCAAGTTACCAAGTAGGTAGTTTAATGTGACACTATTGAATGATAACTTTTGTCAACTGATTAATAGTGATGACACCGTACAAGGATTGCTTAGAGGTTTGTTTAGAGGCTTGCTACCTTTATGGTATATCGTTCTGATTTCATAGAGATAATTTATTAGTTTTCTCAAGGCAATTTATTTTGTGCACTTTGACTGATCATATGTTGCCAATGGTTCTCCTCTTTACTCCTTGAAAACTCCTTGAAAAGCCGAGACAAACGTAAGCTGGAACTGGACTTCACGAGATACTGGGAAGAGTTCCGTTCATCAAGCTCTGAACAGGTTCGTGTGTGATAACTTCACACTCAATGCGTGCTTTTATCATTTGTTCATAGATGTTACCTTTATGTTATGTACTATCAGTCACTCACTTATTGTGTTCACATAAAAGAAAAACTGGAAATCACTACTGCTAATCCTTTATATATGTCACAGCAGGAGAAAGAAGCCGCCCTGAATCTGAGTGTGAATACGTTTTGTAGACTAGTGAAGCAGCATGCTAATGTAGATCAGTTAGTTACCATGTAAGCCATTTCTGAATCTCTCTTTTTCTATTTGTATGGAATCATATTCAACTGCTTTGATTCTTTTCCAAGATACAATTTGCATGTCAACTAGGAAATGTATCAGAGTCTCCACATGATTTAAGCTTGTATAAAGGGATCATTCATTTCCTACCTTGATCATTTTTCTTCATTAGAGGGTCTTCTGTACTCTCTTTCCCTTCTCAGATATCAGATATGAGAATATCAACCATACTGGGAATTTTATTTCAATTGCAGTTTAGTAGAAACACATATATTCTCTTTCGTCATTGGGAGAGCATTTGTGACAGATGTTGAAAAGTTAAAGATTAGCAGCAAGACAAGATCATGGGATGTTGAGAAAGTACTAAAGTTTTTTTCTGAAGTCGCCAAGGTTTGCCTTTCCTTCTGATTACAGTGAATCAGGACATGTTACATTCTTTCTCTGTTAAAAATGATTTTGTTTTGTTTTTTTCCTGCAGGAGGGTTCAAGTCATGGTGCAAACCTTTTAACTGCTGTTGAAGTCCTTGCATCTGGGGTACTTTTGACTTTACGTGCCTTTTAGTTTTTCCCTTACTCAGCTATGCGTTTAAATAATTACCAAAACTTGTTATTGAGATTGAATATCTGATAGCTACCTGGTAGTTACGCTCACCTTTGGAGGCAGTAGAAAATTTTCAGGGTGTTGGCTCTTTGATGGCTTACATAATAAAAACTGTGTTGGTTTATATACTCAACCTTTTATGTGTTTTCTTTCAGCCTTTCGACAAACAATCTCTATTGGATTCTGGGATATTATGTTGTCTAATACACATTCTCAATGCGCTTCTGACATATAGTGAAGGTGAAAAAACTGTTAATGCTGAAGAAAAGGTAAAGATAGCAGATGTAGTACTCTCCAAGCTAGACACTTGAGGTTCTTTTTAATGGTTCTAGTCAGAGTCATGTATGACTTAATTTTCTACAATGTGTTTCATGCTGGCCAAGTGTACACTTTGCAATGCCTTATCGATTGAGACTTTAATGCGTCTCCATTTATTTGCAGGTGGTGGGGAATGTTGTCCATATCATGAAAGCATTGGCAAGCCATCCTTCTGCTGCACAGAGTTTGATTGAAGATGACTCTTTTGAGCTGCTTTTCAAAATGGTTTACAATGGTTCTCTCGTAGCTCTTTCTCAATATAAAGAAGGCCTAGTTTCATTACATAATATACAGCTTTACAGACATGCAATGCAGGTAATTTGTTGCTCACCTGTTCTTCTACAAATCGAGCAATGAGCAATATATTTTGAAACTTAAACTTATGTGAATGTTGCGATGCTTACAGTTCCATTTGTGAATCCCTTTCTTGTCATTGTCAGATTCTTGGGCTTCTTCTTGTCAATGACAATGGTAGCACGGCAAGCTACATACGCAAACACCATCTGGTATGCCATTAGATTTTGTAGATAGCCTCATTGTGGAATATTAATTCTCGTGTATTTCATGCTTATGTCAAACTATCCGAGGTCTCCCGTAATTAAGAATTTGGTTATCAGGAGACTTAGGTTAACTTTATTAGAAGAGTATGAGACAAAAGCTAATGATAACTATTGGTTTTGTGCAAATGTAATCTTCTTTAAAAGGTTTTCTTTGTGATGCTTATAGTAATCTTGAAAGCATTTGACAATAGTTTAAAAGGTTTTGTTTGAATACTTCTCCTTGGTTTGTGAACTGAAGATCTTTGTTAAGAAGCTAGATCACTAAAAAAACTGCCTCTGAGAGATCTTGTAACTAAGAACAACTATTTGGTTTCTGTTTAGTGTGAAAGAAGTATGCACCTATAATTTGTTACTGCTAGATATGAAGGTGCTTTTTTAATTGATTTTTTCTGGCACAAGGTATGACTGCTCGCTCTGTTTCAACTTCTTCTGAACTATGTTTTGCTGAGTTCTTCTGCAGATAAAGGTTCTCCTAGTGGCTGTCAAAGATTTTGATCCGGATTGTGGGGACTCATCTTATACAATGGGCATTGTGGATTTGTTACTTGAATGTGTGGAACTATCATACAGACCTGGTAATTTGGCTTAGAAAAATACATAAGAATTCAAAATATGTCAATTGCCATGAAAAAATGTAGTGGAGAGTAGAGATATTCGGCAGTGATCTTCTTACTTTTGGATTTGTTAACTACTCTGATTATGGTTGCTAATCTTTATCAAACTTGAATAATGTATAGAAACTGGTGGGGTTAGGCTCAAAGAGGACATACGAAATGCACATGGTTACCATTTCCTTGTACAGTTTGCCCTGGTTTTGTCTTCTATGCCGAAAGATATGGTCTTTGCATTCAATCATTCATCTCCACACAAAAATAGCAGTTCCGATGACTCTGAAAATCAGCCACTTCTTTCATTGAATAGTAGTCAAGATGATGACAGGGCTTCACAAAATTTCTCCCCTTCACTGTCCAGATTGCTTGATGTTCTGGTCACCTTGGCTCAGACTGGTCCCATTGAGTCACCTGGAGTAAGTACTTCACTATTTTCTCATACAAAGCCCACTGCTAACAATCTGTATGATGAGGATCGTGGAAATGGTAAAGTTAGAGACCTTGAAGCTGTCCAAATGTTGCAAGACATCTTTCTGAAAGCAGAGAACAAGGATCTTCAGGCTGAAGTGTTAAACCGCATGTTCAAGATATTCACGAGCCATATGGAAAACTATAGAATGTGCCAAGAATTAAGGACTGTTCCACTTCTGGTGCTGAACATGGGTGGTTTTCCTTCCTCACTGCAAGAGTTAATCCTCAAAATTCTTGAATATGCTGTCACAGTTGTAAATTGTGTTCCAGAGCAAGAACTATTGTCACTTTGTTTCTTGTTGCAACAGCCAATCAGTTCCGAGTTGAAGCATACCATACTTTCTTTCTTTGTAAAGCTCACATCTTTCGATCTACAGTACAAGAAAGTCCTAGGTGAAGTTGGTGTTTTGGAAGTCTTACAAGATGATCTGAAGCAGTGCAAACTTCTAATGGGTCCAGATCTGTATAGTGGAGTTTCTAATCATTTGGATCGGGTACCTAGCTCACCTAGCTTCAAACAACACCTAGATAGTAAGGATGCCATCATTTCATCACCAAAGCGGATTGAATCTGGTTCAGGAAAGTTCCATATCTTTCAAGTTGACAGCACTATAACTGTTGGCTGGGATTGTATGATCTCTTTACTAAAGAAATCTGAAGCTAATCAGGCAGCTTTTCGTTCTGCCAACGGTGTGACTGTCATTCTTCCATTCTTAATCTCTGATGAACATCGTACCGGTGTTTTGAGGATTTTGTCATGTTTGATCACAGAAGACATTGAACAGGTAAGTCTACATTCAAAGAATATGCATCTCGATTATTGATATATTACAGTGTCTTCTTGTTTCTCTGATAAAAAAACATCAAATTCTGTTACCTTGGCAAGCTTTTTATTCTTTAGATTATGCTGCCACTATAGAGGTTCTGTTGCATAGGTATCAGAAATCTTTTTTTTTTTTTTTTTTTTTTTGTAAAGGGTAACTCTTATCTTACCATCCAACCAGGTCCATCATGAAGAGTTAGAAGCTGTTATCGATGTGTTGAAGAGTGGAATGGTCACTGGAATCTCAGGGCATCAAAACAAGCTTCACTATGAAGCCAGATGTGATACCATGGGTGCTCTATGGCGTATTCTTGGGGTTAATGGCTCTGCTCAAAGAGTATTTGGTGAAGCCACTGGTTTTTCTCTTCTATTGACCACCCTTCATACGTTCCAAGGGGAAGAAGAGTGTAGGGATGAGTCTCTTGTGATGGTTTTCATCAAATTGTTCAGATATCTATTGCGCCTCATGACAACTGCAGCCTGTGAGAATTCTATCAATAGGATGAAACTGCACAGTGTCATTACATCTCAGATATTTTATGATCTTGTGGTGGAGTCTGGTTTGCTGTGTGCTGATCTGGAAACACAGGTGATACAACTGTTTTTAGAACTTGCACTTGAAGTTGTGCTTCCACCGTTTTTGACATCAGAATCTATGGCCTCAGCTGAGACGGCAGAAAGTGAAAAAGCAAGCTTTCTTGTAAAATCTCCATCTGGCCAATTTAATCCTGACAAGCAGAGGATCTATAATGCAGGTGCTGTCAGAGTTCTAATCCGTTCAATGTTGCTTTTTACTCCAAAAATGCAGCTGGAATTTCTGAATCTTCTAGAAAGGCTTGCACGTGCCAGCCCATTCAACCTGGAAAACCTCACGTCAGCTGGTAAGTACTTTGTCTGTCCGAGGATTCCCCTTGGGGTCATTATTATTGGCAAAGTTAACTTTTAAATCTTATCTTTGCTGTTTTTTCTCTTCTTCACTCTTGTCGCCTTCCTCTCTTAATGGATTTATAATGGAGCAGGTTGCGTAGAACTCCTGTTGGAGATTATCCAACCCTTTCTTCCGGGTTCATCTCCATTTCTTTCTCATGCTTTAAAGATTGTTGAAGTTCTTGGGGCGTACAGGTAGTTGACCATAGCTAAAAAATCTAATACATAGTCTTAGGGTGACTACGTTTAATTGGCTGGCTGGTCTTACTCATAGTATAGTCTTATTCTGGTGCAGATTGTCGCCATCCGAGCTCAAAATGCTGTGTAGATATGTTATGCAAATGAGGGCTATGCATTCGGGTCACTCACTAGTTGGTATGATGGGAAAACTAATTCTCATGGAAGACACAAGTTTGGAAGATGTTTCCCTGGCCCCTTTTGTTGAAATGGACATGAGCAAAACTGGGCATGCTTCTGTTCAGGTGTCCCTGGGAGAAAGATCTTGGCCTCCTGCTGCTGGTTATTCATTTGTTTGTTGGTTCCAGTATTGTAATTTTTTTACAACCCAAGGAAAAGAATCAGAAGTCTATAAAGCTGGTGGTTCATCAAAGACACACAGTTTGAGTGGGCAGCAAAGTGAACAAAATGTTCTCCGGATATTTTCTGTTAGTGATATAAGTGATGAAAGTCAATCCTATGTAGAAATATATTTTCAAGAGGATGGTATTTTGACCCTTGCTACTAGCAATTCAGATTCTTTGTCATTTTCTGGATTAGAAACTGAGAAGGGGAAGTGGCATCACCTTGTTGTTGTCCATAGTAAGCCAAATGCTCTTACTGGACTCTTCCAGGCTAGCGTTGCTTCTGTTTATATTGATGGAAAACTTAGGAACATGGGTAAACTGGGGTATTCTCCTTCACCTGTTGGAAAGTCTTTGCAAGTAATAATTGGAACTCCAGCTACTTGTACCAGGGTTAGCAGTTTGGCATGGAAAATACGTTCATGTTATCTTTTTGAGGAGGTGCTCACATCAGGCTGCATTGGTTTCATGTACATTCTTGGTAGAGGGTATAAAGGTCTATTTCAGGATGCACATCTCTTATGTTTCGTCCCTAATCAGGCTTGTGGTGGAGGCAGCATGGCTATCCTTGACTTTTTAGATACTGACATGTCATCATCGTCTAGTATCCAAAAATTTGACGACAGTAATAGACAAGGCGATTCTAAGGCAGATGGTAGTGGGATTGTATGGGATCTCAAGAGGTTAGGGAATCTTTCAATTCAGTTACCTGGTAAGAAACTTATTTTTGCATTTGATGGAACATGCTCAGAGTTCATGCGCACGACTGGCAGTTTTTCCCTCCTCAACCTGGTTGACCCATTGTCCGCTGCTGCTTCCCTTATTGGAGGTAATCAATGATCCCATATAATTTCGTATTTTCCATTTTATTTCCAATTTTGTTTCATTGGACGTTTCTCAATGATATAGGAATACCGCGTTTCGGGCGCCTAGTGGGAAGTGCGAGTATCTGCAGACACAATGTGATCGGGGATACTATACGCTCTGTGGGAGGAATGGCTGTTGTACTTGCACTTGTTGAGGCTTCCGAATCTAGAGATATGGTATATATGTCTCTTTCACTGCTTGCTTGTGTGCTTCATCAGAATTCTCAGAATGTAAAGGATATGGAAACATACAGGGGCTACCATTTACTAGCTCTGTTTTTGCGTCCCAAGATGGCGCTATTTGACATGAAATGTTTGGAGAAATTGTTCCAAATTTCTGCATGTGAAGCTTTCTTTTTAGAGCCAAAGAAGTTGGAGAGTGCACAAAGTACTATTTGCATGTCACCTACGGAGATTACACCTGAAAACAACTATGAGGATCTTAGTCTGTCAAATTTTCAGTCTGAACTTTCTTCAGTTGGATCTCATGGATATCTGGATGATTTTTCAGGGCCCAAAGATTCTTTTAGTCATTTATCTGAGCTTGAAATGGGAGATAGTCCTGTTGAAACTTCAAACTGCATTGTCTTATCCAATGCAGATATGGTGGAACATGTCCTCCTGGATTGGACCCTCTGGGTGACAGCCCCGGTTTCCATCCAGATTGCCTTACTTGATTTTTTGGAGAACCTCGTCTCAGTGCGGTACAGGAGACACAATCTTACAATTCTGCGTCAAATCAATCTGGTGGAACATTTGTTAGTAACACTTCAACGAGGGGATGTTGAAGTTGTTGTCCTAGAAAAGTTAGTTATTTTTCTTGGATGCATCTTACAAGATGGTTTCCTTACTTCTGAGCTTGAAAATGTGGTTAGGTTTGTGATTATGACATTTAATCCACCTGAAATAAAATCACAGAACTCGTCAATGCGCGAGTCAATGGGAAAGCATGTAATTGTGAGAAATTTGCTTTTGGAAATGCTTATTGATCTCCAGGTAACCATAAAAGCAGAAGAACTGCTGGAGCAGTGGCATAAGATAGTCTCATCAAAATTACTAACGTACTTTCTTGATGAAGTTGTGCATCCTAGTAGTATGAGATGGATCATGACCCTTCTCGGTGTTTGTCTCACTTCTTCCCTAAGCTTTTCTCTTATTTTTTTTTCAAGTGGAGGTTATCAGGGGCTGGCACGGGTACTTCAAAGCTTCTATGATTCTCCAGACATATATTACATTTTGTTCTGCTTGATTTTTGGAAAACCTGTCTTTCCAAGACTACCAGAGGTACGGATGTTAGACTTTCATGAACTAATGCCGGGTGATGGAAGCCATGTGGAGTTGAAGTTTGTAGATCTGTTGGATTCAGTGGTTGCTATGGCTAAATCCACTTTTGACAGATTGAGCATGCAATCAATGCTTGCCCACCACCCTGGTAACCTTTCACCGGTGAGGGATAGCCTTGTAAATGAGCTTGTTGAGGGCAATGCAGATATGACTGGAGACCTTCAAGGGGAAGCTTTAATGCATAAAACATATGCGGCACGGTTAATGGGCGGTGAAGCTTCAGCTCCTGCTACTGCGACATCTATTATCCGTTTCATGGTTGATCTTGCGAAGATGTGCCCTCAATTTTCAGCTGCTTGCAGATGTGCAGAATTTCTCCAAAATTGCGGTGATCTTTACTTTTCCTGCGTCAGGTTTGCATCACATGCCTTTTGCATCAATGTATGTTTTTCCGTACCACGTACTGAACATAGATGTGTACATGCATTTGTTATTTAGGATTCAAGGCATAGAGACAATATTTTTCTTTACAAATCTTTTATTCCTGCATGTCAAAAGGTGATAAGACCTGCAAGATGTTTTGCAAATTTTGACCAAAAGCTGGGTCGTGTTGCAGGGCTTCTCATGCTGTGAAGATAGCCAAACAGCTCTCAGTGAAAGGAGAAGAGCAGAATATAAGCTGTTGGGATGATAGCAGCGCAAAAAGCACTTTCTCTAGATTTCCTCACCGGGACGAGTCCACAAAAATCTCCATCAGTGCTGGAAGCTTTCCTCAAGAGCAGGCAAGTATGAGCTCTGAAGTCATGCCTTTACCTTCAGATTATGTGGCTATTGATAAGATAGAAAACATTCTTACAACACCACCAGGGGATTCAATGAAATCATTTCAAGGTCGTGAATATGTTAAGACACAAGATGGTGATCATGCTGGCCCTGTATCAGCCTCCAGCGAAATGGAATCTTTAGATCGCAAAGGTAGTTCAAGTGAAGTTCAGCCAACAGAGTCCTATACTTCTGAATCTTTCTCGATTTTAGAGTCTCCCCTTTTCTCTGAAAAATCAAGTCTTGACGTTCCATTCACTCCATCACCATCTCAGGCTGTATCCTCGCTAAGCTCTAACTATAATGAATTCAAAAGTTCTACAAGTTCTTCTCCTCTCCCGTCGCATATCTCAGTTAGTAAATTTGCTGCATCTTCAGATCACACGTCAGGTTCACAAGGTTCATCTGCTGCCCATACAATATTTACCATTAGCCCAAAAATTATCCTCGAAACTAATGAGTCTGGGTGGGGTGGTGGGACGTGTTCTGTTGGAGCAAGTGCCATGCTAGATTTTATGGCAGAGGTATGTGCTGACTTAATGACTGAGCAGATCAAAGCAGTACAGGCTTTGGAAAGCATTTTAGAAATGATTCCTTTATATGTGGATCCTGAATGTGTTCTAGTATTTCAAGGCTTATGCCTTAGCAGAGTCATGAACTATCTTGAAAGGCGTCTATTGCGTGATGATGAGGAGGATAACAAAACACTGGACAAAAGAAAATGGTCTACAAACTTGGATGCATTTTGCTGGATGATTGTGGATCGTGTATATATGGGAGCTTTTCCTCAACCAACTGGAGTCCTTAAAACCCTTGAGTTCTTGTTATCAATCCTGCAATTGGCTAACAAAGATGGTAGGGTTGAAGAAGCCACTTCTTCAGGGAAGGGTCTGTTATCCATCGGAAGAGCAACCAGGCAACTCGATGCTTATGTGCACTCAGTCCTGAAGAATACAAATCGAGCAATACTGTATTGTTTTCTTCCATCGTTCTTGACAATCATTGGAGAAGAGGACCTACTTTCACGTCTGGGATTGCTTGTTGAATCTAACAAGAGTCAATCTTCAAATCTAAGCGTCGAGGAATCTGAAATTGATATCTCAACAGTTCTTCAACTGCTGGTTGCAAACAAGAATATTATATTTTGCCCAAGCAATCTTGATAGAGATTTGAATTGCTGTTTGAGTGTGAATTTAATATCTCTACTCCATGACCAGAGAAAGAATGTGCAAAACATGGCATCTAATATTGTCAGATATTTGCTGGTTCACCGGAAATCTGCTTTTCAAGATTTGCTTGTCAAAAAACCGCACCGAGGAAAAAAAGTTGATGTATTACACGGGGGTTTTGATAGATTACTGACCGAAAATCTTCCAGAATTCTCTAAGTGGCTTGAGAGCTCCGAACAAATTATAAATAAAGTACTCGAGCAGGGTGCTGCAGTTATGTGGAAACAGTACATAGCTGGCTCAGAAAAATTTCCTGATGTTAGAATGAAAGGCATGGATGGTCGCCGCTCTAGAGAGATGGGGAGAAAATCACGAGATACGTCGAAGTTAGACGAGAAACACTGGGAGCAGGTAACTGAGCGAAGATATGCACTTGAAATAGTTCGTGATGCAATGTCCGCTGAGCTTAGAGTTGTCCGGCAAAATAAATATGGTTCGATACTTTATGCCGAGAGTGTGTGGCAAACTCATCTCCAGCAGCTTGTACACGAACGTGGTATATTTCCATTGCGTCTTTCCCAGGGATTTGAAGATAAATGGCAACTCTGTCATATTGAAGGTCCATACAGAATGCGGAAAAAGCTTGAACGATGTAAACTGAAAATTGATAGCATTCATAATTTACTAGAAGGGAAGTTGGAACTTGGAGAAATTGAGCTACTCAAATCCAAAAATGAAGATAGCCTAGATATTTCTGAGATGGATTCTGAGCAAGCTTTCCTGCTAAGTGAACTTTACAGCGAGTCATTTCTCGAAGAAGCTGATGACCTTAAGGATTTTTCTTCTGCTAGAAATGGATGGAATAAAGACAGAGCTAGTAGTACAAATGAGGCGACTCTTCAGAATGCTCTTTCTTTTGGTGGCAAATCTTGTAGTACAGCATCTGTTCCAATAAGCGTCAACACGGATGCAAAATCTGAGACTGGATCTCCAATAAAGTCATCTTCTGGTATGGATGAAATAAGAGCTGCAGAGGAAGAATCAGAGAAGGACCTGAATGATGATGGTGACTATTTGATCAGACCTTATCTGGAACATCTTGAAAAGATTAAGTTCCAATATAACTGTGAGAGAGTTGTTGGTTTGGACAAACATGATGGGATTTTCTTAATAGGGGAACTCTGTCTATATGTGATAGAGAATTTTTACATTGATGATCATGGATGTATCTGTGAGAAGGAATGGGAAGACGAGCTATCCATTATCGATCAGGCTCTAGGTGTGACTAAACAATTCACCGGAAGCTTGGAATCACAGTCCAAGTCTAGCACATTATGGAGTACAACAATGAAAACCGACGCTGTAGGGGGAAGAGCATGGGCATATGGTGGTGGGGCTTGGGGAAAGGAAAAAGTGCGTGTGACTGGTAACTTGCCACATCCTCGGCGTATGTGGAAGCTAGACAGTGTTCATGAGATTTTAAAGCGTGATTACGAGCTGCGTCCAGTTGCTGTTGAGATATTTAGCATGGATGGATGTAATGATCTCCTTGTGTTCCACAAAAAAGAGAGGGAAGAAGTCTTCAGAAATCTCCTTTCCATGAATCTTCCAAGGAACAGCATGTATGGCATCTTGTTGCTTTTCATCTCATTTTATTTCGCTTTAAAATTTGGCGCTCTCAGCATTTTCTCTTTTTTTTTTCTCTAGTCATGAATAAAAATGTCAAGTTAAGCTCAAGAGCTGAGCACTATATAGCTTAGTCTCCATGAGGCCTTTCCTAAATCTACGAAGTTGTTGTTTATTCTGTTTATTTCTTTTTTTCTTTTCAGGCTCGATACAACCATTTCAGGATCTGCGAAACAGGAAAGTAAAGAGGGTAGCCGTCTATTCAAATTGATGGCAAAGTCTTTCACGAAAAGATGGCAAAATGGGGAGATCAGCAATTTTCAATACCTAATGCATCTCAACACCTTAGCAGGACGTGGATACAGTGATCTCACACAGTATCCAGTATTTCCGTGGATTTTAGCAGATTATGATAGCGAGAGTCTTGACTTGTCAGATCCAAAGAATTTTCGCAAGCTTGACAAACCAATGGGTTGCCAGACACCTGAAGGAGAAGAAGAATTTAGAAAAAGGTTTATGATGTTGCATTTTGAACTATATGTACGTTTTTCCTTCTTTATGTCGCATCATATCCAGTGATTGCTTCTCATGCTTTCCTTTTCCCTTTTTCATTTCAGATATGAGAGCTGGGATGATCCAGAGGTTCCAAATTTTCATTACGGGTCTCACTATTCAAGTGCTGGCATTGTTTTGTTTTACCTTATTCGCCTACCACCATTCAGTGCTGAAAACCAGAAGCTGCAGGGTGGTCAATTTGATCATGCTGATCGACTTTTTAATAGTATTAAAGAAACTTGGCTAAGTGCAGCTGGAAAAGGAAATACATCAGATGTGAAAGAACTAATTCCTGAATTTTTCTACATGCCTGAGTTCTTAGAAAATAGATTTTACCTTGATTTGGGTGTAAAACAGTCAGGGGAAAAGGTAGATTTAGCTGCTCTAATAGTGCTTGAACGTACCTTTTACTTCTCTGTTTCCCTTTCATAAGCAAGTTCTTTGTTTAATTACAGGTGAGTAATGTATCTTTACCTCCTTGGGCTAGAGGAAGTGTTCGTGAATTTATCTGCAAGCACAGAGAAGCTTTGGAGTCTGATTATGTATCAGAGAATCTGCATCATTGGATAGATCTCATATTTGGGCACAAACAGAGAGGAAAGGTACATTACATGTTCTCCTTTCGGTAGTCAACAGAGAAAATATCGTAGAGATGTTGCTTCCTAAAATATCGAATCATGAGGTTGTTTATCTTCAGGCTGCAGAAAAAGCTGTAAATGTTTTCTATCATTACACCTATGAGGGGAATGTGGATGTGGATGCAGTTACAGATCCTACCTTGAAGGCATCCATACTAGCACAGATTAATCATTTTGGACAAACGCCAAAACAACTATTCCAGAAACCTCATGTTAAAAGAAGGACAGACAGAAAATTCCCTCTGCATCCTCTGAAACACTCGATGCATCTTGTTCCTCGCGAAATACGTAAATTCTCATCATCTATAAACCAAATCATCACTTTCAATGAGAAGTTGCTTGTTGCCGGTTCTAACTGTTTCCTGAAACCCAGAGGCCATAAGAAATACATAAGATGGGGTTTCCCAGACATGAGTTTGAGATTTATGAGCTATGATCAGGACAAGCTCTTATCTACCCATGAAAATCTCCATGAAGGCAACCAGATCCAGTGTGCTGGTATTAGTCATGATGGGCGCCGTGTGGTCACTGGAGCAGACGATGGTCTAGTCTCTGTGTGGAGAGTCAACAAGGATGGCTTGCGTGGTTCACGGCGTTTACGGTTAGAGAAATCCCTTTGTGCACACACAGCCAAGGTCACTTGTCTACGTGTAAGCCAACCTTACATGATGATTGCAAGCGGTTCAGATGACTGTACAGTTATCATATGGGATCTCAGTTCTTTAAGTTTGGTGAGGCAGCTTCCGAATTTTCCGGTTCCCATTTCAGCAATCTACATAAATGACCTTACAGGAGAAATCATAACTGCTGCTGGAAGTTTACTTGCGGTTTGGAGCATCAATGGCGATTGCCTTGCTGTGGTCAACACATCACAATTACCATCAGATTTGATAGTATCAGTAACAGGCTCAACGTTTTCTGACTGGCTGGAAACAACCTGGTACGTTACTGGTCATCAAAGCGGGGCACTTAAAGTGTGGCAGATGGTACATTGTACTGATCCGGTGAGTGCCGAGAACAAAACTGCTAGCAACAGAACAGTAGGGATACATTTAGGGGATCATGTGCCAGAATACAAGTTGCTTCTACAGAAGGAGTTGAAATTTCATAAGAAACCGGTCACAGCTCTGCATCTCACGATCGACCTGAAGCAATTACTGAGTGGTGATTCAGCTGGACATTTGCTCTCATGGACAGTGCCAGATGAGATATTAAAAGCTTCACTTAAAAAAGCTGCTTCATAGTTTAGAGTCAGAAGTGTCATCTAGAACTAGGACGGAAGCACCTAGGAGGTAGATCAAAGTTAAAATGTAAGACCTCAAAGAAAAGTTTTTCCTTTGTTGAATCTCTTACCTCACATCTGACTCTTCTCCATCTGATTTGCAGATTAGATGTTGTTGCCCACTGGAGAAACAACAAAGCTGAGACAAAAACGCGTCGATTTGACAATAACCAACAGGCTTGTCTTTAGAATTTATGTAAAATATAGCTAACATGTAATTTGTGTGTACAGTGACTATTCTGCAAAGAATAAGCTGGGCAAATTTAGTATTAGAGCCCTATCTATATTTCTCAGATGAAATTATGTAATCATTTATATTGTTACTATACTAGCTTAGGAACGTTTAATTTGGACAATTGCTTCAACATCAATGGTAATGTACCATGTTTTTTAACCGGTAGACACTCTAAAGTACAAAATCATAGAAGTGGTGTCTTAACTTTTCAGTGTCAATCACAGAACATATCAATGAATAGCACAAGATATATTAGACACGAGCTTTGAACCTCCCAACCACTTCTGCATAACATACTCCTTCACTTTCTTCTCATCATTTCCAAACACATTACACATCGCCTTCACATAGTGAGATGGAAATTTCCCGTTTATCCTCACATAGAACATGACAACACGACCCATGTCTCTGCATAAAGCGTCCCTAAGAGAGTCGAACATTGACTTCTTGGGTTCTAATGAAGAGCTTGGCTGTCGCGACCTCTCGATGTTTCTTCGTATGCAAGTTTCCTCAGGGTTTAAGGAAGCAGCAGAGATGGCGTAGAAGGTCACAAAGAATACGACGACCACGATGCTCATGGAAGTCTTCATTGCTTTTGGCTTCTCTTGATGTTTCTGTGGAGATAACAAAGTGCAAAGACATTTATACATATACAGTGAGAATTATCGATTTGAAACTTGTTCGCATTAAAGAAAAAAAAAAGTTTCAGTTAACTATGTAAAAATTGGGGGTTTCAAATGTTTCATCAGTTTCACTTATTGTTTTAAAGCTGATTTTAAGAACTCAAGAATGAATCAAAGAACACCTTTCTTTATTGCTTAAGAAAATTATATCAAAACTCAAGCTCTCTCAATCTCTCTCTCTCAAATCATAAGTTATGTCACAACTAGACATCTCCTTATATAAAAAACCTTAGTCCTAATCCTAATAGGAAAATAATTATGTTAGATAACTCCTAACATCCTTAGTCGTTATCTCTTAACCATAGCTCGGTTAGATAAGGATTATCCTATTTCTCAAGTTGACTTACCAACATCACTTAAGTATGTATCAGTTTGGTTTATTAATTATATATAGCTTCATAAAGGTTTTGTTCACCAATTTCAAAATTCTATAACAAGATATTGTTATTAACAATTTATGCGTTGTAGACGATTTTTTGTTAAAATTCGGAAGGTTATAGTTAACAGAAGTAGAAAATACACATTTCTTTTCTGTCTTTGATTCTTCTGACAAGTGAACAAAGTAAAATGACCAAAAGAGTTTACAATGTTAGAGGGACAACAAAAAATGAACTTTCAGTGGTGATTCTTTTGTTTTGCATGGTTCTTTATATAATTTCAATAGCGAGGTATGTAAGAATAAGGAGGTCCCATGGAGTATGGAAGCTGGTGTTGTTGTTGATGGTTTTGTCCGTAATTCATGTAACCTTGTCTTCCATTTCTGTTGTATTGATCCCACATTATTTGTTCTTCCATTAACAATCTTTGTTTTCTCTCCATATCATTCATTTGCACGTACGCTGGTGGAGCCACCTCTAGCGATGCCGCGAATGGGTCAACCATTACCGAACTGGTGCTTCTGTTGGTTGTCGGTGGCGGCGCTGGCAATGCCAACATTGAGGCTGCATCACCATTTACATCAAAATGAAAAGTCAAAACCAAATTGAACTCATTATAATTTGTAGGACCTCTCACTCTTTAAACTATGATAAGAATCTTATATATCTTTTTAACCTGCTGGTCTTCCTGCAGAGCCAAAAGCCACACTACTCGCACTTCCACTACTTCCATAAGCAGTAGACGTTTTTACCGCAGCAGTAACTGCACCGTACTGATACATTCCATCAAGCAACAAACTATCAAATCCTCCTCCAAGCTCACTCTTTTGTCCAGACAATCTCGTTGCCGATTTCACCAATGCCGTCTCCCAATCAGCCGAATCATCATTAAACGCTTCCCACCCGGGTCCAGACGCGCTTTCAGTCCCAAGCGCTCCATCGAACAACGCTAAAGCCAATCTGTCACCAACCGTTCCTGCTGTTGCACCTGCTTCATCCGTTAAATCCAGCAAATCACCCTCTTGGTCTTGTCTTGAAGCCACTTCCTCAACATCTCCCTTTGTTTCCATCTTTTCTTCTTCTTCTTCTACCTCGTGTTCCGGTTCTGGTAAAGCTTTAATGGAATTTAAATCTTCTTGAATTTCTTTAATTTCCTCTGTTTTATTCTCCTCCTCCTCCACAGATTTTTTAGACTTTTTTGTAGTTTGTGCAGCTAAAGCTGATTTATCTTTGATAAACTCATCCATGAGATCAAGTTTCTTCTGTGTGATCTTTTCCAATTCTGGATACTCTGAAGATCTTGCAACTCCCATGTTCTTACACCATCCGTAAAACGGATCTAACTCGTCCAATTGTTTCGAAACTCGACAGAAGATTTCATAGACTTTGATCGAATCATGAATGTCTAATTCCATGAATCGTTCTATAAATTCTCCCATTATCTCTGTTATGTTATAGTATATCTGAAAACTCTCTTTTACTATCGGATACAAAGCCACTATCACCACTCTGTTGTTCTTCGCATTACCTGTTGCAAAGACCTAACTTGTTATCCAAGAAAGTTAAAAAAAAAACGTGGGTTCCAAGGAAAGAGATTATAATGGAGAAAGCCCGATGGCTTAATTCACATTTCTAATTCGAATTAGTAAATGAAATAATTACCTGTTGGACGACAAGCTAAAAACCGATCAAGAAGCTGTTGTAAATGATGTGCTCTAATGAAAATTTTCTCTGTTTTCATCTCTGTGACCGGTTTAGACTTAACCACAAGAGCTCTTGACCGAATATCGGTTTTGGTTTCTTGAGGATCATCATCCTCGCCGGAATCACAATCACCGCCGTGTTTCCCTCTCTTTCCCTGCATCCGGAAGTCAAGCCTTTCGTCCAAATACAAAGCGTAAGTCCGAACAAAAGCAGAGTAATCCCAGGAATCAGACCGACTCGCATCTCTGAAATCAGACATGTTAAGGATCCTGGTTCCTCGTCTTGTTCCGAAGAAGATCTCTTGCTCGTAGGCTCGATCGCCATCTGTTAACAGCCGTTGGATCAAAATCAAGGTTTTGAGAGCAACCGCCCAGTTCTTGGTCTTGTTGAGACGTCTCGAGAGAGTTGCCACGCAAGCGCTAACGTAATTGCGTGAGTAAGACGTTAGGCTTAAGATCTCTCTGATGTATTTCTCCTCGGCTGGATACTCGTCGTGTCGCGTGGCTTTCACGACGGCTATTTCGAGTTCCGTTAAAGAGCTGCTTCGACCTCCGACTTTGGCTAATCCTACGCTTGTTTGATCTTTTACGGCTCCAATGGCGCGTTTCAGTTTACTGGAACCCATTTTTGACTAAATGAACGCCGTAAAAGAGAGAGAGAGAGAGAGAGAGAGGGGAGAAAAAAGGGGAAGAACGACGCCTTTTTTTTGTCAACGTCGTCTCGATTTCTCCTCTGTTTCTTTTTGTTTTTTTTGTCTTTCAGAAAGAAAGAAAATGTTGTTGCTTGATCGATCTACCACGGAAATCGCCGAGGTTGTCGGAATTTAATGACAAGGGGGAAAATTAGAAAAGGCATGTTGGATATGATATGATTTGACCTTTCTTTTCTTTTTTTAATTGGATAAAAAGATCTCCACTCTGTCATTAAGCTATAAATAGAAACATGATTCTTTCTTATTAAGAATCTTGTAATGTTTATCTAAGATAAGGACTGTTGTATAAAAGCCATGAGACTGTATTTTCACAAAATGTTTTCTCATGGATCATAGCTTACTTATAACACTTACAAATTACAAATGCAGATGCATTAATATAGTGCGAACCCAGCTTCTTGTTTCATCAGTCCACGCATTTTTTCGGCCTGTAAAATGAGCCAAAAAATGGGGGAAACAGGAATCTGATATGTATAATCAGGGATCATAGAAATGTTTTTTTTAATTGTTCAATGGTCTTTGAAAAAGAGAGCCACTGTTTAGCTTACCATGCTGAATCGTTCTGAGGTTCAGTAGTCCAGCCGTAAGGGTTGGCGTTTGGAGCAACATGGTGAGTTTGCCCATTTCTTATTCTCTGCAACTGGGAGTTGGTTTGGGAGTTCAAGGATGGAGGAGGAACGAAATTGTTTCCCAGTCTTGGAGGTAGAACGTTTGGATTTGACATATGATTTAGGTTGGAGTGTGGTTGAAAAGCTGGAATATTGCTAGAAGAATCCATCCTGTTGTTACCAGTTAATGGGATTCTGTTGTTGTTGTTTTGTCCACTAGATCTCCCAAGAAGCATCGGATTCATTCCAGTTACTCTCTTCACGGTTTCTTCCGCCATTTTCACCTTAACATGACATGAAATTTACTATAATCATATTTAAAAAACATAAGGGTAGTTGAGAAAAAAGGAGAGGGGAAGAATGCTGAACTCTTCTTACCTTGGCTCTTAATGTCTCAATGTCTGCTTTTAGTATTCTATTTCCAACAGCAGCATCATCATACTTGTGATTCATGTTGCTCAGTTGCTTAAGAAGTGATGAATGTTCACCCTTTAGCTCATTAACCTACCAATATAGAAATTAGGGCTCATTCATATCGTTTGACACAAAAAAAAAAAGAAAAAAAAAAAAAGGTGTTGAGAGGATATGATACAAAACCTGTGTTTCGAGATCACTTGTTTGCTCCTGCTTCCTCCTTCTAGATCGCCTAGCTGACTCTCGATTTGACAGCATCCTACAAATATTGAAGGAAGAACAAGGCTCTAAAACTGTTCCACTGTAAAGGTAAAGCGGTAAGCTTCAAAAGAAAAGAACTTGGACAAAAAGAATCATTACCTTCTAGATTTTTTAACATCCTCTGGATTCAAGGAACCAGTGATTTCATTCTCTTCATCAAGGTCATCGTCATCAGAATATTCTCTCGACGATCCACTAGTGACCTGCTTCATTCGTACACCAGCTTTTTTCAGCTCAGCTGGTAAGGAAGAAGTAACACCAACTTCTCCTGGGGCCACCAAAGAACCTACCACCAATAAACTTACAAAGTGTGAGCCTCAAAGAGATATCTGAAAGAAATGATTGGCCACGCTCCTGTCCAAAAGAAATATTGAACTAACCACAAGAATCCATCTAAATCCCAATCTAATTGGTCATAAAAAGATCCAACAACCAACAAAGGTTACCATGTTCCATTTCCACAGCACAATTCCTTAACATAACGTTCATAGCATGGACGAGAATATAGAAAAACGAATCCACATGAGGAACTATAAGATGATAACAAGAAAAGGCTCTTACCTTGAGTAAGAGGACTGGATTGAACTGGTTGAAATTGAGTTTCTGGAGAGCTAGTCGTATCTTCAGGCTTCACAGACCCAGCCTGAGCAACACAAAGGAGAGAACATCAGAAGCTTGAGATTCAAATCAGAATACGCACAAATTACACATATAGAAAAGAAAAAAGAAGATTTAACAAACAAACCCTAAGAGCAACAACGGTAGCGCACTCAGTCTCAAGCTTGTTCTTGAGAACACGATGGTAATCATCAACCACCGTCGCTGGAGGAGGAGGAGGAGGAGCAGCACAATCCCAATTCCCCGAATCGCGATCGCGAAATCGACTGTCGTCCTCGAAATCGTTCTGTCCAGAGACAGAAGGAAGAGACTGGGCCGAAGAAACACCGACGATCGCGTCGTTTCCAAGTGGCTCAGAGCTAACCGCCGAAGAAGAAAACTCTTCGAGAAACATCTCGAAAGTCCATTCCGCTTGACTCTGGCTAGCTTCCTCCGCCGTAACGGACTTGGAAGAGTCGGGATTAAGAGGAATCGGAGGTGATTCCCAGAAAGGATCGGAGAAATCGTCAATGGAGAAGATACTGTTCATCATCTCTCGCTTCACTTTCTGATTCTTCTTCTTTTGTCGGTACTTCGGCCTATTTGCATTTAGGTCCACCCCACACCAAGAATATTCTCTTTTTTTTCTTTTTCTATATACGCACAAAATTAAAATATATTGGTATTTCTTTACATATTCTGATTGTTTTAATAGTATTATAATATTAATTCGTATAACGCTCCACTAATATTTGCATGTAAAAAATGTAGCTTTTATATGCCAACATTGTTGTTATTTGATTAGTTTACTCATCAAAGTTTTTATTTATTCAATTGACTAGTGTTGGTGATATAACAAGGACATTAACATAAACCATTAGACTAGATTTTTAATCAATCAATAATGTAACATATGAAATTTTAGTTAAAGAACAAAAATAATGAAGTTCTATTTTGTTATATGTTTTTTCTTCAATCCAAAACTTGAATTCTTGATAACTATGAGTCTACACGAGAGTTTCTAAAAATGATTAACGAACTATAAATTTCGCGCCATATGTAAATTTAAACGGTCATTTAAAAAAAAAACCGAAAACTTATAACGGAATTATGGAATTTCTTTTTATGGACATAAATCAAAAGACCTTAACTTAGATTTTCATAAATAACACAAAATACAAATCATCACCATGTAGGCTATATTACAATAGATCATTAACCAAAAGAAAATATATATTTTCAAGCAGCATTTTTAATTATTGAAAAATTACAAAAATCTACATATATACATACCACACAGAAGAAACAACTTCTAAATGGTAAAAATAATTAAAATAATAATGCCAAAAACATCTCTCTTTTACGGATTCTCCTTTTTATTTTAATTTTATTGGTATGATATTGGAGAAAACAAAATATAGATATTATTAGAGCATCCCCATCAGTTATACTTTGGAAATGTCTTTTATTTTTTTAATAATAAAATGAATGAATATAATGTTTTAATCGAAATTTTTCAGAGATTTGTGTCTCTGCATAAAGTGTTTTAGATACCCACAGACACGTAATGTGTCATTTATCTAGTGGTTACGGTTTATTTTGTTTTATTTTTTGTTTTTCTCTTTCTCTTTGATTCAGTTGCTTCTCTCTCTTTCGATTTACCAAAATCGACCCAAAACAAAACAATCGATTTTCTGATCGGTTTCAAGATAAAAACAAACAATTGACTCATGTTCTTGTAAATTTGATTGTTTGATTACTTCCGTTTTATCTGGGTTAGTGTAAATTTGATTTTTTTTACTTAAACACACATTTTTAATAAAAATTATTTAAGACACCCATATTTAAGAGTGACTAATTGAAGGACAAAAAAAAAAAAGAAGGGTGTGATTAGTATTGTTTTTAATATTATTAAAAGTTACACTCATTTGAGTATTAATGATGGGCAACAGAATAATCGTTACGTTGTCTTTATCAACATGACAAAGAAAAACAAGTCTTTGAAATTTTAAGAGATGACAATTGACAAACCTGTTAACGAAAAAAAAGTTTATGAAAATTTTAGTTTATGAATTTTTAATGCTTGAAACGAAAGTTTGGAACTTTAAAGTGCAACTAGAAAACAAACACAATACATGAACACAAACGAAATTGAGATCACTTACAGAGGATACAGTTACACAGAGTGTGAGAAAACCAAGCCAGTGAGAGAGAGATAGAGAGAACAAGAGCACCGCTGTGATCTGTAATAGGCTTCATCCTTCAAACTTGAAGATAAGGTGTTCATGAGTCTTCGTGTCTCGGTAACTCAGTGGCAGCTAGCTTGGGACAGTCAATGGTAGTGAAGTTTTTCAGGGTCGTCCGAAGAGCTGGAAGATTCCAGCAGATTCCTTTTAACTCGGCCATACGACTTACATCAAGAGTTTCCAGCTTCGCAAAGGGTACTACAACATCCGGATGCACATTAGCAATACTTATTGCTTTCTCTCTGTTTATTATTTCTTCTACGCTCGACGACTCACTTACAGATAGATACGTGAGATTTTGGGCGAACAACAGCCATGTCAAATCCCTCGGACCTTCCAACTCGAATATTTGAACAATGGAGAGGTGCTTGAAGCCTTGAGAACCTGTGCACATTGGTGAAAGCCCCGCACTTTCTTTGCTTTTACAATCTATCTTTATCTCAGAGATTTTGGAGTCCAGAATTATAAAGCGTTGAAGACCACCCAGAGCCATTGTGTTTAATCTTACAACATGAGCTGACATGTTGTTGAGACATAAACCTCGGATAGTACTTGACAGTTCCTTCACTTCTTGTATACGTTCTAAATTTCTGGCATCATCTACGGTTACTGTTGAAATCCTCAAGTGCTTCAAGAGTTGTAGCTCTTTTATTAATATGTCATCAACACAAATACGAGAATATAACAGTTTTAACACTTGAAGATTTGGTAAAATTCTTGATATCCCAACAAGACTTTGGAGTTCATTAGTATACTCAAGATTCAGGTTGATTAGTTTCGTCAACTCCTTGAGACCAACCGGTAACCATTTTATCATCGTGGATGATAAGTTGAGATATTGTAACGAACCCAAGTTAGAGATTTCTTCCGGTAAACCAGAAAGACTCCCATTTCCCGAAAGATCCAAGACCACAAGTGCTGGCATAAACCGAAAGAATTCACCTGAAACATTCACCAACTTGTTGTTCTGGAGTAATAGGGTTGAAAGATTGGGGCAGTTGAAGCTGCTGCAAGATATCTCCACAATCTTATTACTTACTAAAGACATGCGTCTCATAACTTCCCAGTTGATGTCATTAGGTACATGGCGTAACTGGACACCTGATTTAACACAGAGTGTTTCTTTCTGTTTTCCAAAGTCAGACGCTATCCAAAGAGCCATCTCACGTATCACATCATGCATTTTCACATTCATTGAGATATCACCATTTATCAATAAATGTGCACGAAGTAACGAACCAATTATATCATGACCTTGGTAATTAGCTGCTGCCATATCTTCATCTCCATTACCATCTATGAATCCTTCGCATATCCAATATTCTATCAGTTCCTCCTTCACAATTTGAAAATCTTCCGGGAACAAAGAACAGTACAGAAAACATGATTTGACTTTCTCATCCTTCAAACTATCATAACTGAACTTCAAAACGGAAAGAAGATTTTCTTCAATGCCTGGGAAGTCGAGGCTAGACGAAGTCAGCACATGAATGGCATGATGCCATTCTTGTATAGTATCTTTACATGTCATGGCTTTGCCAATGACATTAAGAGCAAGTGGCAAGCCACAACATTTCTCAACAACTTTTCTAGCAAGTGCGGGAATACCTTGATGGCTCTTTAACAAGGTTTCTCCAACTATGTTTTGGAACAAATCCCAAGCATCATCTGGAGACAAACACTTAACTTCCATCGTCTCATCAACCTCCATATCTTTGCAAACTTCTATAGAGCGAGTGGTGAGAAGTATCTTGGATCCATTTTCTTGAGTTGGAGGTGGAACTCCTATTTTGTTTAAATCTACTTTGCTCCATAGATCATCCAATAACAACACAAATTTCTTTCTGTTAAGATAATTGTATATGTAAGCGGCTTTCTCCTTTTCGGTTTTTTGTTTACATTCCTTGTCGAGACCTAGTCTTACCAATATCTGCTCCTGGATGACTTCGTTTTGCAAATCTTTGGAGACCACAACCCATATCACAATATCAAATCCACTCATCACTTGAAGGAACTTATTGTTAATACGAGTCAAGAGAGTGGTTTTGCCTACTCCCCCCATACCATAAAGACCCAAACTTCTGCGTCCATCTCTCATGAGGTGGTTCCATGTGCTTTCCACAATCGTATCCAAACCAACAGTGGTTTGGATATGCTTCTCCTCCACCTTAGGTGCATGACCTTTCTCTGCCACCACTTCAAAGACTCCTTTCGATAGAAGTCCTTGAACGTCGTTCAGTTTCTTGGCTAACTTTTTACCATAATCACAGCTTGAGATGAGATTTTTAGAACAGTATCCGCAGAGACACAATCTTCTAGTTTGAGCTGATCTAGCCTCAAGCAGATCATTGACTTGGGAACCAAGAGTTTCTACCCTTGAAAACCATCCTTGGACTTGAGAAAGCCGTTGCAAACCTTTGTCTTCCTCTAAGACAACTCTTCTTAAAAGATCATCTCGTTTTGCCTCGAGTTCTTGCATAGTGTTCTCCAGAGCTTCGAGATTTCCCTCCATCATGAGAATGTAATTTTGATCACCAAATAAGCAGCCACAAGCATAATTCAACACTTGATCGCAGGATATCTGAAACGATAAACAGTTTCCCATCTTGCTTAAACTTTCATGAAAAGCAACCGTAGTTGTTTACTGCCAAGGAGACGCAAGAAATAAAAAAGAAATCCACGAAAAGAGAGTGGATAAAGAAAGAGAAGAGAAATACACATAAAGTCAATGCCTTCAGGCTTCATGAACTATCATGATAGAAAAGGTCAGACGACAACAACTACATACGTATATAGTTTATTGAAAGTGGCAGCTTCCAGGAAAGTCAATGTTTCGTTCAAATGTCACTTTGTATTATTTCCTATTAAAATGTAGAGAACACATCTCTCTCAAGTTTAAGCAGGAATATATAAGGAAATTAACGTAAACATAAACCATTAGACATCTCTCTAAAGTCTCTCGTCGAAACTTTTACCTTCACTAAATAGCTATGGAAATATAACATCAAACGGTAAAAACATTTTAATCCAAGAAAAGTAACATATGCTAGAAAATCATGAGACTCACTCTATTTTGTGTTTGTAAACATAAATCAAAAGATAAAATAAATTATAAATCTTACCAAAAGCAATAAAAAAATCACTAGGCTTAATGAGAAAATTTATCCATATAGATTTTTTTCACTCCAAAATTTTATGTGAATTTCAATAATATACACACAAAAAAGCTTTATGATGAGAAGAAGACTAAAAAGATATGAGGTCATTGGCACACTCAAAACATTCATTTAAAAAAACACTTCTAAAAATAATTAGCAAATTTATGGAATTAACTCTCTATTTCTTTTTACATACATAATCTATAATAATAGCAAATTGAATAAATGCCAACAACAGTTGTGATTTTTCATCATATATTTTCGTTAAAAAATATTTTGTAATTTTTTTTAAAAATAACTTTTTAGTTCATTAACAAATATAAACCGTTAAATGAGATAATAAAAACAATCTTACCTGTTAGATCTAAATTGACCCCTAAAATTTTATTATTTTTTGAATTTTTTTGAAAAATATCTAAATTGCCTGAAAAATGTCAATGTTAAGAATCTGAGTCCTACTCTATACTAATAAAAATAGAAGCTATAAGCTCCTAAAGCTGTCCACATTAGATTTAAAACAACTAATAGGGATAGACATATCATTAATTAACATTTTTAAAAAATTTCAGGATTTTGTATATTCAAGATTTTTTTTAATAACCAATCGGGATCAGACATCTCAATATTTAACATTTTTGAAATTATGTAAAATTTCTAAATCAAAATACTTATAAATAAGTGAATGTAAAACATCTCACATTGGCTAGAAATTTTTTTAGAGAATGGCTGAGAACCATTATAAATAAGACTAATATGCTTTCATCTATGAATGAACAGGAAGCTAGATTTACCAAACGTCCAAATTTTAAAATTTTAAAAGTTTAAAGAATATAATTATTCAGATTTTTTTTGAATAACCAATCGGGATCAGACATATCAATATTTAACATTTTTGAAATTATGTAAAATTTCTATATCAAAATTACTACTAATAAAAGGGATAATGTGAGGCTCCTAAAGCCATCCACATCATCAAGTAAAAAACTCTTAGGAGAAGCCACCTCAGCTAATTTAAAATTCCTCTTTTTCTTCTAAATTTATTAAAAAGTTTCTCCACATACATACGAATCAACACTTTCGACAAAAAAACATAAAAAAAAAATATAACTAACATGTTCACATATCAGCTGTTAAGATTCTTCTTCAAAAAGTTTTGTCCTCACCTTCTTTTCTCTGTTGTAGTATTCTCCCAGATTGAGACCTATAAATATTATTATATCACGCATCTCTCTAAAATCCGGCTGAGTTTGTATCCAATGAGGATTCAAGGATCGAATAATATTAGATTTTTTTGTAGAATTCGAAATCAGGTCCGATTGGTATTACTATTTTCTGCACAAGTTGATTGTCAAATGAGAGCAGGAAACGTTTTGCTAAGATGTTCCCAAATTTGAGATCTGACGACAAGAGAAGTGTGTACAAAAATAGAAACAAGTGAGAAGGCCTTTACCATCATGAAGCCTTGATGACCAGGAAACTAGAGATCGACATGGTACGGTAACTTTGTTTTGTAGCGTTGTTTCCCTCTGTTTTCAGTGTGATTGGAATCAGCAGAGACTTCGTTACTTGGCCTTAAAACTTTCGACAAAACGCTTCATGGTTTCTAACTAACAAGGACCAACTATTATAAAGGTAACATTCACTCTGCTTTAGCTCTTAGGGTTCATTTAGGTTGGTAGAAGTTATATTCTTAATCAAAATAGCCTATGTAGTTGTACACACTTGAGATTAACTATGAATATTATTACTTACAAATTGGCAAAACTGTGGTGGTCGCCAGACCAAGTGAGTTACATTTGGTTGTTAGTGCGCCTACATCTTGAACGATTTTCTAATTTGGAATATGACCATAAGCATCTCCTTTTTATTAAAAAAAAAGTACACAACATATTTTTTTGCAGACTTTCTATATTTAATAAATGGTTATATAGATAGGTTATAGATTAATTCATATATTAATCGGTTACACCTAAATATTAGGTGCACCCTTAATTAGGGATATTCCAAATTGATAATTGATATATTAATGATAACAAATAAAATCATGAATATTCCAAACTGTATTTTTGGAAGATTTTAGTCATATATTAAATTGTTTCCAAAGATCTTTAAACACAATATTACAAATTTATTTTTCACCGATTTTATTGATAAACCACAACGTTCAATAAAAATTAGGATCCATCCTAGAACACAGATTGAAATTTTTTAATTTATATTATAGTTTTAAGATTTACATATTCTAGCACGGCTTAAAATTTTATATACTCTAGCACGGAAGCTGCTGTATACACTCTAACACGAGTTAATAATTTTATATATTCTAGCACGGATTAAAATATATAAAATTAACAATATAAGACTTACATAATAGATTTACATTCCATGAGAGATATTTACCATAAAAATTGTTTGCATGAGTTGCATCCAAATAATACTATAAACAACTATATATATAATATTTTAAAAATAATGAAATGTATTTCAACCCGTGCTATAGCACATGTTAATAATTTTATATATTCTAGCATGGGTTAAAATTAAGAATATAAAAATTACATAATAGATTTACATTCCATGAGTGATATTTACCATAAAAATTGTTTCCATGAGTTGCATCCAAATAATATTATAAACAATTACATATATAATATTATAAAAATAATGAAATGTATTTTAACCCGTGCTACAGCACCGGTCCAAATCTAGTACTCCATTATTTAGATCACTTATGTTCTCTAACTGTTACGTTATTTGGAAATGTCTTGTTTGAACTTTTATCCAAAATTTTCAATGTCAAACTTTGTCATCTCTCAACTTCTCAAGCTGTTAGAAAAAGATATATTAAAGTGATGGTGTGATTAATTTACATCACTGCCAAATATGAGGTACTTCTCTGTTATAAATTGCTGCAGACTATTATTAGAAAACATTAAGTTTCCTTCTTAATATAAACTTCGATATTTCACAACTTCATGAATGAAATACGCAATTTTTCAAGTATATATGTAGAGGATGGAATCGCCACCACGGCTAGAGACAATATATTTCATAATTTCAATGTATGTTTTTTCCAGTTAATATACTAAAATCATGTAGGTCTGAAAACAGTGATTGGTTTTTGGACAACATTATGAAATTATTTGCATATAAAATAGGCCTGAGAACAATGACTGGGATTTGCCATTTTCTTTTTCCCATGATATATTTCAGAGAAACAGCAGAATTTTTCCAATGTATTATTGGTGGCATCATCATTAGTTCAAAGGTTTTGCATTGTTCCATCTATATCGATTTTATGTTGGGGGCATAGTTTTTGACTAATGATATGATCAACCGATCATGCAACCTCAACCGATCATTTATATACTTATTTAATGGACCACCTACTTGATAATGTAAATGTAAATTTACATAATGCTGAACAAACAAGGTTAAATATAGTAGTGAGACGCATCAATCTGTAATGTACAGAATATTTGTTGACCAAGATTTTATGTAATCTGAGATACTAATTTTTTTGGTTTAGCTTATGTTTATTTCCACGTTTATGCTTTTTGGAGAATACACTTAAAAGTGACTATATGGCACTTTCCAATATTCTAGCCTAACAACTAAGAAATAATTATGTTGATGGGGTAGTAAGCACTATCGGCAAGACTGTGTGACTTCTGTTTCCAACAAAAGAACGTTGATTTTTAGTAACAAGTTTATAACACATACGTTGATATGTTAGTAACAGTAAAATTATCAACTGCCAAATATGTAAAAACAATTAGATGAGAAAAATTTATACAAATAAACATTCAACATTTAAAAAAAAAAAAAATACTTAGTACAATACCATACATACTTTTAAAGTTTAAATGGTAAATACAACATCACATGTTTGTGTAGCATGAAGTTAAGAATTTATTTTTAAAAAACTAAGTTAACTAATTTTAAAATATATCAATTAGTAAAATACCCGGGCGTAGCCCGGATTTGTCCCTAGTACTTATAAATAAGTGAATGTACAACGTCTCACATCGGCTAGATATGTTTTAGACAATGGCTGAAAACCATTATAAATAAGACTAATATGCTTTCAACTATGAATGAGCAGGAAGCTTGATTTACCAGGCGTCAAATTTTAAAATTTAAAAAGTTTAAAATATTATAATTATTCAGATTGTTTTTAATAACCAATCGGGATCAGACATATCAATATTTAACATTTTTGAAATTATGTAAAATTTCTAAATCAAAATACTTATAAATAAGTGAATATACAACGTCCCACATCGGCTAGAAATGTTTTAGACAATGGTTGAGAACCATTATAAATAAGACTAATATGCTTTTAACTATGAATGAGCAGAAACCTTGATTTACTAGGCGTCTAAATTTTAAAATTTTAAAATATTATAATTATCTATACTAATATAAGTTAGAGCTATAAACTCCTTACAGGGTGGGTCTACATAGTATTTTTAACAACCTATCGGGATTTGACATGTCACTGATTAACATTTTTAAAATTTACAGGATTTTCTATATTAAATTTTTTAAAACGACCAATCGAAATCAGATATCTCAATATTTAACATTTTTGAAATTATGTAAAAAAATTTATATTAAAAAACTTTTAAATAAGTGTATGTACAACGTCCCACATTGGCTATAAAATTTTTAGACAATGGCTGAGAATCACTATGAATAAGACTAATATGCTCCCTACTACGATTGAGCAGCAAGCTTGAACAAATTAACGTCGCAAGACCCTTGATTTGATATTGTTTGAGTTAATTTTTGAGGTATAAAGAAAAAGGATCGACGACGAACACACTTTTTATTAGCTATACATGTGTTCATATTACTTATGTGTTCATATTACTTTCTGTGCAAGTAATTTACAATTTTATATTATTAAGATTTTGGTTCAAGAAGTTTCAATACATGTGGATCTAAAACCGAGTAAGTATACATGTGAAAATATCAATAATTGAGTGCATGTGGTGACTATGTTGATCTGTGAAATTTTATGAGAAAATAGGCAATGATTTTGGTTTTGGAGTTAGATGGGTTAACAAGTTATTAAGTAGAAGAATGTGAGAAAGCAGACGAGGAAGAGGAAGAAGAAGAGTATGACGAAGAATCGGACGGTAAAAGTAATTATGACAATTATCATGAAAATTTGACAATAAAAATGACGAGAAATAATATGAAAAGGAAGAAAACAATGGAAAAAAAATACGAAAACATAGATGGTGGCTGTCAATTAAATTTGAGAAAACAAGATTAATTCATGATTCAAAAAGTGTTTCGTTTGTCTGACCATAAAAAAAATGGTTTAGCAAATGCAAGGTCACCAGTTCGAATGTTCGATCCGCCTCTCCTGGACGTCCAGTTAAATCCATGATTCTTTTGATCAGATTTGATTTTTTAGCATGACTGATTTTTATATTTTTAAAAAAATTTGGTGTATCGAAAATAAAAGTTTGGCCATAATAGTAACTTAAATTTTTCTATAAGATAATATTTCATTCATCAATCATATATAATTTTCATCAATCATATATAATTTTCATGAGGTTCAAAACCTAGTAATAATAAAAAAGGTAAACTTAGACACTTTTTCGGGCCATAAGTAAATTTAAACATTAAATTAAAAAGTACTTATGCAAATAATTAATAAAATTTATGGAACTCACTCTCTATATTTCAATTTATACATAAACTTAAAAAAATAAATAAAAACCTTAACATCCAATAACACAACACACTATTTACTCTCTAGGCTATATTACAATAGGTTGAATCTAAAAAAAAAACCATATAAATATTTTTTTTCCAAACCACATTTATAATTATTGCAAAATTACAAAAATCTACACACATAACACACAAAACTTCTAAAAATAGTTAACAAAAATTGGCAAAGCATCTCTCTTTCACTGATTCTCTTTCTCCTTCTCCAAAGCTAATTGGTCATTGTTGATCAGAACGGAATTACCACTCTCATCCGCTGATTCATTCACATCTGTCTTCCTCCGTGGTGACTTTCCCGGTTCTATTCCTCCTCCTCCTCCAGAGTTTCTCCGATCATCTCTAGAGACTAAGTCCTCAGCTTCAAGCATGTGAAGGATATGACCCATCTTTGGTCTCTTCTGAGCATTAGGATCAACACATCTTAAAGCTACCAAAAGGGTACGCTTTAATGACCTTAACGACGGTTTCTCAATCATCCTCGGATCCAAAACCCCTTCCGCATCTCGATTCGTCACCATTCTCTTCAACCATTCCACAAGATTCACTTCTCCCGGAGCCCGGCTGTAATCCACAGGACTCCTCCCCGAAATGATCTCCATAACCAAAACACCAAAGCTATAAATATCGCTTCTCTCATTCAACATCCCTGTACTAGCGTATTCAGGAGCCACATACCCAAACGTACCCATCACACGAGTAGTCACATAGCTCATCTCTGAACCCAAGAGCTTCGCTAGCCCAAAGTCTGAAACTTTCGAGTTCCATTGCTTGTCAAGCAAGATATTACTAGATTTGATATCGCGGTGAACAACCTTAGGCTCTAGACCTTCGTGTAAATACATTAACCCTTTAGCTGTTCCAAGAACAATGTTCATTCTAATCTCCCAAGTAAGAGGACTCTTAAATCCCAAACCACCACCATGAAGCCATTGTTCTAAATTCCCATTATCAACATATTCGTAAACTAACATCCTATGAGCTCCTTCAACGCAATAACCAAGCAACCTCACCAGATTCTTGTGCCTCACTCTTCCAATAGCTTCAACTTCGACTTTAAACTCTTTTTCAGCTTGTCCTTTGTTGTTGAGCAGATTCTTAATAGCCACCATTGACTTGTCCTCAAGAACACCTCTATACACAATCCCATACCCTCCTTGTCCGATCACATTCTCGTCAGCGAACCCATTAGTAGAAACCTCAAGCTCCCTCAACGTATACCAATGTCCCCAGCCTAAATGAGAAACCTCAGGACCCGCCGACATAATTAAACCCTGATCACCCGACCCGGAACCCGACCCGGAACCAGTCCAACCGCCTCGTTCCGGATACGAAATCCGATGATCCTTCCCGATTTCGATGTGAATTTTGGTATCGTCCTCTCTCTGTTTAGCCACCACAGATTGATGTGTCTCCGGCGTTGGGTCGGGTTGAACCGGAGGTCGAGACGGGTCAACCCGAATCTCTTGAATCTCCTTGGAGACAACAGGAACAATCGTGTGATTAGACTTAGAAGAAGAAGAAGAAGAAGGCTCGAGAGACTTGTTCTTCTTGTTGCTTCGTCTGTAAACGAACCAGAGAGAGATGAGAACGAGTAAAAGAACGATCGCGACTCCAACGCAAACGCCGAGAACGACCCATAAACGCAAATTGAAAATAGAAGTGTGTCTCGAGAGCTGATTGTTGTTGAGAGAGTGAGAATCCGCCATTTGCAGCTCCACTGACTCACTCTTCTTCTTCCTTGTAGATTTTTGCTTTTGTTCTGCTTCACATATAAAAGTAATATCACAGGAGGTTTTTTTCTGAACTAGAGACAAAGAGAGAGGTGTGGAAAAGACAAAATTACCCTCGAAGAGGCAAAAGCTGGCTTTGATGGGACTTGCACTCATTTCATTATTATTTACAGTTTTGCCACTTTTACTGTTAAAGAGCAATCATTAAAGGAGGGTTAGTGTTGTTATTAAAGGTATAAGTTAGGGGTAATGTAGTCAATGGAATCGTGTTCTGACTTCTCAAGTTTTATTTTTTTGCGCGTGGGTCTTTTGGTAGTGATTACAAATCTATCTATCGATCAAATCGAAAAAAAACGAGAAGAACAGAGAAAAAGAGGTAATGAGTGAAATCTAGCAACTTTGTCTTGTCTCCATCTGTAGTCTTAGATCAGGAATTGTATAAGGGTTTGTATTCGATTTCGATAACTGTTTACGCTGGATTGATTGATTTTGCTTCTGGGTTTTTGTGTGTGTAGTTGAATCACAAATGGCTGGGAGAGCTCCGATCCCTGCTCGCAACTCTGCCCTCATTGCAATGATCGCCGATGAGGTAAACTCGTTGCGAAAAAACTCATCGTTCTTATATGTTGATGTCGTAATTTGAGGTTCCTGTGGTTTGATTCTTTTTTGATTTGGATCTTCTCTAGTTAGTTTTGAATATGTGAGATTTGATCTAAACTAAATCAATGCGTTGTGTCGGGTACACAGACTTTGGATGTGTTTGTGAAATTTGTAATTTTTTTGGTAGTGGTCACGCCCTAGATTAGCTTTTTCGTTAGTTTTGTATATCTCTTGATTTCGAATCAGACCAGATCTGAATATGATGATCTCATCTGCTATATGTTGCATCAACTATAACAAGGGATTTAGGTTTTCTGTGTTAGTTTCAAGTTTCAACTGTTCTGGCATAAGAATTGGATTTACTGAACTGTATTTCACCAGAAAGACTATGTCTTTTCTCTTATTTGTGACTTAGCTTGCAATCAGTGGCAGAATTGTTTGGAAGCTATCTGTTGATAATGACCATTCTGTAATTTCCAACGTCTCTTACTTGGCTAAAATTTTGTGTACAGGACACCATAGTTGGATTTTTGATGGCTGGAGTTGGTAATGTTGACATAAGGAGGAAGACAAATTACCTCATCGTGGATTCAAGTATGTTTTTGATCTTTAGGAAAGATATTGTTTTCATTATTAATCAAGTTATGTCACTTGTCTCAAAGTGTTATGTGTCCCTTTGATAAAATCGAGTTAGCGGAAGTTTTGCATCAAATCAATTTTCTCTGTGGTCTTGTTAGGAGATAACTTTCCTAACTTCTATTTCTGTAGTATTGTATCAAATTACCCTCTAGTCTTCTACATTAAGTGATTTTGTCCTTTATTTCGCTTTTTTCTTGTCTTTTAGAGACAACTGTGAGACAAATTGAGGATGCTTTCAAGGAATTCTCAGCAAGGGATGATATCGCTATCATTCTTTTAAGCCAATATGTAAGTGCTTTCCCTTTAAGTCCAGTATACTTGTACTTGTTACTCATCGTAACTGCTGTTATTTTAGTCTTTATCAAAGAGTTCATGACTTGTACTCCTCCACTTTATTGAGCCCCTTGTGTTTACTGCCATTAATGACTATCTTCTTTGCCTGCATGCACATTTTAATCATGGATCAAGTTCACCATTATGTAGGGTAGTTTTACTATCTTTTTCCCTAGTAATTAGTATATTATTGGATCCAAATGTGCGAAGAAGCATAAGTTGAGGTCACTTTCCAACAGCCCTTAGTGACATATCATTTATGAGCTTAAGATAACATGGGCTCTATTCCTATACTAATTTAAAGTCTGTTTTTTTTTTCATACTCTTAGATTGCCAATATGATCCGGTTCTTGGTGGATAGCTACAACAAGCCAGTTCCTGCAATCTTGGAGATCCCTTCCAAGGACCATCCCTATGATCCTGCTCATGATTCAGTTCTTTCCCGTGTCAAGTACCTCTTCTCTGCAGAATCCGTGTCACAGCGTTAAACATATGCGTTCTGCAAGCTTGTTGAGCCTATATCATTTGTTTGTTTTTGATATTCTTGTATTTCTCCTTCGAAACCCGAAAACTTTACAATAATGTAAAACTCTTGATTTTTATTTGGAGATGGATGTTATAATATTAAGAAGCACTGGTGGCTTTATCTTGTTCTTTGCATTGAATAAAGAGAAGAATCATTGTGTATTCGAGAATCAAGAAACCAAAGCAGACTTTAAAGTTTTAGTGAAGACTTCTAGCTCCTTAAGTCCTTGCTCAGGTGATTCAGACTCGCCTAAGATCTTAACCATTGCGCTACCAACAATGACTCCGTCTGCTCCCCATTCAGCTACCTGTAATGTAAAACAAACCACGTCAGGTTAGCAAATCCTATTGCCGAGATATTGGTAATCCAGTGATTATGCAGCCCAACCTGTTTCACATGCTCAGGTTTTGATATGCCAAATCCAACCGCAACCGGTTTGCTTGTTGCCTCTTTGATTTGTTGTAGAAGAGATTGAACTTGTTCGTTGACAGACTCTCTTGTACCTGTAACTCCTACTGAACTTACCTGAAAAGACCTCGATGATAATATTCACACGCATAAGAACACAAACTTACACACATCATGTACTAATCTAAAGAATCGTGAAACGCTGATTCTTACGAGATAGATAAATCCTTCAGATGCTTCAACAATGGCGTTCATTCGTTCTTTCGGGGTTGTGGGTGTTGTGAGCAGTACCTTCAGGACAACATAGCATAATATGGTAAATAGAAGAAAACAGTTTGCTAATGAAATATGATCTCTTTTAATTATACTGACAGCTAGAGTAAAATATCATACTAGTTCAATCTGCTGCTTCCGAGCTTCAATCCGCAGAGTCTCAGTCTCCTCGAGTGGAACATCAGGAACAAGAAGGCCTATGAAGAGACAAAATGTTATGTAACAAACTGTTACTATAGAGAAGACAGTAACCACAAATAAATGGAAGTAAATGGTGTCAAAACTGAGCCCTGCAAAAAGCATAAGCATGTTAATTAGGAGTACAGTTGAAAATGTTGAAGTACCATGAACTCCAGCATCTTTTATAATAGTCATATAGTTCTCGATTCCCCGGCGCAGGATTGGATTGTAATACGTAAACAATGCAATTGGACAAGATAACTGAGGGATAACCTGAGAAATTTGGAATAAAAAAGGTCTTAAGAAAACTAAAACCAAGTATTCACTATAGAGAGTTTTGGTTCCATCATCTATAAGACTACGAGAGGTAAGTAAACAAAAGCAAAACCAAGACACACCTCTTTAAGCATAGTGATAATGGAGTTAAAGTTGGTTCCTTTAAGCAACGAACGTCTCGCAGCAGCCTAAGCCAAAGAACGACAAGGTTAAAATATTCAGAATAAGATTGAAATTTTTGCTGTTTTTGTGAATCGAACCTGGATTGCTGGACCATCAGCTAATGGATCAGAGTATGGAACACCTAGTTCGATAATGTCCGAGCCACACGAATCAAGCACTTTAAGAGCTTTTGCTGTAGTAGAAAGATCTGGATCACCAGCTGTAATATATGGAATCAGAGCCACCTGTAAAAGTATTCGAAAAGACCTCAGATCAGAATTTGGGGAGGAATAAAAATTGAAACTTTGGGGACTTGAAGAGAATTTGCTTACTTTGCCTTGTGTCTTTAACCTAGCGAAAGTCTCTGATAGACCAACTGTGGTGGGAGGGTTCTTGAGAAGATCCATTGTGCTGAGCTTTCGAAGAAGAAGATGAAAGTAGCGACTAAGCGCGAGTAGAGTGGTGGCTTGCAGAATTAGAATCAAAACGTCAACACAATTCCGGTTTAATTCATCGAACCGAACAAAAAAATAAACCGATTTGAAAATCAAACTGGAGATCCGGTTCAACACAAATCATTTTGGATTTGTATGCAAATCCAACAATGTCTTTAAATTTAAAGATTCTTTCCAACACTGTTAAAAAAAAAAAAATCCAACTGAATAATATTTGGTTTTCCATTGGTATCTAAATTCATAACCCAAATACCAAAATAATTGAACCGGAACTGAACCAACACCCTAACTACAATGTTCCAAATAATACACAATATACAAACAGATTCAATTCCCAATTCTAATCCCAATAGTGAGTAACTTCGTAACAAACCTTAAAAAATCGAGTCACTATAACTTGTTATAACAACAATGCTGACCCTGTATGCTAAATCTGATAATGATCATTTTCAAGAAAATAATCTCTCGCTGCTCAATTCTTATGATCAGGTGTAATCTCGTTGTTTGTGTCCTCTGCTGCGTTGTTTCTTAATCTGCTGAGCTGAATCCCTGCAAAACCTGCACCTGCACCAGGAGCAGGACCAGAACCAGAACCAGGAGCATGAGCAGAACCAGAACCAGAACCAGAATCAGGACCAGCCTGGGAGCCTCCTTCGGTTCCATTACTAGCTGCAGCTTTAAGGTCTCTCTTCTGCTTCACTTTCTGTGCCCAACCTACAAGCCCAACCTGCACATTCTCCTCAAATATAGCTTTCTTGAAGCTACTTCCCATCTGTTGTAACATAAGAAGACGGTCAATTCTTCAGAAAAATTCGAAAAACCAGACCAAAAGAATCTGAAGCAGCTTTTTTTAGTTGAAACTAGCTTTTGACCTGTGAGACAATGGCGTAAAGAGGCAGTGTACTGTAACTGCAAAGCACTTGAATGAAGACCCTAAATAAAAGAAGAAATATTTTGGTATACAACGAGATTTATTAACTGAAACATATCAACAATGTATGAAAGAAAGAAAAAGAAAAATTGAATATTTTTGCTTACCCGATGACCAATCTTGGAACAATGTATCTCACTTGTCCCATAATGCACGAGTCGAAGCCATATGTAACCTAGAATATACTTATTAGCCTTAACCATTATAGGTGAATCCTGGAGTTTTGGTTTTTTCTTAAAAGAACCTGACTTACCCAAATCCAAAAGAAAAACGCAATCTCGAAAGCATTTTGGAAAAGGATAAAATGGATCAAGTAGAGTACAACTTCAGGTTTGCTGAACCAGAAATGCTCATCAGAGGGTTTCACCACTAAGTCTCCTTCAATAGCTACATGTTTCTCTGCAACTTCGTGAGCTAACTGCGAAATCACATGCTCCAACTTTGTTCCCACAGCAAGAAGCAGCTTTGAATTTTCAAAAATATAGGGACAGAAATAAGTTTAACTGCAAGAAGATTTCAGCACAGACTGAGAAAACGAAATGAGGTAATAAACAATTGACTCACAATAAAGGGAATGAATGCTATCCAGAAATATGTGTGCCATCCTGCAAGTTACAGAAGTGTAGCTTCGATATAAAAGGACTCCAATTTATATTTGAAAAAAGCTTTTCATTAGATCAAAACTAGACATAAGAAAATGATATATGAAGCATACCATTAACATTGAGCAGCAAGAAGATGACGACGAAGATCCAAAGATACCAACTAATACCAACAACTTGTTTGAAATCATCCTCCAGAGCACGCATCATGTACTTGTGGAAATTAAGCTTAGGATTTCCCTTACAATGTGTCTGTATAAAAACCAAATAAATAATAGTCTAAGTGATCAAAGCAACATTTTTCATTACCAATATTCAACTTTTGAAAATAATAAATTTTTTTACCGTAATGAAACCAAGACGTAAAGTCACATAATCTGATTTCGTCACAGATCCATAGAATTGCTTGAGAAAGGATTGCTGTTATGTAAACAACATAATCTCAACATTGGGTGGTACAGAGGATACATAACAGAAATAAAACAAGCAATGTAATTTGAAAACACCATACCGTCCATCCGAGAATGATTGAGTCTTTACCAATACCAAGAAAATGCTCTTTAATAAAAGCATGGTTCTGTACATGGGTGACCCTTCTTTTCCTAAGAGCTGCAAGAGGCACATCAAATAATCAAACAATACGTACAAGATTCTACTAGCATCTTCATGATTTTTTAATACAAATATTCTGATAAAACGAATAACTTGTGCAATGTAGTAGTACCTGTTTCAGGGTCAAAATTCTCGTCTGCAATCATATCCTCCCATTTCTTCCATTGGTGGATCTGCATTACCATAGAAAACATGAATAAATAAATCATGGTGCATTTTAACTGTCAGATGACGGTAAGAAACTTTCATGTGGTTAATGCTCACCCTGGTGCTTCCAAAAATAACAGTAAGAACACAGAAGGTCACATGGGATATGGCGAGGACGAAGATGAAGATATGCAGATGGTGCAATGCCTCAAGCGAAAGCAATGGTACTTTTTGCTGACAACAAGAGGGCGAGAAGTAAGTAGTGATTTAATCAAGAATTAGCAAGAGAAACACCTAAAAAGATTATAGTGAGTCCTTAAAAGTATTTTGAATTTACCTTTGCGCTACAATAACCAGCTGCCGCAGCAGCATGTTCAGCAAGTAGACGCCTTGTGGTTCCAACAATAGGTAAAAAACTCTGGAAATGCTCTTTTGCAGTAACGTTTTTATGTTCAGTTGCCTCAGATTCTGCTCTTGAATCTAGAGTACATGGAAGCATATGCATAACCACATCTTCTTTCACACAGAATTTGGAAATGAGTCCTTGGAACACCGTCAGTAACAGCGATATGAACCCCAACAACATCAGCTCTGCAATTCCCCAAAACGATTTATCAAAGAGCCAAAAAAATTCACCAAAGCAACACTAGACAATAAAAGTAGTAAAGTTTATAGCTTTTAACACTTTGATACAATCACATCTCACTTAAGACAACATCAACTCTGCAATACTAAAAAAGATTTGTCAAAGATCAAACAAATTTGCATGAAAGCAACACAAAAAGTAGTTAAAGAGTTAAACTTTAAAGACTCAACCTGCTACAAAATCTGACAAAGCCACCACATAAGGCACAACAATATGCAGTTTTGTGAACCTTAATCAAAAGGTTAAAACAGTGTTTAATGATAACACAAGAAAGAAAAAAACCGAAATTGAAGAACAATTTCGCAAAAGGAACCAGAAGTAACGCAAAAGATCCGTGGAACCCACTCACAAAACCAAAAACAAAAAAAAGGGTTTTGTTTAGTTGTGTTTGATGGGTGTTGTGTACCTTCTTTAACCTTTTGAAGAGCTTCGTAAAGGGGTTTTTGCTTCTTCTTCTTAAGAACAGTACCGAAATGGTGAAGCAAACGCTCGACGGCAAGCGAAATCGCGACGATGACAGTACAAACTCCGGCGACGACCCACGTCGGAGTGAATTCAAGCGACATCCCTTCTCCTCCGTGACCCATTTTCTCTTGAGATTCCAAACAACAATAAAGGAAGAGAATCTATAAAAACAAAATCGGATAAATGAAAAGTTTCGGGTCGAGCAAGGAAGATGAGAAGGTGAATGAATGAGTGAGACAGATTTTTTTGGGACCTTTTTATTTAATACAGTGATTGGTTGTTTTGTCAACACTAAAGGTAATAAGATTAATTATGGATTTATGTTACATTAATCTTCTACTGTAATATGTACTATTAATAAACATTTTAAGAAATTTAGTTTATCATTAAACTATAAAAGAAAAAGAAACTGTGCGGCAAATTAGGAAACGCGTTTTTCCACTTTTCAGTTTCCGTATTATTCGTTTCTATTACCGTGTGATATTAAAATTTTTTTAAAAAAGCATTCACTACACTAAATACTCCATTTGTCTCCTATAGATTGATGCTTTGCCTATTTCACATACATTAAAAAAAAAGTTAAAGTTTTATTTCTAAATTATTTTATAATTATTTTTAAATAAAAAAAATTAGACTTTAGATACCATGTCATGTGGAGAAAACTTATGAAAATTTGTGAAACTAATTTTTTAATTTTTTTTAATTTATAACATCAATCTTGTAGGGATAAAAAAAATCATAGAACATTAAAAAAAAAATGAGATAAGAGAGAGTAATAAATACACACTCATCATAATCATTAACATTAAATTATGTAATCAAAGTTACATTACATTACATTCGGATATTCCCTTCTTTTTTGTTTATTTTTTTAGTTTCGTCACTTTATATATTCTCTCCAGTTCACATTTCCTAGTTTTTCATTTTGTCAGTTTAAAGGTATGTAAGAAAATTATACAGAACTTTAGATTCCTTCCACTCAGAAGAGAGCGATCGCTGTCAATTAATTAGCATGTGGTCAACAGTCGAGTCATATTTTGTCGGATAGTCCTACTCTTACCCTTGTCCCGGTTCGAATAGTGCTTAAAATACCAATTTTATATTATTACATTACATACTAACTTTGAAAACGAGGAAGGAAAGATCAAAGATCTTGTGTGATGCTGCTATCTGGTTTCAAGTCGCCCACATATCTGTTGAATCTTTGACAACAGTTTAGCAACAGTGTCGGTTGTGTTTTTGACCTGAAAGACCACTTTTGCCCCTGCGAGCTGCTTGCTACATTGTTAATCCAAAAATGGGTCTGTGCGAGGCATACACCTAACATGTAGAAATAGTTAACGAATACTTCAAAATTAATACGATGAAAGCATATGAAGGATATGCTAATGTATGTATCTCATTCTCAACTTATTAATTAGCTTTGTTAAGCCTAGTGAATTTTATATAATATAAAGAGTTCATTCTAAAATTTTCTTCCACAACTTAAATACATGTCACATAAAAAGTTATTATCTGTAAAAAAATAACTTGAATCAAAGTAATATATTATAAGATGTTCAATTCTTTTTTTTTTTTTTTTACTTTTTAATCATATTTTCTAATAATAATTTTCTGTTTTATTTCTTCACTTTAATAGAAATAATTCACATAATATGATTATTAACTTATTTTGTAATTTCTTTTTCTTTCAGCACTTATTTTGTAATTTCATTATAACTATATAAACTAAAGTATATTTTAATATAGAGTTTATTTTAAAACTTTATTCTAGAACTTGACACATGTCACCTAAAGAATTAACATCTATAAAAAAATAACTTGAATCAAAGTAATATGTTATAAGATGCTCAATTTTTTTTTACTTTTAAATCATAATTTCCAATAATACTTTTCTGTTTTATTTCTTTACTTTAATATAAATAATTCACATAATATGGTTATTAATTTATTTCGTAATTTCATTCTAATTACAATAAACTAAAATATATTTTAATATATAAAATTTATAAATATTTATAGAGAAATAGCTGAATACATATTTCGTTTTAAGAGAGAAAAAAAATATATATATATTCAAAATTTCAATTTGATTAGCTTGAAGTTCCTGTCATATATTTATATTAATAGTAATTTAACATTTTTATATTCAAACCAAAAAAATCAGTTCTTTATTCACAATAAATTTATTTTTATGATTTTTTCACATATTTTATTAACTTACATATTTGATTAAATATTTTGTAACTCTCATATTTATAATCATATTCATACTTGAATGCACTAAATTTTAATTAATTGCAACTATTTATTTGTTTTTATGTTATTTTCACTTCCATAGTATTTATAACAATTTAATGAATGATTAATGACAATTAAAAATAGTTTAAATAATAAAAGATATTAATATTTAATTATTGCATTTTTGTAATTCTTATATACTTTATGTAAGACTTCAACATGTGTGTAACATATGCTATTATGTTTATAAGAAGTTCAACATGTGTATGATATATATATATATATATATGATATTTTTGTTTTAAAATATGATGAAATATTTAATTTTTCTATCATCTAAATTGTTCTTAATTTTTCTTTTGGGATATTAGTACTACATATATTATTCTTATATTATGAACATTAAGATAAATAGTTTTATTTTTAATTCTACTTGTCATCCTTAAGGTATGTCGCGTATTTTTTATTTCTATTTTGCTTTTATTTTTTATTCATTTTAAGATAAATAATTCATATGAAATTATTATTAAACTTTTTCAATTTCTATTTACTTATTAATATTATTCTAATCATATACCATTTATCAGTATATAGTTAATTAACATATATATATATAATATTTAAATTAATTTACTAGAACCAAATTATTGTGGATTGTAAATATATATAAGTAAGGTTTTTGTATCACTTAAAATGATATAATTGAATCATTTTCCATATAATTTTTATATATGACTTCATCAATCATCTCGAAAAAGCGTATTTAGTTCTCGATTAATCATCAAGAATAATATTTATTTTCATAATAAATAATAAATAATAGGTAAGTTTTCTTGCATTTGTTGGACAATTGAAAACTATTGAAGCAACTTAAAAAGCTATAAAACTATAGTTGAGGGGAAAAAAATTATAATTTTTGTACAAGTTTTGAAAGATACTTATTCAAAGGAACATTTATGTAATATAAACTATTAAATAATCAATTTATTCAATAAATTACTAAACTCCTTTAAAATTATATAATTATATTTTGTTATACTTTAAGTACTTAATGGGAAAACCATAGAGAAAGAGAATTTTAAAAATATATAATTATATTTTGTTATAATAATCAACACGTTTATCACATGGGATAATTATTCTTTATCTGTTTTGCTAGGATAAAGAATCTTGTTTTAGATGTCAATACTTGAAAAGCAAAAAATTAATTCAAAAGTTTGAAGGAAATTTCCTTGGAGCGTTTTTTATGTTGTTGCGCGTGAACATAGACCTTGACAGCTTCATAGAACAATAAAAAATCTTTAGAAACCAAACCCATTACAAAATCTATATAACATAATCAGAAATTTTCCACACCATTCTTAAGAAGGAGCCTCGAGGGTTTCCAATAATCACATTCCCATGTGAAAGAAACCCAAACTCAAGACTTTTTGTTTACCTAATATTTCAGCCAACCCAAAGATTACTGTTAAACATTATTACTAATAACTGTCAAAAACATTTGAACGCCAATAAGCCCAAAAATTACGAAGACTTGAGCTCACAAGAGAAATCCGGAGACATAAGACAAGGCCCATTTAGATATAATATTTATTTCATTTTTGTTTCTGGAAGGCAAAATAAGGAAATGGCATAAACGAAATAATCTGAAAAAGAAAGGTCCTTTACAAAAAAAAGATAAGTTTTATAAACAGAGCATAAAGTTTTCACTTTTCTTCTGCTCCTTTCTCGTCTCTGTCTTGTTCGTCCTCATTCGTTTTAAAGCATCTCAAATATTTCATCAACCCAAAAAAAAAAAAAAAAACCATTAAAATCTGTGTAGGTAGCTTTCGCATGTAAAATCTCACTTTGAAGGTTTCCAACTCGCTAATCGTAACTCACACTGACTCGTCCGAGTCAAAGTCTCTGTTTTTTTTTGTTTTTTTGAGCTCAAAGCATGGCTGGTAACAACCCTCACGAGAACCTTTCTGACCAAACTCCTTCTGATGATTTCTTCGAGCAAATCCTCGGTCTTCCTAACTTCTCAGCCTCTTCCGGTGCCGGTTTATCTGGAGTTGACGGCGGATTAGGCGGGGGAGCACCGCCGATGATGTTGCAGTTGGGTTCTGGAGATGAAGGAAGTCATATGGGTGGGTTAGGAGGAAGTGGACCAACTGGGTTTCACAATCAGATGTTTCCTCTAGGGTTAAGTCTTGATCAAGGGAAAGGACCTGGAGGAGGGTTTCTTAGACCTGAAGGTGGACATGGAAGTGGGAAACGTTTCTCAGATGATGTTGTTGATAATCGATGTTCTTCTATGAAACCTGTAAGCTTTTACTTCTTGCTTTCTTAAATTTCTGATCTTTTTTTTTTTTGTTTGCTTTGTGAGAAAATGGGAGAAATCGATTTTGAAGGTTTTCAAGATAACATTTTTGGTAACTTTTAAGCTTTTTAGCAATGTTGGTGAGTTGCTTTGGGTACTTTTTTTGAGCTCAGGAGTTGTTGAATCTGACGGATTTTGGTTTGTTTAGTAGAATCCAATATGTTAAACTTTTGTTACTCTATGAGCAACTTCGTACTAGTTCATGTAGCTGTGTGGCTTTGCTATTATTATCTAACTTGATTTATTACTCTGTTGTAGAAACAATTTGTTATTGTGCTGTAAGTGCTTTACTTTACAACACATGAAGTGAATTCTTGTGCAAATGGTTAAGTTTTCGTCTGTTTTGTGTTGTTTTGAAGGTTTACCACGGGCAGCCAATGCAACAGCCAGCTCCATCGGCGCCACATCAGCCTACCTCAATCCGTCCTAGGGTTCGAGCTAGGCGTGGTCAGGCTACTGATCCACATAGCATTGCTGAGAGGGTAACCTTCAGATACTCTTTTATTTTTTCCCTGTGATATACATGTTGTTGTTGGTCGTTGACAGATGTAGACGTGGACCATCGTGTAGTGATCTCTTTGGTTTTATGGAGCGGGATAAGCTGAATGTTTGTTTTACTTTGCCACAGCTACGTAGGGAAAGAATAGCAGAACGGATCAGGGCACTGCAGGAACTTGTACCTACTGTGAATAAGGTCAGTATCTTTCCCCTGTACGAGAACATTTCTCATTTCTATTATATAAAGTTTTAGAAAGGCTTTTAACAGTTAATGTTTCTCCTGTCTTCATTTGCAGACCGATAGAGCTGCTATGATCGATGAGATTGTCGATTATGTCAAGTTTCTCAGACTCCAAGTTAAGGTATGTATAACCAGTCTAAGATCTCACTGCTACGGTTTTTTTTTTTATATCTTGAATGTTGATATTATTCCCTAGGCAATATCTTAAATCTGTTTGTCCATATTATAAGATTAGAGATCTAAAAATCATGTCTTTAAAATTCTCTTAGATGGATTTCTGGTCTTACTTTAGGTCCCACCATCACCTACTCTTCAACTAAATTTCAATTTGATTAGATCAGTTTTTTTAATGTGGGAAAGAATAAACAAGTCCTAAATGCTTTTGATTTCTTTGGCATTTAGTCTTTTCTTTTTTTTCACTTTTTGTTTTGTCATAGGGAAGGCTAATGACCGTTTAGGATTTATAATACCATATTCGGACATTAGTTACAATCATCATGATCACATTATAATAGATCAAATGCTAAAAAAAATGGAGTCGGTTACTTAAAGCTCTCGCAAGCTAAAAAAGAAAGCTGCTTTACTTTAAAAGATAATGGAGACACCAAAGAAATAGAATGCAATGATGGATTTCTGATAAGATAGTACATCTTTTGTTTTAAAAAATAAAAAATGTGTTTCTTGTGAAATCTTCCATGCTCATCTGAAAAAGTAAAAGCTTTTATTTATATAATTTTTATGTGGGATAAAGCTTATCCCTTTGAATGATATCTGTGTCTCTTTGGTCAACTTTTGGTAGGTTTTGAGCATGAGCCGACTTGGTGGAGCCGGTGCAGTTGCTCCACTTGTTACTGATATGCCTCTTTCATCATCCGTTGAGGTAAATAAACTTTTTAAAGGAAAAAAATGGAGAAAAGGTCAAAACTTTAGTAATGAGGTTTTCATTCAAGTTATCTTTCTTAAAATCTCAATAGGATGAAACGGGTGACGGTGGAAGAGCTCCGCAACCCGCATGGGAGAAATGGTCTAACGATGGGACTGAACGTCAAGTGGCTAAATTAATGGAAGAAAATGTTGGAGCAGCCATGCAGCTTCTTCAATCAAAGGCTCTTTGTATGATGCCTATCTCATTGGCAATGGCAATTTACCATTCTCAGCCTCCGGATACATCTTCGGTAGTGAAGCCTGAGACTAATCCTCCACAGTAGGATTTGTGCAAAAAAAAAAAGAGTTTGTACAGCAATCCAACAGTCCAACATGGCGTTTGCTTCTGCTCTGACGACTCTGGTTTCTTCTCTCCTCCCTCCCACACCCACTTGTTTCGTCTGGAAGGAAAGGTAAAAAAAAGTGAAAAAGGCTTTGTAGATGGAATCAATGTAGGATTTGCAGTAGAGGGGAAAAATTTGTCAAAAAGCTCACTTGATTAAAATATTGGAGATTGTTATCATTTTACCTTTATTTTTAGGTGGACTTTGATGAAAGCAACTTTTTGTTTTCAAGATTTTTAGTGGGAAGTTGAAGAAGGAGCTTCAAGGGGTATTATTATTATTTAGTAGTAGTAGTGGGAAGTTGTGGGACCTTGTTTAGTTTTGTACAATTTGAGAAGAAAATAAAAATAAGTATTTGTAATTTGTCATCCCTTGTAGTGTTCCTATTTGCTTTGTATGAAATTGGAGTTATATAATAATGATGAGAAAACATTGTTAATTTGTTCCCATGAATCAAGATTTTTGGAGAAAAAGACATGTGTTGTGCTTCTCTTTTTTGGTTTGAGTTTTTAGAATTTCAGTATCCAACTCTCAAATGATGGAAGTATATACTCTACATTTTGGAGAAGGACATCTGGTGATTCAAAGGATGAAGCATGTTTACATTTTTCATTGGAATGGAGATAAATTTAGGAATGTTAGATATAATTTTGTCTGCTTTTGAAAAGAAAAAAAACCAAGAAACCCATTGATGATTTTGTGATTAGTAAAATAATAATACTACAAAATTTTGTGCAATTCTGCCAATTAAATTTTCTGAAAAAGTTTGAAAATTCTTGGGTTTTAAAGTAACACATACAAGTCTTTATTACAATTTCACAAAATCTTGGAAGTGAGATAATAATAAGAGAGGATGGCTTTGGTAATTTGTTTGAAATGGGTTTAAACTCCAAAATCAAGAAGACTACAATGCAAACTCAATTTGATGCTATAGGCGTCAAACATCGCTATAGCCTTTGCGTTATTGAACCACATACAAATGCGGCGAACAGAACTTAGCTTAGCATGCGTCAAGATCACGGAACTGCGGTGGCTTAGGCTCTCCAAGCAGTGTGGTATTTCCTCCTTCTGGTCCACACTTGATCCTCTGCGGGTTCTGAGTTCCATGCTGAAAAACAAAGATTAACATCAAGAGAAGTTGGATTAGGGTTTTCGCTTAGAGGGTATGTCCGATCTTGGTTTAAACTGAACCCAAAACCGAAATCAATCCGAAAACCAAACCAAACAGGGAACAAACCGCTTTGGTGGTTCCATTTTTGCTATAAATCTAAACAAACCTTAAACCATGAAGAAAATAAACTGTTTCAAACATCAAATTTTTCATAAAGTCCTAAAGAAAACCCAATAAAAACCGGAGAATCCAAAATCCAACAAAGTGAACCGAAACCAGATTGGGCACCCCTATACCGTTACACAACCAGATTGTTTTACCCAACCGATGCAATGCTATAGTACGCTGTAGTACGAGAAGAACATCAGGTAAAAGTATCCAAATACAATGGGTTGGGTTAATGTCTTACCGGTGGCTTTTCTCCTTTTCTCAGCTTTTCAACGATATCTACGACTTTCTCTGGTGTCACATCCTCCTGTGTATTGTAGCATAAGACAATGTAAATACAATTTTACTCTTTCCATCTTAAACCACATCAAAAATTAAAATAATGCGGGAGAAAAGAAAAGTTATTCGATGAGATTGACATACGAAATAGTTATATGTATATCCGTCTGATCCATTGGAATAGTCGGCCACAGTGATCATGGGTGCATTAACACAACATCCCTGTAACAAAACCAAACACATGAGATTTATATTGTTATCTTTTCATGCGAAAGAACTAATCTTGGTGATGGCTGCAAGTGTTTACAATTTACGGAAAGAAGAGAGGTGATGTGAAATATATACCATGCATTCCATCTCTCCAACAGAGAACAAACCATCCTTTGTGACTTCTGCAAAAACATAATACGGAATATTGTTATGACTAAACATCATCGATGCTTTTGTTTGCTTTTTAATGAAAGGTCACTAATAGAACTTTACCACCGCGTTTTACTCCCAAATGGTCTAGCAAAGCTGATTCGATGTCTCGTGAACCACGGATCATGCAAGGTGTTGTGCCACAAACTAAAAGATGGTACTTTCCAACCTGTAAGAGCAAATGAAAGATGAGCATGCGATATGTATTTTGATGAGCACAGTACAGACTTGAGTTTATGGGTAGTAAGTACTTCTTACCTTTGCCCTGTTGAACATTGAGTAAAATGTTGCAACCTCATAAACACGGATAGGAGCAACTTCTATAACTTTAGCAACCTGCAAAATTTTGTTGTATTGTCATACCTGGTAAAATGATATCAATTGATGTTGCATTCCAAACAACAACTTCCTCTTCACAATCCTTTCAATTAGTCAGAGACAAGCTGAAATATACTTAAAACGAAAACATACAGCATTCATCGCTGAAACAGGGAGCCAGCCTCCATGCTGCTGTTGTGCAAGATCTAGAAGCGGAATAACTGCAGACTGCTTGTAATTCGTTGGATAGTAAGAGAGTATCTCCTTAACCTACAGAGTTTGGACAAAATATTATAATTCCAGAAAATCTGGATGCATGGGGAAACAGAATACACTTTCTTTACGCGATTAGTGCAGCCAGACATGAAAGATACAGTAAACTGGAACCAAATGCACAAGAACATATTAGTAGTTTAATTCCATAAAACCGGCTAACTAATTTCCGAACAATCTGTAAGCCATTTAGATCCCTCATTCTGAGTCTCCCTAAAATCAGTTCAAAAATAACCAATACTAGTGTAAACACATATAAACAACCGAAAATATCAGAAAATCCCATAAAAACATTACAAAAACTCTTTTTGGTCCAAGTAGAAAGACAATATAAGTCACACACCACCATCGAGCAGGGACGAAACATATTTGAAGCTGATTCTACTCTGAGATGTATAATCAGTAGGGAACGAGAGCTAAAGATTCATACATTTTCTCGTAACAGTATAATTTGTTTCAACCATAATCGAATTCACCCAACTAAGGTGACATTTTACATCACCAAAAGGAGTTTGTACCCGTACAGACTTAGACTAAATAAAAATCCCCAATTCGTTCAACGCACTGTTAAATTTTTCATCATTATCAAATCAAGAAGCGATTTTAATTTCACTGACCTTAGATTTGTTTGCCTCTGAAAACTCCCATGGAAGATCGGGTTTGTTATCAGGAGAATCCAGATGCTGTAAGTAATCAAAACAACAACAACAACAACAACAAAAATCAAATGTTAATTTAATTTCAAAATCAGAAAAATTAAAAGCAAAGATCAGCGAGAATATCCAAAAACTCACGTAGTTTAAGGCCGTCGATAAGCTACGAGACGCCTGTAAGATAGAAATGACCAAACGGAGTATGAGATCGGGGAAAGAACCTGAGACAAAAATGAGAGAAATTTTTGAGAAATACCTACCTGAGAGGTTGGTTGACGGAAAACTTGACGGATCTCGAGAAGACGCTTAGCAGCGAGCCTGGCCAGCATTTTCGACAACTTAGAGGACGAGAGACGCACACGAAGCTTTTTTTTTTGTTTGTTTTGATCTGAGAGAAGAAAGAAGAAGAGAAAACGAAGGAGGTAGACTAGACTCGTGTATCTCACACTCTATCACCTGGCGCAGGATTGACCACAAACGCTTTGGGCCTGCTAAAATAAGCCCCAGTCCAGTTCACTTATTATACTTGATATATACGACTGGATTTAAAAAAGCCCATTTTCATTACATAAAAACACACATAAACTTTGCTTCTACTGAGGACTGAGCCATTGGAAAGGAATTTGCTGGTTCTGATACCACAAGATCAGCTCATTAATTTTGTTTTCAAACCTCAGCGACGGATTTATTAATACTTGTCGCAGGAACTAGGAAGATTTGCATATTGTATCTCCCCATTGCTTGTAAAACCCAATACTCCTCTTTTTGGTATGGTCATCGCAGATTCCTACAGAATTCTAAAGCCGTTCATGGAATATATCAATAAAAGTATAGAATGGCAGTTCAATTCTTCTTAGCACCACCAAGCTATTTTGATAAATTCATGCAACTCTTTTCGTCCTATCTAATCTGATCTAGTTAAACCTATTTGTACTTGTTTCGAAGCCAATTGCACATGACAATTGTCTTTTGAAGTTTATGCCAGTAGTAACAGATAAAACTCATAACAAGTATATCAAATGATGAACATACTTGAAAGCAGATATTCATTCATTAAGGCATCTTCTCCATCTCCATTCAATATCCAAAGAAACAGTTCCCAAAAGGCAAATTGCATCCCAAAAAAGGAAACAGAAAAAAACAGCACTTCCGAATTTTTAGCAAAAGAGAATTAAAAAAAAATTGAAAACGAAAGAGATAAATTCTTTTTCAAGGAGTTGTATCCATATGGACTTCTAATATACAAGCAGATGCTTCGGTGCACTACCTTTCATGAGCCAACCACTTCCACAGTCGTTTTTGCGCCCTAAGCCAAGTACCTAAACATGTTAGGATTCTCCTTGTCCCTCTCCAAATAATCTCTTGTTATTAAATCCTCCATACGTTTCTTGATCGCTTTAATATCAGGCTGCAACAAAATCATACGAATCCAAAATTAGTTTTCATAAACTCATCACTACAAGCATCCTCAATTGTGTATATATAATATTTCATTTACCTTGAACATTCGGCTAAGTTGCTCAACGCACTCAGAAACGAGTTGTTGATGTCCCAATACTTTCCTGCTCTTCATGATTCTTACAATGGCAGCATCAATTGCATAGCGTCTGTCTTTATCAACATCTTCAACGACTTTCTTCCTTTCATCAACTGGAGGAAGAGGGATCTGTGATGCAAAACACCGAAGTTGATGTTAGTGTTTAACAAATAAGTAAAAGAAGATGTGGATTGACAGAGATTTGAGTAATAACATTAATGTCACAAAACCTTGATTCTGCGCATTCTATCGGTGAATTTGGAGTTGAACTCGAAGACATCACTCTGGGAGACAGTCTTGGTGCTTGGCTCCTTGAGGAGAATCTTGTACTTAGCACATGACAAAGAATGAAGCAACCTAACTAGATCTTCATGGCTTAGGTTCAGTTGAGTCAAGATCTCAGTGTAACTCAATTTGTCAGTTGTGTTGAAGAGTAGAAGCACAGCAGCCTAAAAAAGATAAAGAACGTGGCATCAGACGCCAATGCTTAAAAATAATTAAAATAATTACCAACATTTCTTGAGAAACAAAAGGTACCTGGTAAGTAGACACAATTAACTCGATGGGCTTCTGATCAAACTTCCCGTTGATGTGACAAGTTCCTAGTGAATAGATCCAGGTAAGCTTCCTGTGTTTCGTTTTCGTTTCATAAAACCCTTTGAAGACTTCAACACACTTGATCTGAAACAAAGAATAAACGAATTAGATCTATCTGGAGCAACCTTTCTCATTTTCAAGAAGATAAGAAAAATATAAAATCATTTACCATTTCACTAGGTAGATTTATGTCGAATGATTTGTAACTTGGCCAGAAACCAGTGGTAAGAACAGTGACGGTCAAGTCAATCCCTGGGTTTGCAGCAGGGTTTTTGCCTAGATATTCCTCGAAACTGTTTTGGTTTTCTCTTGCCAATGTCAAATCCGTAACCTGTAACCAACAGATTAAATAATATAGAAAGCATAAACAATCAGAGCAAGTACAACTTAGGTAAGAAACACAGGGAAACTAACCATGCCCTCCATCTTAGAAGTAAACTGTCCACCACATTGTTGCTTAAGTTTTGTAAGGATACTTCTCTCATGATCATCATTAGCACTGCGATCAAACAAGAGTCTACGGGCTAGCTTCTTCCTGCAATCAACCATAAATAAAACAGCTTGCAACTCAGTACTCCAACGTTTTGTCAATCTAACACTATGTTGTTGGAAGGCCTTCCCACAAAAAGGTAGTATAAGCAAAAAAATTACAAAACAAAAATCAGAAGCTAAAAAGCCGGATTTACAGATAAATCAAGACTGGAATGGGAGATAAACCTGTAGAACTCGGCAAAAAGATCCTTGTCACTTATATACGCAAGCAATTTGACAACCTGTAACAACATTATAAAAGTCAGGACCGATTTCAGGATAGCAGAAATGAGATAAGCAAAAACAGTTTTACGCAAAGGTGTACCTTCTCAAGCGTATCTTCAATAGCTTCATCACTAAGCTTTTCACTTCCCCCCTTCTTGAGAATATTGTCGCAAAATGTTGCAAGTAATTCAGCACTTGAACTTCCAGCGACTGTTTTGTTACAGAAAATCTCAAATGCCTCTTTCAAAGCCTATTATGTGTTTCAAAAAACGTGGTTAGTTACACATAATAAACTTGAACAAGATAGGCGCATGACAAAAACGTAGAAAGTACATCAGACCTTATGGAAGAGAGTGTGGTTCTGGAAACACTCGGTGACATAGACCATGTATTTATCATGAAGTTCGATCACTTTTCTGATAAGAACCTGATAAGAGTTGGAGGATAAGTAAATCGATTCCCAAATATCTAAACTATTTAATCAATTTCTAATTTTACCTGTTCCTGGACGCTAGCAGTATTTGCAGCCTGTGGAATAAAAAAGATCTCAGCAATCACAAGTGAAGCAGACAAAACAGAAGAGTTATCCAAATGTAACAAGTAAAATAATATGAACCTGATTAGTAGCCGTATCTTCGGCCTGTTGAACGAGAGCGTTACCCTCAGCTGTGACATGCTGCATACAATAACAAGTTACAGTTAATGGGGTACAATTTATAAGCGAACAAAAATAGAACATGAAGGAAAGCCAATCCCTTCGGTAATCATAATTAAAAGAATGAAGATAGGTAAGTAACCTGCTTAAAAATGTTTGCAACGGGTTCCAAACCTCGCACAATTTTATGGTAAAGCCTGTACATCCTGGACAGGTCATCAACCTAAAAGTAAACATATATACTCCATCAAATACAGAATTACACACACTAACCCACTAACAGAGAACAAAAATACTTGCTTTACCTTGTCATCTCTTAGCAATGCCCGGCAACCTGAGTGCTCTTTTTCTAGAAGCTGATTTGCATATACAACCAACAGTTCATGTTGTACTTTCTGCGTACAAAAGATAACTATATAAGTCAAGACATAAAATAATATATGTCAAGACTATACAATTCAGGAGTCTGAAAAGTAACGATGCAAAGCTAAGGCTATGCAAGAATAAGATTCCTTCATCAAACGTAATAGTACATGTTTAATTTGAAAATGTAGTGCATATTGTGTCATAAACAACCTCAACCAGCTTTGGCTCACTGCTTGAGTGAAGGTAGTGAGCGACTCTCTCCCTCTCCTTCTTTAGACATTCTTCAGACTGGAACATGAAAGCAAAAATGTTAATAACAACATTTAACTAGTGTGAAAATTAAGAAAATGATGTCAAGAGTCATGCCTTCAACATGTAATCAGGGCAAGAATCTTCCTGGATCCAGCTTGATGCCTTGCGAGAATAGTAAGATGCTGTATCCTGAAGCATGAAGCTTTCGAAATCTTCTTCATATCTTTCCATCTGTCCCATTCCAATCTCTACATAAATATCTAATACGTTTTTCAGTAGCGCCCTATCAATCTGCTCGCCCTCCCGTTCTTTATCAACCTGACAGAAGAATATTTCATGTTAGACCTTGTATCAAGCAACCAAAGTTGGATATAACTAAACATTATTGATGGCATAACTTACGAGTGCTATCACAGCTTCTTTGACCTTAGAATGCAACTCATTATAAACCTGAAGCAAACAAAATAAAGGAAAAGTTAACATATATTTAAGTAAAACGGAAAGCTATACTAAAATCACAAGAATGAATGCCGTACCAGGTCACGGAAGCATGTCAGACCAACTTCATTCAGTGGTGGAAGTGATCTCCGAGCAATGAAGTAACGGTCGAGATAATAGAAGAAGCGGGATAGCCATCTAACCATAACTTTATGGTTCGACCATCTTTTAACCAGCTCCCGGAGCATATATTCATCATGCTTCTCCCTCAAAGCAGGCAATACCTAGAAAAAAGAAAACAAGAGAGCAAATAATCAAAACCATTTCATCAACTTAAGAATCAAGAGGGTACAAGACTTTTTGACATATGAAATCATGCACAAAAGTAATATCTCAAGATTCAGACAATGAGTGAAGGTAGTAAAAAACTTCACAGGGAATTTAAATTAGAATCTAAATATCAAACAGACTCACTGTTGAGTTGATATACTCCTCAAATGCTTCACGATACTTGTCATAAAGCTGCTGCGAGTAATCATGAGGAGGCTTCTGGGTGCACATGTTGTAGATAGTCCTGAAATTCACATAAAAACCCATCATAAGTACCGGTTACAAGCAACTAAACTGATATATTGTAATAAACAAGGATAAAACTTACGTGTAAAGCATCATATACTGCTCGGAGTCAAACTGTGGCTCAGGCAATCCTTCCAGAATCCGTTTCAGCTTGGTAATACCAGTCTGCATATAGTCCCATCCTTGCTCCAAGTCAATCGTCTTGCGCTCCATGTTGACAAACAGCTTGTCAAGCTCTCCTGAGCCCAAACTAACCAAAGAACAAGGAGAAAACCAAAATTTAGAACACCGGTAACAACAAGAATCACAATGAAATGATAGATGCTAGCATAAAACATTTATCAACCACATTATTAAATCAAAACTACGAAGCCAAACAAAGTATTAACAAAAAGAGATACTCGAGAAACTAACAATCCAAGAAATAAACACGGAGATTACACAGTGCAAACGCAATCCAAAGAGACGGATGTAACCCTAGCACAATCCCGATCCCAAACAAACTCAAATAAAAACCTAGATAGACGGAAAAAACAAGACAATGATCCAAAAATCAACCGTTAAAAAGGAACAAAACAATCGTAAAATCGAGAAATGAGTAGCGATAACACGAGATCTTAAACCCTAAATCAGAAAAACAGGCGTCGCCGTACCACTAAACAAGACGGTGACAATTTCCGATTCTACAGGATCGGCGAGAGCAGCTGCTGCGATCGAGAAATAAGCGAGAGAGAGAATCAAAACCCTGAGAATCGTTCAGAAACAAAAAAGGCGTAATATAGAGAGAAAGAGAGAGAGAGAGACGAGACGAGACCTTTGAGAAGGGCGGTGAAAATAAAATAAAAGGATATCTCTGGGTAACAAACTCCCTTCTCTTCTAAATATTTATTATTTTCAAGGTCATAGATTTTTATTATATTTTTCCACAAAATAAAAAAGATAACATAATAATTAATTATGTTCTTTCTTTTTATTATGTCAACAGATTTATTAAGGTCATGTTTATTGGCATAACTAATTGCCTGATCTTAGGCCTTCAAAAAATAAAATGTAATGAGCAGTGGCCTTTAGATCAGGCCTTTTGATCTTATTTGGGATCAGTTCTTGGGTCTGATCCTCGGGTATGTGGCTCGCTGTGATTGGACGAAAATTTTATTCCCACAAAATTTTTTTTACTTCGTTTCATTTTCATTTTTTTCTATCTCGAACTCGTGTTTTCTTCTTCTTCTCTCCCGAAAGGCGAAACGCCGAGTGATCTCTTCTTCTCCGATTCCGGTGTGTTCCGGCCATTAAAACACCAATTAAACCGATCTTTTCGTCTCTTCTTCTCCTTGTATCCTCGTGTCCACCGATCTCGTCGTCTCCACTGTCTCTGTTGTCTCGCCAAGTCAACCGATCTCTTCGCCTACTTGTCTTCTCCGTCTCCTCTATCTCCTCCGTCTCCTCCGGCTATATAGAGAAGGTAAGCTCCGTCGATTTAAACGTAATTTCATCTCTTAATTAGGTGTCGATTTAGGGTTTGATTTAGGGTTTCGATTTAGGGTTTTTATCTAGGGTTTCGATTTAGGGTTTCGATTGAGGGTTGCGATTGAGGGTTTCGATTGAGGGTTTCGATTGAGGGTTTCGATTGAGGGTTTCGATTTATATTTACGCGATTTATGGTTTTTATTTAGGGTTTCGATTTTAGGGTTTCAATTGAGGGTTTCGATTGAGGGTTTCGATTTAGGGTTTAGATTTTATGCCTTTCGTGTGTTGTATTGATAATAAACCCTATAATAGATTTGTATGAGTGAATTGTAATCGTTTTTGTCCTCTTTCTCCTGTGTCTCCTATGTTTTAACTATTGTTTTTGGTTTGTTTATGAGGTTAAGGAGGGCAAAATAAATCGGACCACTATCAACATCATTCCTTACTCGCAGGTGAAAGGTAATTCAAATGGTTTGTTTGTGTCTGAATAATGGTTTGTAGCTTGTTTTGAATCGTTTGTTTGTTAACTTTAAAAATTGTTTTGGTCGTTTGTTTGTTTGTGTCTGAGTTCCTTAAATTGGTTTTGTTTGTTTACTCGCAAGTAAAAGGTTAACTGGTTTAAGAAAATGGTTTCTAAAAAATGTTTGTTTGTGTCTAATAAGTAGAATGGTTTGTTAACTTCATAAACTAGTTCACTTTTCATGCTCATTTACACAAAAAATCCATTTAAGGTAGTTGATTATGTAACTGATAGGATGATTTCCTTTGGCCAAAGTCCCTTTCTCGTTCTCGTTCACTTTTCTTTCTCGTTAAGGTAGTTGTGATTATTAAGAAAATTTTTGATAGGATGATATGTAACTGATAGGATGATTCCATTTAAGGTAGTTGATGTTTATGTTTATGTTGTAACTCTACTTCATGTGTTTAATGAATTTGCTTATGTTTTCGACAGACTCGGGTTATATATGTTTATATGTTTTCGTAAGCTTTAATAAATGTCGAATGATTGGTTTGTTTTGGTTTCAGGTTGTGGAAGACATGTTCTCTGACTATGACGAGGGCATAAACAGCCCCTTAAACTACAGTTCCGATACAGAAGATGAGGCTGACACCGCTTACTATGAACCGCAACCATTGAACCGTGAAGCTGGTCCATTACATAGTCTGTCGAACCGTGATGCTCAACCCAAAGACGAAGTGATCCAAGTCAAGGAGCAAGTGATCCAGCTCAACGACCAAATGATACAGCTCAAGGTTCTTCTGATCCAGCTGACGGACAAAGTGAACCAGCTGACGGACCGAGTGATCCAGCTGACGGACAAAGTGAACCAGCTCAAGTAAATTATTGTCTTGAAAAGATGTTTGGTTGTTTCTTTTGGTGTTGCAACCCGTGATGTTGGTTGTTGTTGTTTTTTTTTGCCAATTATGAACTCGTGATGTTGGTTGGTTGTTGTTTGTTTCCGAATTATGAACCTGTGATGTTGGTTGTTTGTTTCTTTGCCAATTATGAACCCGTGATGTTGGTTGTTTATCACTCTATATATATGAGAAGAGCACATGGTTTCACAACACACAAAACAAACATTTCTCCCTACCAAACACAAACATTTTCTTCTCTCACTCAAATATTTCTTTTCATTCATCAAACACAAATTTCCTTCTCACTCAAAACAAATATTTCTTTTCCTCAAAAACTATCATCTCCTTCTCACCCAAAACAAATATTTCTTTCTTTTCTTCATTGCTATGGCATCTTCTTCCAACAAGTTTCACTATCATTATGATCCCAATAATGATAGTTTAAACCAATACTTTGAAGAGCAATTTAGTAACCAATTTGAATCTGTTGAAGAGGAAATTCCGGTGGAAAGGAAACCACGTGAATATATTGATAGAAAACGAGAAGAAGGGCATGAATGTTTGTGGAACGATTATTTTTCTGATAATCCCACTTACAATGCTCACCACTTCCGGCGACGGTTTCGAATGAACAAGCCGTTGTTCTTGCGTATTGTGAATCGTCTCAGTGAAGAAGTTCCATATTTTAAGCCAAAAAAGGATGCAACCTTCCGGAATGGTCTATCACCCCTACAACAATGTACAGCAGCAATTCGACTTTTAGCATATGGGACTGCGACAGACTCGGTTGACGAATACATACGTCTTGCTGCTTGTACTGCTCGTAAATGTTTGGAACATTTTGTCGTCGGGATTGTTGACTTTTGGCACTGAATACCTACGCCGACCAACACAAGAGGATCTTCAAAGGCTACTATTTTATGGAGAACAGAGGGGTTTTCCGGGATGGTTGGAAGCATTGACTCGTATGCACCGGCAGGGAAAAATTGCCCAACCGCTTGGAAAGGAATGTATTCAAGAGGCACCGATAAGCCAACAATGGTTTTGGAGGCAGTAGCTTCACAAGATCTCTGGATATGGCACGCATTTTTGGAGCTCCAGGTACTTGTAACGATTTAAATGTTCTTGATCAGTCACCGTATTTAATGATATTATTTACGGTCGAGCTCCCGGTTACGTACTATGTCAACGGAAATGAGTATAATATGGCCTACTATCTGACGGATGGTATTTACGCGGAGTGGGCGACATTTGTTAAATCCATCCCACAACCACAACATCCGAAACATCGTTTATTTGCACAAAAACAAGAAGGTGCACGAAAAGATGTTGAGCGTGCATTGGAGTCTTGCAATCTAGATTCGCCATGATTAAAAATCCAACTCTTTTATGGTCAAAGGGTAAAATTGCATATATAATGAGAGCATGTCTCATACTGCATAATATGATTGTCGAAGATGAACGAGATTCATACACACTCTATGACGAACAAGAATTCCAACAAGAAGATGGAACTGAACTACTCGGATCATACCTTTTCAGTAACTATGTCTTCAAATCTTCAAGGTTTAGGTGATGGTCATACATTAATTCGTGATAAACAAGCACATCGCAAATTAAAGGAGGATTTGATTGAGAATATTTGGAATAAATTTGGTCATTTGTATTAATGAAATAAAATGTTTGTCTTCTTTAAATAATTAAGTAATAATGTTTTTTTAAAATTTTTAATAAAAGTTTTATAAGTTTTCAATTAAAATATTATTTTATAAATTTTAATAATTGTAATATGTTTAATAAGAATATTAATAAATATTATATTAAATAGTTTTAAACTTACTTAAATTTTATATTACACATTAATCTTTGTATTTATTCAACATTTTTAAATTTCTATAATAATATTATATTATTAAATCTTAAGATCTTATACCTGTTCTCCCTATAACTAACTTCTTAACAAAAGATCTTAAGACCTGATCTTACAATATTTTTACATTATTTCTCATCTAAGAACACCCCCACATGATCCCCCTATAAACATGCCCTAATATTAAAACAACCTTTTTTGCTTGCAGATCTGCTTCAAAACGCAGCGTTTTAGGTTTTTCTTTTGTATAGTATAGTAACTTATTTACTTTTATGCCCCCTTATTTTGCTTTCCTTTACTCAAACCCAAACCCTAACTCGATTCGACATTTTTTTTTTTTTTTTTCCGAGAATCAGAAAATTAGGTCGCCATGTTCATTGAATTTATCGTCTCACCACGACGTTCGAATCACTGAGTCCTAGATACATACGTATATTCATTCACTGATGCACATTTTGAATTCGGTTTGCGTATTGGTCTTCGAGCTTTCCGTCGGCGGCCATGGACGCGTTCAATGACGAGATAGAAATCGGGAGCTCGGTGGAGTCTTTAATGGAGCTATTGGATTCGCAGAAGGAGCTTTTCCATAGCCAGATCGATCAGCTCCAAGATGTCGTCGTTGCCCAATGCAAACTCACCGGCGTTAACCCCCTCGCGCAAGAAATGGTGGGTCATCGTTTTTGATGTTATATGGTATCGATAGTTCTTTTTTTTATTTGTTTTGGGTAATGGTGTTTTTTAGCGATATGGGCAAAGCTGAGAAGGTTAAGTTAATCGGGTTTTGGGGTATATACGTTTAAGGGTATTGAGTCTAGCAAACATAGAGGTGTTTTTCGTATACATTCTTATAGCTCGACCTCGTTGTTTCTTCTGTGAATTGGGTAGCTTCGGTGATTAAAGCTATGCTTCACAGTTTAACTTCTGGGCTCGTTTGTAAATGTGGGTTCGTACTGTAATGGTGATGGTTCAGCTGTTAATAAGTTACTTCTCCCTTTTCAAGTAATCATTTGTATCATCTCTGTTAAAGGCATTGATTCTGTTTTGCTTCTATTTTTTGCAGGCTGCTGGTGCTTTGTCCATTAAAATTGGTGAGTCTTGTTTGGATTCGTGGGATCTTTTGGCATAATCATGCATATTACCGAGCATGTATATATGGACTTGTTTTTGTTCCCCTCAGTCTCCTTCAAGCATTTTTTTTAGTTTGTTTTCGTATACTAAGTGTATCACTGCTATCCTTTCATGATTTCATTTCTTCTTCTCTTTGTCTTGAAGGCGCATCACAGAAAGTATTTCAATTTGTTGTTGATGTGTTCCTTAAACAAGCACGCCCAACTGTTGCTTACTTAACCTCGTATCTGATGAAGTTTTAAATATTTCAGGAAAGCGGCCAAGAGATTTGTTGAATCCAAAGGCTGCTAAGTATCTACAAGCAGTTTTTGCAGTTAAAGATGCTATTAGTAAGAGGGAATCTCGGGAGATAAGTGCTCTATTTGGCATCACAGTCGCCCAGGTATTGTTCATCTTCTTGATAATTACTTTGTTTGGCAATGCGTTTTGAATTATATGTCAGTTTAGATATGTCATGTTGAGGAGCTCATGAGACTTTGGTGGTATCCCTAATATTTTTTTCAATGGCAGGTTCGAGATTTTTTTGTTACTCAAAAGACAAGGGTAAGGAAACAGGTCAGGCTTTCAAGAGAGAAGCTAATTTTGTCCAATTCAGATGCTTTACAATGTGATGGTGTTCCGGAAAATAACAATCCCACAAATCATGTTGATCCCGTTCCCTTGAACTCTGTACCTCCAGAGGCATGTTCTATAAGTTGGGTTGAAGGTGAAACAGTGGCACTTATGCCACCCGAGGATATTCCACCCGACATCACTGACTCAGACAAATACTTTGTTGAGAATATATTTTCTCTGTTGCGTAAAGAAGAAACATTTTCAGGCCAAGTGAAATTAATGGAGTGGATCATGCAGATACAAGATTCTTCCGTACTGATCTGGTACTAATTGAGTGTTTTCTTTCACTCAATCTCTTATATATTTTATAGTTTCTGTATTTCCATCCTGAATGTCATTTTCTGTGTGTGCACAGGTTTTTATCAAAAGGAGGGGTTTTGATACTTACAACATGGTTGAGTCAAGCTGCTGTTGAAGAGCAAACAAGTGTCTTACTTCTTATCCTGAAGGTACTAGATTAATATATTTGCAGCCGGATTGCTGAAAAGAAACTAAAATTTGTTGTAATATGGATAACTGATATATAGCACGCAGGTTCTTTGTCATTTGCCTCTTCACAAAGCATCTCCTGAAAATATGTCAGCCATATTGCAAAGCGTCAATGGACTTCGTTTCTATAGGACGTCAGGTGTAATTTCTTATAAACTTAAATGCTGTGTTACTTTCATTAATGCCAAAGTTCGTGTTGTGATTTCTTCGATTTCATTATCTGATTTGAAGATCAGACATATCAAACAGGGCAAAAGGTTTGTTATCAAGATGGACCAAGTTATTTGCGAAAATCCAAGCTATGAAGAAACAGAATCGTAACAATTCGCAAATTGATTCGCAGAGTCAATTGCTTCTGAAACAGAGGCAAGTTGTGGTTTATGTGTTGGCTAGATACTTTTTTCTTACCTCCAATTTTGTTGTTTAGTGAAATTTTTACTCATAAAATTTTGCCTTGTTATGCAGTATTGCTGAAATCATGGGTGATACTAGTAATCCTGTAAGTGGGGCATACATTAATCTTTTCCTATTATATGCACTATATCAGTTCTATAAAACCTGTTTTCGTTGTAACAGGAAGATATACTTAGTCTTTCAAATGGAAGGTCCGAGAATGTCAGGTATCAGTTTGATTTTTAACTTGCATCTAGAATATGTATCCTTTTGATGGTTAGGTGGTCTCAGAAATATTGCTTGTGTATTTGGTCCAGGAGGATTGAATCGTCACAGGTTCCAAAATTGTTACTTACTTCTGCAGATGATTCCACCAAGAAACACATGCTTGGTTCAACTCCATCATGTATCCTTATGTTTGACCTCTTTTTTTTCAAGCACCAAGTGTTTACATTCTCTCATTTCATTGGAAAAGTTAGCATTTTTCAATTCATAAACTGCTTGTGTTATTGAGTCGGTATTATACATGTGAAACCTGCCATGTCAAGAGCGTAGCCAGATAGATACTTTGTTTCATGTTATGGTCCTTTTCCTAGCACAGATAAATCTTTGCGGCAAAGTGTTTCCTTAGCTTGGAACAGATAACAAAGAACGTAGGAAAGTACAGATGGTGGAACAACCAGGCCAAAAAGCTGCTGGAAAGAGTCCTCAGACAGTAAGAATAGGAACTTCAAGTCGAAGCCGCCCTATGTCTGCTGATGATATTCAGAAAGCAAAGATGCGTGCCCTTTATATGCAGAGCAAGAATAGTAAAAAGGATCCTTTACCAAGTGCCATTGGTGATTCGAAAACCATTGTTCCTGAGAAGCCATTGGCTCTTCAGTCATCCAAGGATTTTCCACCTAGTCAGAACAGTGAAGCTAAGACTGAAGATACAAATGTACCTTCAGCTATTCAGCCCGTTAATGGACCAGCCATAATTGTCCCGACACAAACTGATGAAATTAAAAAACCCTTTTTAACACCTTCTAAAAGCATTCCTAATAAGGTGGGAATTTTGGTGAAAATGAGTCCACAAACTATTCTCAAGAATTGCAAGAGAATACAGATTGATTGGCATGTACCTCAAGGTATACTCTTCAGATTTCTATCTCATTGACCACTTATGGAATAAGCTGAAAGTGGCTTTTCAGTGATGTTTCATTAGTTCACTTAAATTTTAGTGGTAATTCAGGTCATTCTAATGTCTAGATTTCTGCAGGAATGGAACTTGACGAAGTATGGAGAGTAGCTGCTGGTGGTAATAGCAAGGAGGCTGATGTTCAGAGAAACAGAAACCGGCGAGAAAGAGAAACAACATATCAGTCTCTACAAACTATACCATTAAACCCTAAGGAACCATGGGACAGGGAAATGGACTATGATGACAGTTTGACCCCTGAAATTCCGTCTCAACAGTCACCGGAAGAAAGTTCAACAGAACCACAGGAATCACTTGATGAACGAAGAACTGCTGCCGGTGCTGCCACAACCTCATCATCTCTAAGTTGTCCTGAACCTGATCTCGAATTATTAGCTGCGTTACTTAAGAACCCAGATCTTGTTTATGCACTGACTTCTGGCAAGCCCAGTAATTTAGCCGGCCAAGATATGGTAAAACTGCTTGATGTGATTAAGACTGGGGCACCAACTTCGAGTAGTAGCTCAAATAAGCAGGTTGAAGAAAAGGTCGAAGTTTCTCTTCCATCTCCCACTCCAGCAACTAATCCTGGAATGGTGCGTTATTCGAAACCTATACACCCCAAATTCCTTGGACATATCTGGGGAACCCTAATGACAGATCATTGTTGCCAAACGAAATCATATGGGTAATTTATGATGGGAAAAATCACATATATATAGAAAAAACAAACAAAAGAACTATAACAAGCTCTAGTTAGCACCAAACCGTTTATTAGTCCTTCCCAGCTGTTAGAACTATAACCTGATGAGTACAGTGCCTCCATTACAAGATGTTCATGTTCACTGTTTCTTATACTGTTACTGAATTAAAAGTGTATTCCATTTTTGCAGAGTGGATGGGGACAAGAAGCAATTCGGAATCCATTTTCTAGGCAAAACCAAGTCGGTGCTGCAGTTGCTAGATCGGGAGCTCATCTTCATGTTACCCCAATGCAATGGCAATCAACAAACGAACAAGCGATCCCACGACATGCTACAGCAGCATATAATAACTCGCTCATATTGTCTCACACGGAAAGACAACAACAACAAATGCAACCACAACTTCATCACAATCATCATCTTCAACAACAACCAATCTCAACAACATCGTATGCAGTAAGGGAACCGGTAGGACAAATGGGGACAGCTACATCGTCAGGTTCATGGAGGTCGCAGCAGAGTCAGAACAGTTACTACTCACATCAAGGAAACGAGATTGCATTGGCGTCACAAGCTTCTTCTTACCAAGGGAATAACCAGTACATGAGTAGCAATCGAGGATATGAATCATGGAGTCCTGATCATAGCCCAAGTAGGAACCATCCTAACGTGAGGGGACAACAACAACAACAACAACGACAACAGCAACAACCATCGAGGAAATATGATTCTTCCTCTCACCCATATTGGAACCAAAACCAAAACAAAAGATGGCGTTGAGACAAATATGAGATTTTGGTTCGTTTTGATCTTCAATACAATACTTGTTTGTCAGGGTTCAGTTAGCATTTTCACATCTTGGAACACAGATTTTTCATTATTATTATTAACTCACAAAAGATTCAAAAGAGAGACGGAAAAGAACAACGAGTCGATAAAATTAACTTTACTATTCTCTCAGTCCGGTTAAAAGCTTTTCGAATGTATCTGGTTACCATTAATCGTCAAATCCGAATAAGTTTTGTGATAGCAAATTTTGGTGAAGATTGTGTTAGAATTGACATTGATTTAATTGTTCTTCTCCCAAATTATTTTGTCCCGACAAAAATACCAAATTAATACTCCAATACGGTTTGTCAACAAACAGTGGTCTTCTAATGACCATTGACAAACAATCTAAACAACCGAAGTACAAATCACATGACGAAGCAAATGTTGCCAGCTGCGCATTTTTTTCACTAAATTTCCTCTGAAATTAAAAAGATAGCTCTAAATGACTTCATGGTCCCAATATTAAATCTGTGAAGGTCTCTAAAATCAACATCAGCTCATCCCAGCAATTTTGGGGAATACTTTCAAAACCTATTAGGTCTTGCAAACTTGACATTGTCCAAGCAATTAGATGCGAAATTTTAAGGTTTACATTGTTTTTTAATAGAAAAGCTTCAGTAGGACAACTTTAATGTATCTCGCCGGGTTATCTTTTCTAACTTACCAGTTTACAGGAAAAGGAACTGTTTTTTGATTAATTGAAATATAATTTTATCGACAAATTAGGTCTCTAAAAGAGACAATGTCAAAATTTTAATTTTGGTCCCTTGAAAATTATCTAGGTGTAAGTTTTGCTAATTCGCTACCAATATAAATTATTATGCTCGTTCTAAGTCTTTGGAGAGTAGTAGGCAAGTATCACGAACAAGTTTTTGATTCAAAACCACAGGGCCGAAAAAAGAAAACACGAAAATTTGATTCAAAACGCAAAAAAAAAACAAATAAGAAAAATCATAAGAATTACGAAGAGGAGATTAATGGGAGAGAAAGAGAGCCAAATGATCAGATAATTGTAGTCTGAGTTTTGGTCGACAGAATAAATCAATATTTCCGAATAATCATTATCATCATTCCATTGGCTCTCTTTTTCATCATCAACAAAGCAAATAATAAAAACAGTTTTTTTCCAACGAGAAAACTAAAAATTGTGAAAACATATATTCATGAAAAAAGTGTGAAGGCTCAGAAGGATCCATTGGTAAATTTTCTAATCAGCGTATATTGCCTCATAAAATAGGTAGTTTTTCATCATCACTGCCTTCACTCCCAAACCCTAATGCGCTAATTACTATCCACCAACATCTAACTCAATCAAAACCAAAAAAAAAAAAAAAAAAGACTCAAAAAAAATTCGAAAGAATCAAAAAAATAAAAAGAAAGACTAATCGTATAGAGAGAGGAGGAATCATCGTCAGTACAAAACAATGAGTTGAGAGAAGAAAGAGTTTACAGGCGGCAATATATAAGACAGAGGAGAAAGCTAGGGTTTTACAGTTTCTTGCGGAAGAATCGGGTCGTTTTTAGTGGGCTTTATTTAATTACTTCAAACTCGGCCCATTAACTATTTTTATACATTTGGCCCGGGAAGTTTTCACTGTTCATTATCTGTTAAAGGATGCCACGTAGACCAAGACTGGGGAGAAAAAAGTTTCAGAAGAAATTTTCCGGGAAAAGGCAAAAAGAAAATATCAGACCGAAACGGATTTTATTCTTTCTTCTGGGTCCATTTTTAATATTTTTCAAAGAAACGCACCGTATTGTCAAAGCGATGATGATTGGGAAATTTCTTCCAAGACTTTTTTTGTTGTGTTTTCGAAATAAGAAAAAGGGAGAAGAAACCAAACCCTAATCGAGCTTCTCCTTCTCGGAAATGTCGCCCTGCTTCCGCCACTTTTGACTCCGGCGCCGATCTCACTCGGTTCGTGAAATCTGATTTCGTTTCTGCCAAGGTATGCGCATTTGATATCTCACGAGACTTCAATTCTAAGTAGCTACTTAACACCTACATTTAGATGATTGTGGTGTTTGATTTCTAAGTTTAGTTTTGTCAATATCGTTGAATCTCTCTTACTAGCGATGGTTTTGCTTTTCATTGTTCAGTATCATTAGTACTTAGATCATTGCTCATGCTTCATACCTAGTAGAGGAGCAAAAGTGTGTAAGTTGAGTATGAAGAAGAAGAAGAAGATTTCAGAATACTGTTTACACAATTATGTGTTATCAATTCGCCCAAACGTTGTTTCTATATATGATAGTGAACTCTGAACTCTTATCTGTCCTATTATGATTTATGAGCTTAGTGCCTGGTACACGTTTCAAAATGACCGTGATCTTTCTTCTTTATGGGTTGGATAATCTCTCTGTCAGAAGAGTCTTTGTTGTTTGTGGTCACTCCTGTAAACACAACTCCGTGGCCTGTAAACACAACTCCGTGGCATTTGTTTCTGTGATCACTCTGGTGATGTTATTTCTGGAAATTTTAAGATTGTTAAATGTGGAATCTGTGAGTTTTTGTTGGACGTTGCACTTATGGAGTACATTATATGATGAGTTGAGAACAGATTTATATGATCAAATTGGAAGCTAGCTTACCCTCTTTGTTTGTGCGTGTGTGTGTGTGAATAATCAAGCTTTTTTCTTTGTTTGTGATATTATGGTCTAATAGAATTTTACTTTTGTTGGTTGATCATTTATAATTTTTATTTGGCTTCCTCTTTTTGTGATGAAATGGGCAATCACTTTCTGACATATTGTGCTTTATATTCCCATAAATGAATCAGGAATGGATCAATATGGCATTCCAGTACAGAGAAGACAGATGAAGCATAAGGGGAGAAATGTTGTATGGTCTATTGGAATGGACAAGTGTTTGATTGAAGCTTTGGCTGTCCAGGCGAAAAACGGGAACAAAGTAGACAAATGTTTCAACGAGAGTGCATACACTGCTGCTTGTGTTGCGGTTAATACTCGTTTCAATCTAAACCTCAATAGCCAAAAAGTTATCAATCGCCTGAAGACGATCAAGAAAAGGTACAGAGTGATGAGAGACATACTTAGTCGAGACGGATTCTGGTGGAACTCGAGCACAAAAATGATTGATTGCGAAAGTGATGAGCTCTGGAAAAGATATATTGCTGTAAGTATATATCTCTCTCATATTTCCTGCTCTTTCACTAAAAGATCATCCTTCTTTGTGCACCATTATCAACTTTAAAATTGGTTGGAACAGATGTACCCAGACGCAAAAGGATTTAGGGGAAAGCAAATTGAGATGTACGAAGAAATTAGAACAGTATGTGGTGACTATCAAACTTCAGGTCGATATAGCAAAGTGAAGAGTGAAAGCAATCATCATCTTAACGACATAAAACACTTTGAAGAAGACTCTGTTTCATTCCCTTTAGCAAGTTCTGAAGAACAAAGTGATACAGATGGAGCTGAGTCATACGCAGGAGGAGCAAATGAGTATATGCATGAAGAGTCTCAAGATTTTCCTCCTCCTCCTCCTCGAGATCCTTTAAGACAACCTTCTAAACGTCCTCGAAACTTGGATCCAGTCCAAGAAGCAATGTTAGCAGTTGCTTCTAGCATTCGTCGCCTAGCTGATGCAGTGGACCAAAGCAAAACTTCGATCAATACAAAGGACTTGTTGGAAGCAGTGATGGAGATTGATGGGTTGGACGAAGCAAAACAGATGTATGCATTTGAGAATCTGAATGGTGATCCAGTCAAAGCTAGAGCTTTCATGGCTTATAATAAGAGGATGAGGAAGATGTTTTTGTCTCGACAGTTTTGGTTGTGGAAGTAACTAACAGATTTGCTTCTATAAGTTTGTATTGTTAATTTGTTAGAAGTTGGAAATATTTTGTTGAGGCCAATTTGGTTTTGTTGTGAAATCATTAATCTAATATGATTAATCCCAACTAGGATTTTAAACCATCATAATTTTTTTTTTTTTTGGTCTAGAGATAATTGACAAAATCTAAGAACTAAACTTTAAAAGTTTCTGCAAAAATTTGTGGTTAGCAAACAATAATTAGTAAAATAATGTATCTTAGTGAGAAAATTTTAAAATTATTAAGAAGAAAAGAAATGGAAAAAAAAAATAGTGAGAGTGAGTGATTGGAGGAAAATAACACAACGCAACAATCTAACAAAGGAGACCTTATCATCATCTTAACTCATAAAAACATTCCTCCCTCTTCGAAAATGCCAGCTAGAAATTTCAAAGAGAAGAAGGAGAAGCAAAAATGGCGAAGTCACTCCTATGTTCATCAACGCTAAACCCATTCTTCTCCACCACTCTCTCATCGTCAACTTCTTCGAAGAAGACCCAAATTGCATACTCAGGAAACAGCAAGAACCAGACATCGTCTCTGTTATGGAACAGAAGGGATTTGTCTCTTGGATTTATGGGCAGCTTAGTTGCGATCGGTCTCGTGAGTAACGACAGAAGAAGACAAGACGCGAATGCAGCGATTCTTGAAGCTGATGACGATGAAGAGCTTCTTGAGAAAGTGAAGCAAGATCGGAAGAAGAGGATTGAGAGACAAGCTGTTCTTAATTCTGCTGTAAAGGAGAAAGGTACTTCTTTTAATTTTCCCTAATTTTTATTCCTTTGAAATGATCAAAGGTTACATCTTTGTCTGTATATTACAAAACTTGATTTTGTTATTATGATTGTGTTTGGAAAAAAAAAACAAAAGTAACTGTTTTTCAGACTTTGAAGGTACATGTAACCAGAAGACTCTAGCTTTGATAGTTTACTTGGCTTGTTTCTATGCCATTTACATTGAACCCTAGTCTGGTTTTGTTTCATTTATCTTCCTTCAATTCCTCCACATGAAGTAATCAGAACAAATTGATGGAAAAGTTTTTCTTTTGAGGACAATTGTGTTTTCTCTTTGTGTTATGGTCCTCATAGTTAATTGGTTTGTTCCAATGCCATTTACATTTTGCCCTGATCTGGTTCAGTTTCGTTTATCTTCCTCTAATGCCATATGAAGTAATGGAAAAATTTTACTCTTTTGACGACATATGTGTGTTTCTCTCTTTGTGTTATGGTCTTCATAAGTAATTGGTTTTGTTTCATTTATTCTTCCTTCAATGCCTCATGAAGTAATCAGGACAAATTGATTGAAAAGTTCACTCTTTTAGGGACAGATGCGTTTTCACTTTGTGTTGTGGTTGTCATAGTTAATTGGCTTCGTTCTAGTGCCATCTACAATGAGCCCTAGTCTTGTTTTGTTGAATTTATCTTCCTCCAATGCTATATGAAGTTATCAGAACAAATTGATGGAAAAGTTTTTACTGTTTTGAGGACGCATGTGTTTTTTTCTCTGTGATATTCGTAAGTAACTGGGATGTTCCAATGCTCTACTTACATTGAAACTTAATCTGATTGTGTTTCGTTTATCTTCCTCCAATCCAACATTAAGTAATCCGAACATATTTAATGAAAATTTTTACTCTTTTTCGGACAAATCTGTTCTCTTTGTGTTATGGTCATCTTGGTTCTCAACCTAAAAGCATACAGTTTTCAGGGTATTTGCAGGATCTTGTTTACAAGTTAAGTAAAGTAGGACAAGCCATTGAGAACAATGATCTGCCAGCTGCAGGTTTGGTTTTAGGGAAAGGCATCGATACCGAATGGGTCAAAACCGTTAATTTGGCTTTCACAAAGGTCTTTGCTTTGCTTCTTTACGTAAGGAAGACTTTGTTTAATAAGTTTTTGTTACTGTTTGTTGAAGCGTCCTTCTTTTGTGTTCTTGTGACAGTTGAGTACAAGCCCAGAAGAGAATACAGAAGTGGAAGCATTTAATTCATCATTAGCTTCTCTTATCACATCAGGTCTTCTTCTTCTTATTCTTAACTTCTTTATTCACAAAAATCAAAACTGTCATTAAATTGTTAATATCTTCTTAAAACTTGGTTTTGATTCCCTTTTTCACAGTGAACAAGAACGATATAGAATCATCGAAGCTCGCTTTCGTGTCATCGGCTGGCGCATTTGAGAAATGGACGACTTTGACAGGTGTTTTGGAACAGCTTAAGGGACTGTGATAGGCTACAAATTATTTACATGTTGTTGTTCTTCGTATTTTGGGACAGATTGTCAAAAAAAAAAAAAAGAGGATTTGTTTCTTACTTACCTTGCATCGGTATCGAATCAACCAAGTTATTATCGTCCTATTTAATACCACAAAGTAAGATTGACCATTGTCAATAGAAGTGCACATCAAAAGGAACCAAGAAGCCATAGTGAAAGTTTTAATCTTCATCCTGATAACTCTAACTCTAAAACAGAATAATTCAAGGATAATTCTTGGGTTCACAACCTCTCTTAATTTTTTTTTTGGGAAAAATGTCATTTTGGCCATTTAAACAATGAACTTTGTTGTAGGTCATTTAAAACATGATGTACTTTTTTAAACATGAAGTTTCATTGACCAAGCCAAAAAAGAACATGACGTTAAATTCGATAATTGACCTACTAACAGACGTTATTGTGCCGTTAATCACTCTGTTACTAACAAAACGACGTCGTTTTAATGGAAGTTTTAGTTTGAAAAAATGTCATTTAAACCATGAACTTTTAAATATAGGTAATTTAAATCATGAACTTGTAAAGGTATCTCATTTAAACCATGAACTTTCAAATTTATGTCATTTAAACCATAAACTCGCCCTGGACGTTCGATGAAAACCAGACAACATGAAAATTTCGGTTATCGAAGCAAACCGAAGAGAGAAAGCCTATCTGTTTGGCGCAGTTGATTTGGATAATCGGATCGGTTTGGTAATCGGACCGATTGGTTTATTAGAAACCGCAGAAGTATATAAGCCTAACCTACTAACCCTTTTAACCCTAGTTTAGTTTCTCTCTTTTTTCTTCAACTCTGCCTAATGATGCGATTATGAGAAAGAGAAAGAAGAACATCAATTCATCCTTCTTTTTCGACCTTTGTCTTGTATTTTGTGTCTTTTTGTTTTTTTCTTTAGTCTTTTTTCATTTATTAGGACACTACACTAGCGCTTGAAGGATTGATCATCTTGTTTTAGGACATTACACTATAGTTTGAAGGATTAATCACCTTTTCATGTATTATGGTTTAAATGATATAAATTTGAAAGTTCATGGTTTAAATGACATACATTTACAAGTTCATGATTTAAATGGCCTATATATAAAAGTTCATGGCTTAAAGGTCACTTTTTGAATTAAAACTTCTATTAAAACGACGTTGTTTTATCAGTAACGGAGTGATTAACGGCACAATAACGTCTGTTAGTAGGTTAATTATCGGATTTAACGTCATGTATTTTTTGGTTTGGTCAACAAAATTTCATGTTTTAAAAAGTTAGTCAACAAAATTTGATGTTTTAAATGGCCTACAACAAAGTTCATGGTTTAAATGGCCAAAATTTGAAAGTTCATGGTTTAAATGACATTTTTCCTTTTTTTTTTTGTGAACCATTGGACCACAACTGGCCGGCCCATTAGTCAAATTCCTATAGGAAGCAGGACTCGATCCCTGGTGTGATGGTGCCTTCTACAAATGGACTTACCTCCTGCCACTGCACTAAGGTCACTTCACGGTGAACCTCTCTTATTCACCACCTCTAAAAAAAAAATCAAAAACAAAAAATAAATTAAAAAACAAATTCTGTAGATTTTTTATTAAAGAAATTATGTAGGTTCTTGATTTATGAATAAGGGTTCAGAAGTCAAACAAACAAAAATAATCAATATTATCTAAACAAAACAATTTTAAAACCATAAATTTTAACATTATTTATAATTTTTTAATTATAACATCTAAACTCTAACCACTCTTTCATAAACCCAAACCGACATATATATTTTTTGTAATTGTAAAATCCAAACTTACAATTTTAAAAAATAATGCCTTTGTCAGGGGCAATCTCCGTGTCGACCTTGGCAGCTGGCGATCATGGCAGTTGACGCATTCTCATTGTCGAACAGATGGCGGAGGAATGCTGGTGCAAATAGTTCCCATCAAACTATTTCTTCTCTTGACACAGAAAATGGTCAAAACGATCTCACCTTTGCCTTTTCCATTCGCCTAATGGTACCAAGAACTCACATTTAAAGACCATGCCGCAGACAATGAAATATTTCTGTAAGTCTCCTCCCAAAAGTTTTGCAACATGTATGTTATTGATGTTGGCAGCCACCTTTTGATACATATCAAATGATAAACCCATTTGTGTTTTAGTAATCTTATGTATACCCATCGATTGGATGACATGCGGAAAACGCTCATGTGACCATGTTATCTTGTTCTTTGCAAGTGCCTGGGGCTTTAGTTCTATCCGTCAAGAAAGGATTTTGTTCAGCCTCACGGTTGGCGCTGAAATACTTAATATCCGAGATTTAGGGGTAATAGTGGAGCTGGCCTTTTTAATCTCATTCACAAAGGCTAATTGGGTAGTTATGATTGCTAGAATGGTAGAAAAAATTATAAATCCAACCTAGCTACTCATGAGGTTTGATAAAATTAAATAAATGGTGGATGTAGTGAATGGTTTTTTATGATAATGACCGAACTAAAAAAGTATTGCAAATATTCCAGAATATGCAAAAATGATCAATAAATTTTTTGTACCACACGAAACATATTATGTCGGCTTATACCTACATTTTCACTTTGTAATTTTTTTGTTTGATGAATAATTTTTTTTAATTTTGTTGTAATTTTATTTGTATTTATGTACAATGGCTTAAATTATCTTGTATATTATATTTCATTGTGAAAGGAAATTTATGTTTATACAAATGCTTCTGTTTATCACTTTCCCATCAATTATACAGGTTCTTTTTACCCATTAGAAAGCTTATCAGATTCCCATGATCTCTTATGTATTAATACAACTGTATCGACCATCGAGATGAAAATCGACCATATATGCCTTCTAACGGGAAAAAAAAATATGATTATTCGAGTAGAATTTCTGAACTATATTTTAAAATTCTTGTCATATCTGATTGAAATTTGTATGGATTTGAGACCTGTTAATATCATTAACCTGATAACTCTCCTTAAATTGGTTCCCTTGTCACATTTATAAACGTATAGGCCAAACATATAAAGCTCTTGCAGTCATTATATTACGCACTTTGTTTGATCTTTTCTCTGAATACATTGAATGCTTTATTACAACTTTATCTCCTAACCAAAGTAAAAACAAAAATTCCAACGTTAATCAATCCAATTTCAGCTTCGAAAAATCCGCTTAGAAGACTAGTCAATATTGGTTGCGACGGCCTCGTGTAGAAGAAGCGTTACTATCTGTTAAATAATTGATATTACTTGTGTATAAATACCATCACTACTTCTTGTGTCTTATTTCATCACATTCTCACCTTCAACATCAAACATCACATCTCCTTTTCTCAGTCTTGAGAGAGTTTCCTAGTAACCAAATCAAATGGCCGGTATCAAAGTTTTCGGACACGCTGCTTCCACTTCCACCAGGAGAGTCCTCATCGCCCTCCACGAGAAAAACCTCGACTTTGAGCTCGTTCATGTTGAGCTCAAAGATGGTGAGCACAAGAAGGAGCCTTTCCTCTCCCGCAACGTAAGTATATCTTATATCTATGTGTTGTTGTAACTTGTAACACAAGGCCAACTGTTTTTGATGTATCTGGCCTGAATCTTGAATGTTTTGTGTTTGAACTTCTTTCTTCTTCAGCCTTTTGGTCTAGTTCCAGCCTTTGAAGATGGAGACCTCAAGCTCTTTGGTACGAACGTTTTCCATGCATCATCTTCAATCTCAAAGAAATCTGATTCCCTAATATGAAATTGGATATTTTTGTGCAGAATCACGAGCGATTACTCAGTACATAGCACACCAATACGAAAACCAAGGAACCAACCTTCTCCCAGCTGACTCCAAGAACGTATCTCAGTACGCAATCATGGCCAATGGAATGCAAGTGGAAGCTCACCAGTTCGACCCAGTGGCTTCAAAGCTTGCTTGGGAACAAGTATTCAAGCTCATCTATGGCTTGACCACAGACCAAGCCGTTGTTGCGGAAGAAGAGGCTAAGCTAGACAAGGTCCTCGATGCCTACGAGGCTTGGCTCAACAAGTTCAAGTATATGGCTGGTGACACTTTCACTTTGACCGATCTTCACCACATTCCCGTGATTCAGTACCTGCTCGAAACTCCCACCAAGAAGCTCTTCACCAAGCGTCCACGTGTCAACGAGTGGGTGACTGAGATCACCAAGAGGCCAGCTTCCCAGAAGGTCCTTCAGTGAAGTAATTTCCAAAAGGAAAACAATGGCTTTGCTTCAGTCACAAATAGTAATGCTAAGAGTAAATAAGTGGCAGCCTCATCGCCCAATGTCTCAGTACTCTGTTTTGTTCTTTGTGTTGTATCCTCTGTTTTTGTTTTAGTTATGTGAGTGTGTTGTATGTCCTTGAGAGATCTTTGTCATAAACTATTTTATCTAATCTACAAGCGCTTTTAAATTAAACCAATCTGTTTAACTAATGCAAAGATAGCAATGTCTCTTAAATATAGAATTACCTATTAATGAAATCTTACTTACGAGGGTATATAAAGTTACCTATTAATCAGCTTGTATACAAGGGACTTTGGTATTGTGGAAATCTTACTTACGAACGTTTCTCCTGGGCATTCTGATCCTTAAAGTTTCCTTGCTTTGTCAGGTCCGAAAATGACAAAAGTTAAGTAGTCTTTAGCTTTCAAATTAATTAGACGTCACAAAACAAAACACATCACGTTTCTGGACCTATTCGCCTCTCAATAAGTTACAGAAACGTTTTTTTCGGCAGTTACAAAAACGATTAGAGCAGCAAGTTTTGTCTTTTTCACCATTAATCACGGATCTTGACCACCTAAAAATCGAGCTCATGCTTCCAATGCTTTGCAGATAATTGCAGACTCTGGTTATCATCCTTTAAAAGTTTAAAGTTAAAGGCTTTTGAAGTAATCACATATTCCATAAAGATCACTTTTGCTACATCAGTTTCAAGAAATGTCTTTTATTCAGAGTTCGTCTGTTAGGAGTGTAGCAGAATGAAGCCTTACAGATTTCTGAACTACTGAGAAGCTAAAATACATACAATTTACCTTCAAGGAAGAACATCCTGGTTCTAGCACAAACAAAATCTTATCAACAGGGTACGCACCTGCTTCTTCAACGAACGTTTAGAATCTTCTGCAGAAATTTTTAAGTAACAAATTAACAAACACAAGCCGAGCAACATCATTAGCATGACATGTAGAACCAAAAGAAAACTACACTAGGCTCCATTATCATCTGAAGAACAGTAAGAGAAGCTGAGAAGGGCTACTGAAAGTGAAAAATTACTGATACATGATAAATCCGAAGGGGAACCTCTCAACAGAACAAAATACAACTTTGATAAATCTCAACAAAGTTTTTATTAAAGTAGGGGGAAAAAACATTAACTGAAAACCAGTAATATAAAAAAGATCCTTCTGCAGCAGAGATATTTTTAGTACATGCTGTACTTGTCGTTCGTAGCTTCTGGTCGAATGCTCTTGTAGATGGACATGGCAATTGGAAGAATGGCCGTGAGAGCAATCTGCAACTGATCCGAGCTGCTGGTTCTGACTGTGATCTGTCCGCTCATCTTGTTGTTAAGTCCTGCACGAAGCGCGATCTTTGAGTTCCTTCCAACAGAGACTTGAGATTGGAGATTGGCTCCAAGGGCTAAATCGCCTCTCCACTTCACCAGAGAAAGCCCTAAAGAGGATTGGTCCTGCCCAATTGGGAAATCAGCTTCCCTAAGCCTGACCTCGAGGTTCGCACCATAGGCAGAATCTCCCTGTGATCGCATTGTCCCAGTGCTGCCAACAAGAACAAACCTTTTCCCCAGTGCTATTTGATCCTCGAGTTTAACACCAGTGGCAATGTTTTCTCCCAAGAAAGTCACTGACCCTCCAACAGTCGTCTTGTTCTTCCTCAAGTTCTTGAATTTGGTTTCACCTCTAACCACATAAGCCAGCTGCTTCCCCACATTCTGGATATCGAACCCTGCCATAGTGGATCCATTCTCGCCGTGCTTAGCAGACACCGACGAGTCCAAATGAATGTTGAACTCTTTCTTGTCCTTGGTGACTTGGACAGTAGCTGTAGCAGGGAACCGGTTTGCTACAGCAACACTGTGTTCTGCATTGACGCCGTCATATCCACAATCATGGTCCCAACCATGGGTGTCCAACACTGGCCTGGTTAGGAGTTGTGAAGTGGGTTCCAGAAAACGGTATCGGTAAGCTGAGTTATCACTATCAAATGAAGGTGGCAAAACCATATCGGGTAATGGAACTGGCACTGCAGCTGGAGCCCCATTTTCTGGATCCTCTTCTTCTCCCAGATAACCAAACTCACTTTCACCCACCTTCTTCCCGTTTTTCTTCATTTCTTTCATCCTCCTCAATTCCTCTCTCCACTGCTTCTTCTGCAGGAGCTTTACCCGGTAATCATACTCCTCGAAATATGCCTTTCTCTGTTCTTTTGAGAGTTTTGCAAGTTGGGTTTTTCGAAGAGGCTTAAATGGTGGCAGCTGGTCATACTCGTCATCTTCCCCATCTTCCTGCTCAGAATCAGATACATCATCAATTTCAATATCAGAGTCAACACTATCACCACCTTGGTCTCCAGGGAGCTTAGGATGTGCACGGGACTGCAACAGCCAAGACAACAAGTAAGGGAGAGGTGGGGATCGAACTCGGAAACCAAATACTTTACGATGGTCGATTGGTTCTTGAGGCTTCAGTAGAGAATTTGCTTCAGACAAAACCTTTAGGGAGTAGCACAATAACAACAGCTGAGGTCTCCAAGTTTGGCCATTCGGGAGAACCTTCACTCCCTCCCGGTTCTTCCTACACAAGGGATGATTCTCAACAAGAGAAACCGGATTCATCAGACTTGGGTTCATTAAGCGTAGATCACCAACGGCCTGTCCTATAGACTGTTGCACTATGTGTGAGCACTGCGCTACAAACACATCATAGCTCAATGGGGTGCCAGATGGGCCATCAGGAGGGGCAGAAGCAGCATGGGTCAATGTCACTATAGCGTTTTTCCATATGGATGAACCAAGAGAAGCAGTAACCGTCTTTAGCAAGGGTAAATTGTTCAAGTCCCTGGTCTGGGTATCAAGCCGATCCACATAAAGAACAATATCAGGGGGACACTTCTTCATTACCTTCTTTACAGAGGACAACATTTTTGCATTTGTACTTTGATCCATCGCAGCAGACTTCAAACCCGGAGTATCAATAAAGTTAATCTTGACACCACCCACTGTTTCAGAAATTTCCCTAACCGAAGTGGTTGAGAGCCCAAAAGCATCAATGGACGTCTTCTGATTTCCCAGAATGGAGTTTATAGTAGCACTTTTTCCCACCCCGGCTTTTCCAAGGACCAGTATGTTTAGAGAGAAGTTCAAATCTTCGTTACCCTCAGCCTCAGACTCCACAGCTTTCTTCTTCGCAGCATCAAGACTGAATAACTGCCCAGTTTGTCTCCCAGCAAGTAGTGCAAGACGGTAAAGAACCTGCGCTGCAATTGAATCTTCTGCCGAATGCCCCAACCTTTGCAAAAGCCTCAAAAACTTGACACGAAGGCTTTGCAACTTTTCCAATTTCTGTTTCTCCTCCTCGCTCAAGTTAACCTCAGTCTCATCCGCCATTGTAACATTAGGGTTGGAAAAGATGTTGGAACGGTTTGCACGTGGAGCTGCTGCAGGTTTCAAGGGCCTTAACGATGAACTCAAACCAGCTGGTCTATCCATAGAGAAAAGCTTTGTACCATCTTGAGATGTTATGGTAAAATTGCCACCTTCTGAACTTCCGCCACCAGTGGCTGCCTTCAAAAGTGCAGCCAAAGCTGCAGAATCAAACATTTTCTCCCCACCTTCATCCTCTGTGTCTACATCCTCGTCAGAATCGGTGACAATCTGGCCATCAATCCTATCTGACATATTGTTAGAAATGTTTGCTTCATCAGACTGTGCCTCAATACCAGAAGAAGCCTTTTCCAGCTCTGCTAAGAACTGTTTTGCAGCTTCAGAACTCCCAAATATCATCTCTTCAGTTTCTTCTTCACTTTCAGACTCATCAACCCCGATAACACCATCTCCAGAAGGTTCCTGGTCCACTTCCTTTCCTTCAAAGTTAAACTCACGAGAAGAAACAATGTCTTCGACTGGGAGCTTGTTTCCACCCTCTTCAGCATTGTCCCCTTCGGAAACTTCCCGAACCTCCGGGTTAAGGTTTGCTTCAAACTGTGACTCAGCTGCGGGATTTGAATCCTCTTTTACATCAGTTGAATCTACGTTTGAACTTTCAGAAACAGGCAATTCTTTTTCTTCCACAACCACTTTTGGTTCGTCAGGCTCTACTTTGGGAACCTCCGGGTTAAGGTTTGCTTCAAACTGTGACTCAGCTGCGGGATTTGAATCCTCTTTTACATCAATTGAATCTACGTTTGAACTTTCAGAAACAGGCAATTCTTTTTCTTTCACATCCACTTTTGGTTCGTCCGGCTCTACTTTGGCTGCCTCTGATATTTCCTTAGCAGCCAATTCAATATTCCCATCATACGCAGCAGTCAGGTCATCAGGTTCCTCAATACTTGGGATGGTCTTGTCAACCTCATCATCTCCACCATCTTCCTTAATTTCAGCCTCCTTCGCTGCCCCAACAACCACAATCCCTGGCTCTGCAACATTGATATCAGCATCAACAGACTCCACTACAGAGGAGTCAACAATAGAGTCTCCTTCGCTAGTCAACTTCTCTCTTACCTCCTCAGTGGCCTTGTCAGATTCAAGTTCAACTCCACCACCTTCAACTTGGCCAACTGGATCAAACTTATTATGCACATCAACAATGTTACCATCAGTTTCCAGCACCTCACTCGCCTCTACATCTCCAACAACCACAACCCCTGGCTTCGCTACGTCTACATCCACAGCTTTTATAGCAGATGAGTCCACTACAAAGTCTCCCTTGTTGGTTAACTTAACACCTTCTTCTTCATTAACAACGCCACTGGACACACTCTCCTCCTCCTTGGTTCCATTGTCAGATACTGCACTAGCTGCCTTAATTACCTCAGCATAACTCATACCCTTCTCCTCCAGTCCGTTAGCTTCTTCCACATCCTTCGGTTCAGTTCCACTTTGGACAGCTACAACCTCTGGCTCTGAAGCATTGGTATCCACAGATTCTGGTTTAGAGGAATCTGCTCCGCTAGTCAATTTTTCTTCTACCTCCTCAGTGGCCTTATCAGACTCAGGTTCAAATCCACCACCATCATCGTGCCCAATTTGATCAAACTTATTAGACACTTCAAGATTTTCCTTATCGGCATTAATCTTCAACTCCTCACTTCCCTTGGCGTCTCCAACAACAGCCACCCCTGGTTTTGCTACATCAACATGCACAGATTCTACAGGAGACGAGTCAACTACGATGTCTCCTTTATCAGTTAACTTCACACCATCTTCTTCAATAACACTATCAATTTTATCGTCACCATCAACTTTTCCACTCAACTCACTCTCCTTCTCATTGGTCTCATCTGCCCGTTTAACCTCATCATCATCTTTTTTTACTCCAACATCTTCTTCCACATCCTTGACTTTACTCTCAATCACCGTTTCCGTTTCCGGATTCTCATCCACCACCACTACACCATCTGCGGAAGCTTGTTTCTCTCCAACATCAACACTCCCGTTTTCAATCTTACTCTCACCATCTTCTTTAACATCTTCCACGCCTTCACTAACCTTCTTATCCTCCACCGCAACCCCTACACCATCAGAAACATCCTCCGGCTTCGGAGATAACGAGGAAACATCATCTTCTCCAATTGTTTCACCAGAAACAACCTCAGGCTTAGTAGTGGTAGCAGAATCTTCCTTAACGGAATCATCACCCTCGCCACTAACCTCCAAATTCGGTTTCTCCTTCTCCTTCTCGGAGTCAGGTAAATCATCAGCTACACCCTTATCCGAATTACCAGACAAAGCAGCCTCCGAAGAAGAATACAACTCCTTCCCACTACTCACAGCACCACCATCCTCCTTACTGGCGGCTGCTGCAGCAGCGGCGGCGACAACGGAAGCATAGGTTTTTCCTATAACCAAACCAATAACAAAAAAAAAAACTTTCCGGATTAAAAACCCTATTCCCAAAAAAAAAAGATTAAAAGAAGAAAACAGAAACGAGAAAGAAACCTGATTGCCCCGAAGCGTAGAAAGGGTTCGTTGGTTCTGGAGTTACAGACTTGGAGTCCATTTCCGCTTTTTGCTACTGGAGGATTTATCAAAACTCTTATCTCCACAAAGACTTGTGACCTCCCGGGATAGGATTAAAAAGGGTTTTAGGGATTTTACCCTTTTGTAATGATTTTTGAGAATTTTTGGTGCTCCCCTCCTCTTCGAACAAGAGAGAAGAATTGGGAGAGATAAGGTCAGTGAGCGAACAAAAAATATGACTCTTTTTTTTTTGCTTTGGGATTTTATCTTCTCAGTTTGTTTTTTTGGAGGATGACTTGAAATTACTTATGTACCCTCACCTCTCTAAGTTGGTGAAGTCTCCAATGCCGCTGCACTTTAAAACGCTGTCGTATTTCCAAAAACTGTTCTTTTTTTTTTTTGCTCAAGGGGGTGAACGAAGAGTTTACAAGTTTTATACGAGGAAATTATCAAGTTGTGGTTAAAAAAGTGAAGAAAAATGTGTAATTTATTTTTAAATCTATAGAGTTTATTATATGAAGAATTCCGATATTTTTTTAGTTTAAAATAGAAGAAGAATTTTGATATTTTATCACCTTTTTTGGGAACGTATTTACTATTTGATATTTTGCTTTTATTATTTAAAATTCTCCAAATCTAGGAATATGTTTTGATAGACTCACCAAATCTAGGGTTTTAAAATTCACGAGAATGAGGGTTTTGTTATATCTTCTCTTTACTAAAACCACACACACACCTACAAACAACTACCAAAAGACGAGATAACATTTGAGATTGCGTTTTTATAAAGAAGAAATAAATCTTTTTTTGTATCTTTCTTGATTCTTCCAACCCGAAATTTGCTTGGCCACACAATATTTTCCTTAAATAAAAATTTATTTCCACCATTATCTATGATTTTTCTTAATTTTACTTTTTTGGATTCTTGTATATATTATGGATCCCAAAAAATCAGGCCGATATTATCGTTTCCACATTTTAATGGGCTTTTATAAGGCCTACAAATAGCCCGAATGTTTGTTCGTAATCCAAAATTGCTAATCTTATGTGATTTATATATACTTTTAGTTAGTGGTGATACCGGGTTTGAGTTGGATTCCAGGGAATGGTCAGTGGATCCTCTTTTGGCAGGATAAATGGTGGTTAAAAGTACCGATGTGTGATGTTTTGATAGGATCGTTACCGTCTGAAGAGGTTGCAGTGACTGTGTCTGAGATGTGGAGGAACGGACAAGGTTGGAGGTTGGATAAGATTGCTCAGTATGTGCCAGAGGATGTCCGACTGCAGTTGTATTCTGTTGTGTTGGATAACGTGACAGGGGCGAAGGATCGACTTTCTTGGGGTGAGAGTTTGGATGGGAAATTCACGGTTCGCTCAGCGTATAGCTTTTTGACCCGTGATGATACGCCTCGACTGCATCTTAGCAAATTGTACGATCATGTATGGAAGGTAGTTGCCCCGGAAAGAGTGAAGGTGTTTCTGTGGCTCGGAGTGAATCAGGTTGTCATGACCAATATGGAGAGGAGGCGGCGTCATCTCTGTGATGACAGTATTTGTCAGGTCTGCAAGGGCGGGGAGGAAACGATCCTCCATGTGTTGAGAGACTGTCCGGCTATGTCCGGAGTATGGAGTAGGATCATTCCACAGCGACGTCGGGATACATTTTTTCAACAATCATTGATTGAGTGGGTGTATGATAATCTAAGGGATCATAGGGTAGTGAATGAGAGTCCATGGTCTACCTTGTTTGCGATGACTATTTGGTGGGGATGGAAATGGCGTTGTGGGAACGTTTTTGGTACCAACGGTAAGTGCAGGGATCGTGTGAAGTTCCTGAAAGACTTGGCTAAGGAGGTGATTCAGGCTCATGTGAAGTTACGATCTCAGGGGATAACGGGGGCTCGGGAGGAAAGGTTGATCTCATGGACTAAGCCGCGAGAGAATTGGTTGAAATTAAACATTGATGGGGCTTCTCGGGGTAATCCTGGCTTGGGTACGGCAGGAGGGGTGCTGAGGAAAGCAGATGGAGTGTGGTGTGATGGGTTCAGTTTGAATATTGGGGTGTGCTCAGCTACGTTAGCGGAACTGTGGTGAGTCTACTATGGGTTACATGTTGCCTGGGAGTATCGTGCGACCTGTGTGGAGTTGGAGGTGGATTCGGAGGTAGTGGTTCGTTTTCTTCAGACAGGGATTGAGGATTCACATCCCTTGTCCTTCCTAGTACGCTTGTGTTATGGCTTAATTTCAAGGGACTGGCTAGTCCGTATTTCTCACGTGTATAGAGAACCTAACCGTCTTGCGGATGGGTTAGCGAACTATGCGTTTTCTTTACCGCTAGGTTACCATTCGTTTTCTGTTTGTCCGGATGTTGTTCGTCCCGTGATGGTCGAGGATGTTAATGGGACTTCGATCCACGCAATGTTCGTTTGTAAATTCTTTTTTTCTTATCCCCTATATATTAATAGAGAAGCACTCTCTTGAAAAAGCTGATGTGTCGCCGCAAGAGAGCTCGAGACACATTTAGCAAAAAAACCCTTAAATTTTCTACTTAATTACATTAACATGCCATTATATTTTCAAAAAAATATAATTAACTGAATAATAATTAGATATATCATCAATTCTCACATAAATTTAAATATCACATATTAAAACTAATTAAATCATTACATACTATTTTAAATCAAAATTTCACTAAAATTTGCTTACAAATATACAAGTCAAAGTTATATTATTTTTAAGAAATCAATATAAGTAAAATATTCTAAAAAGGCTATAAAACATATAAAATTAATAAAAATAAAGAACATATAACTTATTAAACATATAACTTTTAACAAAATAATATAAAAAGTATTTTTTTATGTTAGTATTATTACCATAATATTTAAATAGCAAACTTTCAATAGTTATTATAATTGATTATAAGAAGAAATATATTAGCCCTGAATTATCTCCAACTCATTAAAGGAAACTTAATTCTCAATAAATATAAATTTATATATATTTATAAATAAATATAAAAATGATAACACTTAGAGGATATCATAATGTGTGATTATTTATATATATCTAAGTATGTAAACTAATTAATCTCAACATTTAGTGTGATTATTCATTAAAAAATAGAAATATTGATAACCAAATAGGAATATATGCTTTAATTGTACATTAATCTATGTGCTATTAAAAAGGAATGAGACAATAACCCTTATCATTATAAATAAACTTTAGTACCCAAAAAAAAACTCATAATATATTTAAAATGAGTGATTATTAGATTATGAAAAATTGTTATAGTTACTAAATTAACCATAAATATAAAAATTTGATTTCTAAAGTACACAAAAATATATATATTTCCATATATTGTAACATTTTATAAATATTTGTTTACCACGTTCACATAATTCACAGGTGAAATATATTCTTACACGAATACGTTGATTTTGAAATTTTATTATTTTTTCATAATGGTTTTTTGGGTAATAATCTGTTATTTATAGAAAATATTAACAAACCGACTAACTCAAAAGATTTAAATAGCCTAATCAAAAATATTAAATCAATAAATTAGATTATCTTCAGAAAATTTAGTTTAGAATCTGATTGTTACTAACATATAATAAAATTAATTAATTAAACTACCGAGTAATTTAGTATATGTTGTTTTGATTACATAAGAAACATGCAAAATTGTTATGATTACAAAATAAAACATAAGAGATATGAATTTGATTTTTAAACCAGACAAAAGACATGTTCCAATAAAAAGTAACATTTTATCAATATTTTCTTTTACACATTTAAAGATTTCACGGGTGAAACATATTTTTTACACGAAAAATGCAGCTTTGAATAAATAAATAAAAAAACTTTAGTTACATATTATGTTTGACACAAACAAATATTGGTTCTAAAATAATAATTTTACTTATAATAACTTTTTTAAAATCGATTTGCGGGTTGTTACCTAGTAATAATACATAGGAGACATTGTCTCCTATTTCACACAAAAAAAAAAAAATTTAAAAAAATCAGATACAACAAACCTTTTTAAAAGCCCCCCCATACTGCAAAAGAATCTGACCACATGGCACATTTTATGTTTTGAATCCGAACTCTTAATTGAGATCAACTTAAAGAAAAAAAGAAATGTTCTTGAATTAACATAGATTATTGATCCATGAAGCTACAAAATCTCAAGTTCTAATAATGGATTACAAAGAAGAAAGGCAACATTTTGATTTCGATATAGAAAACTCTCTAGACGTAGAGACCAAAGTAAAAACCAAAGAATAAACTGATGTCTCTGCACAATACTTTTTATCATCCATCTTAGTACAACAACAAGCAAAGACACAAGACCAGACATAAATATTGCAAGAAACAGAACACAAATCCTAGACGCAGTCCCGATTCAAACTTGATTGGTTTGTACCTTAACCGCCTTAAACGCTGGGTGAAGCAACCCAAGCTCGTCTTTCATCTCCAGTGGATTGCTAGTCTCGTTCCTCACTCTCTTGACTTTGCGACTAGCCAAAGATTTGTGAGTGAAACCATAGATTTGCAGAATCTGGTTATCCCCAAAGTTAAAGGCTCTGTCCATTTGTTTTAGACACCGTTCCACCGGGTAATCACCAAATTTACCACACGGTTTGCAACCGACAAAGTGAGTCACCAATGGCCATCTGTGATCGCCTAGACCCGGGTGGTAATTCTCTATCATTTCTTCATATCGGTCCACGAGAATCCCCCAGTAACCGTGAAGATAGTATCCGCTTTCTAGGTACACCTACAACAATATATGCAACAGCTCAAATGAGTAGTTCAACAAAACCCCCAAACCACGCAAAGATTCGAGTTTACTACTTTACTTCAATAATAGACTTCACACAAAAAGTTTGAAACCACAAGATGCAACTCACATTGTGATTTGTGATGATCAAGAGACATAATAAACCACAAGATGCAACTCACATTGTTATTTGTAAGCAAAAGAATGATCTTTGCGTGATGAAGAGATGTTAAAAACCGACAAGATGCGACTCACATTGTGATTTATGAGCAAAAAAATGATCTTTATATGTGATAGAGATGTTATAAACTGACAAGAAGTAACGAACATTGTGATTTGTTAGCAAAAACAAAACGATCTTTAAGTGATCAAGAGACGTTTTCGACTAAAGTTTCCTAATTTAGAAACTTTTTCCCACATCAAACCAATACTAAAATGGAATCAAGTTCACAAGTTTAAGTTCTTACCTTGTTTCCCCAAGCATCTCGCTGAGTAGCCAACAAATAAACCATAGCAGATTGATCATCAGCTTCGAAGACAGGCCTATCCTTGAGCTCACGGGTCAAAACCTTACCAGCTTCCTCACGGATCTTCCCTTTAGGACCCATAGGAGCCCAAGTATCAAGCAAATCAAGCGCCCATTGATTGTTCCTAAGCAAGAAACTCCCAGTGTTCAACCCAATCCAGTTCTTCTGATCATAAACCATCTCATTCCATCCGTGCATCACAAGATTGTAATCTTTATACCTCTCCCATGGAAGCTCAAAGGCCATATCAGTAAACATAGCATCACTATCCATCCACCAAAGGAACTCAATCTCAGGATGTGACAACAAAAGCTTCCTAATCAACGGAAGCTTGGCCCAAAAACCAGCCATCTCCGCATCGAGAAGAGCCATGTTGTAAAAGATCTCAATCCCGTGTAACCTACAGTAATCGATCTTGTTCTTGATGGATTTCAAAAGGTAGTGGTCACCGACAGGGTTCTCACACGGTTTTGGCGCCGAACCAGTAACCAAAAGAACACGTGGCTTGTTAGGTCCGATGAAATTGGGGAAGCTAGGGTTCTTAGCTAACCAATCAGATCTCTGCTCATCCCAATCTGAAATCTTGGGTCCGAGAGTGTAAGGTTTGTTCGGGTCGGGTTTCTCTTCCACACCTTCGTCAACGAATATCTTGTTGATGTCAAACGTCTCGTAGTTATTACTCCCACCGGAGTTACCACCACCACCACCACCGTCGCCGGCGGAAGAATCTCCGCCGGTCTGGATTTCTTCGAGGACACGGTGAGGCTCACCTCGTTTGCGTGTGTAGAAATGTTGACGGATCTCGTCGAGATCTTGCTCCGGAGTACCGAATTTACCGGCGCCGATCGTGCTGCGGAGGACGACAACGGTAAGAACGAGGCAAAGGATCGTTACCTTTAACTGACGGAAAGCTCTTTGGATTCTCCGGCACCGGTAAGCTCCTAAACACCTCTCAATCATCTTTCTTTCTTCTTAAGAGATTCTTCTGTGAAAGATCTGTGCTTTTGTGTGTGTGTGTGTTTATTAAGAGAAGATCTGAGTTTCCATTAATGTAAGAGATTCGAATTTGTGATTAACAACACTGTTAAATTTTTAATCGAAAGTTTACTTCCTACTACACAACAAGAGAAGAGAGAAGCGAAGAGAAAGAGAAAGAGATTTTGTGTTTTTGGACATGACAGTTAATATTGTCCGATTTCACTTAATTGTCGGTGGTAGTAGTGCTGTGTTAGTAGTGTTTCTTACACGTGGCGATATTTTAGAGCGTATGATTTGTGATCAGTGATCTTGACCGTTGATGCAGTTATAGATCTATGTAAATATAAAAATACGAAAACTAGAAATCTAACAACGTTGAAAAGTCAACTCGTCATTTTTATTATTTTTTTGGTAGTTTTAATGGAAAAACTGGTAATAGTGTTGTTTAATGGAGTTATTATATATAGAAAACTAGTTTTTTTTTTTTTGTAAACATATATAGAAAACTAGTTGAAAAGAAAGAGGAGCATTAATAGCAAAAGATTTATAACTTGTTCAGTTAGTTAAATTACTAATTAGAGGTTAGTAGTTTTGTTTTTCCTGTTGGAATTTATTATCCTTTGATATATTTTTAATTAGTTTTTGATATGTAACAATATTTAAGATTTTATAAGTAGTTTTTAAAATGTAACAAAATTTAAGATTTTATAATTTGTTTGTATATATATTTTAATTAGAAAATGAATGTAGTGGTTTTAGAACAAAAAATTATAAAGATTTCATTTACCAGTTTCTTTTGTTATATATATATATTTTTTTCAAAATTTGCTCTCATTCTTTTAACTCATTTATATTTGCCAAAATATCTTTCTATTTAAATAGATAAGCAAAAAAAAAAAAAACGACAGGAGAAAGAAAAAGAAAAAATGTATATATGACTGTTGTTGAATCTCTTATTACACTTGTCCAATAAAACATAAACGAATTCACTATATATATATATATATATGAACAATACAAAAAAAAAAAAGAATTCAACATATACAGAAGAAAAAGGTTCTATAATTCAATTACAATTGTAAATAAAAATCATATAGTACACTCTTCTTCATGTTAATATATGTTACATGATATCACAAAAATTCTCTTACATTCTCTTATATTATAAACCAAAGTACCTTAATAAAAAAATTCTATTTCAGATTATCAAACTATATATAAATATCGTTTTGTACGATACGATATTTGAAACAGTTTTCGACAAAAAAGTTGATAACAATAAAATACTTAACCAATGTAAGATATGCGGATTAACTAGTCTAAACATTATACTTCTTATCAACTAATCACAGTTACAAATCGATGTCCTCTAGATCATTGATTTAAATCAGCTTCACACACCCTTAAGCTTGACATAGTTTTCTCAAGGTAATGGAGATTCTTCGTTTCTGATCAATTTCTTCTCCTTGCCATACCTGAAACCCATTCTGCTTTCGATTAATCTCGTGTTTCCATTGATACCGAGCTTCTCCAGACATGAGAATAAGAGATCCCGGGTTCAACAAAACATCTACGTATGCTTCTTCTTCTTCCTTTTCTGCGGGACTGAACCGCATCACGCAAGGTGATTCCAGAGAGACAATGGCAATTCCATCTTCAAAACGCAGCAGATCAACATGTGCACAAATCCCCTGTTAAAAGAACATTGCCTTGTCATACTATGTTTGATCTAATGTCTGAAAAATCCATGACTGATAAATCTGACTTCACCCATTTTGAAACTCTCTTAAACTATGTAATTGTAATGCTCCAAGAAACAATAACAAGTTGTTACTCTATTGGTTTCTTCTAAGTTGTATGAAACATGTCTGAATAATCCATCTATCTACTATCAGCTTTCACCTATTTTGAAACTCTTAAAACATCTAAATCTAGTCCTCTTCGAAACCGTAACAAGCTGCTCGTTATCTATTTGGTTTCTCTAGAGAAGAAGTGAAACGTGACGTACCTCACCTGGTTGGTATAAATTGACAATAAGCTGGTCAAATAGAGGTTCTCTCCACAGCAAATCAGAAGGCAACACTCGAAGATCAACAGATTCCACAGTCTCACGGATGAGATCAGATAGTTCTATTGCCCATGAAGGGAGATCACCAAATCTCATCGCCTTTCCCAAGAAAGCAAATTATACACACAAAAAAAAAAAAAAAAAAAGAAGAAGAAGCTTAAGTTTCTCTGTTTATGTTATCATCTTCTCACAATTCAATCCAAGAAGCATCACACCTAAAACCCAAAAATCATGGAGCGTCCCAATTTTGATAAGAAACAAAAATCAAAATAAACAGAAACCATTCAATTTGGCTCCGAGTCTTCCCAATCACTTCAAGAGGACACAAAAGCCGCCAAAGTCGATCAGTTTCCATAGAAACAAGGTTTAAGAGATTGACATCCAGCTTAACTAAACTAATCATGGCAAATCAACGAAACAGGTGACTGAGGTTTGGTACCTGGTTAATTGAATCTTCAACGAACCAACCTTCTGCAGAAATTTTAAAAACGAACAAAACTTAGCGAACAAGAATTAGAATATGGAAACCAAAGAAGAGCCCAAAAGATACCTACCATTGAGAATGGCGGAGAGCAAATCATACTGATGAGCGATAGGGAGAAAGTTTCTACAGAGCCATAAACCATTGATCTCCTCCACTCGCTCCCACACCGTCGTTTCTCCGATAGCTTTCGTTTTATTTTCCGGTCGATCTACAAGATCGTCATCATCATCTGACGAATCTCCAAAAGCTGCTCTCAAATTCTCTGCTTCATCGTTCATTATTTTATTTATTGGGCTCTTCTCTATTTCTTTGCCGAGTATCTTTATTTATATATGAAAATCCAATAAAAGCCCAACTCTTTTTGATATAATGAATTTCAATCCAAGTTGGCAAAAACATAATTAGAAATTTGGAATTAGGAAGATTCTCCTTGGATAATACGAGGAACAACAACAAGATAAATATATGAATTAGTGACACCAAATAGAACTTTAAATCCTAAAGATCATTGTGAGTTTCTTTTGATTGAATAATCTTCTTGTAGATGGACATGGCAAGAGGAAGAATGGCCATCAAGACAAGCTGCAACTGATCTGAGCTGCTCGTTCGGACACTGAAACGCCCAGTCCTTTTGGTGTCAAGACTTGCAACAACTGTTAACTTTGTTTGTCTTACTATAGATACTTGAGATTGTACATTGGCTGTGGCGGTTAAATCATCTTTCGACATGGTTAAAGACAATCCCGCATGGGATTGGTTTTGTCCTATTGGAAATCAGCTTCTCTAAGTCTGGCCTCAAAGTTTACTTCAAAAGCTGTTTCTCCTCCTTGTGACCGCGTCGTCCCTGCATTTCCCACGAGGACAAGTCGTTCTCCCACGGCCGTCTGTTTCTCCATTTTAAAACCAAAGGGATTGTTCCCATCTATGAATGCCAGTAACCCTCCAATAGTCATCTTGCTCCTCCTTTCAACAAATACATTAGTTGCTCACTTCCCTGGATAAGAAGCCCTGCCATGGTAGATCCATTGTCCCCATGCTTAGCACATATAGACGAGTCTAGAATGATGTTGAACTCTTTCTTGTCCTTTGTCACTTGGGCAGTAACTGCGGCCGGGAACCGTTTAGCTACCGCAAGGCTCCCTTCTGCGATAACACAGTCAAGTCCACAATCATTGTCCCAGCCTTGGGAGTCAAACACTGACTTGGTAATAAGCTGGGAAGAAGATTCCAGAGAACGGTAACGATAAGATGACTGATCACTGTCAAATGACGGTGGCAAGTTGATATCTGGTAATACAACAGGAGGCCGTGCAGGTGGAGCCTCTTCTTCTTCTTCTTCTTCTTCTTCTTCTTCTTCTTCTTCTTCTTCTTCTTCTTCAGAATAATCATACTCACTTTCAGCGACCTTCTTCTTCCCATTTCTCTTTATTTCTCTCATCCTCACCAAGTCCTCCCTCCATTGTTTCTTTTGCAGGAGCTTTACCCGGTAATCATACTCCTCGAAATATGCCTTTCTCTGTTCTTTTGAGAGTTTTGCAACTTGGGTTTTTTGAAGTGGCTTGAATGGTGGCAGCTGGTCATACTCGTCCTCTTCCCCATCTTCAGGCTCAAGATTAAACACATCATCAATTTCAATATCAGAATCAACACCTTCATTTGCAGGGAGCTTAGGATGTGCACGAGACTGCAACAACCAAGACAACAAGTTAGGGAGACGCAATGGTCGAACTTGGAAACCAAATATCTTACGATGGTCCAATGGTTCTTGAAGCTTCAATAGAGAAGTTGCGTCTGAAATAACTTTCTTAGAGTAGCACAGAAGCAACAGTTGAGGTCTCCAAGTTTGGCCATTAGCGAGGACCTTCACTTTCTCCCGGTTCTCAACAAGAGAAACTTCATTCATTAATCGTGGGTTTGTCATACGCAAGTCACCAACGGCTTGTCCAATAGACTGTTGAACAATATGTGAGCACTGTTGTACAAACACATCATAGCTTAAAGGAGTACCAGATTGGCCATCAGGAGGGGAAGAACCAGCATGTGTCAAAGTGACTATGGCGTTTTTCAATATGGATGAACCAAGAGAAGCAGTAATCGTCTTTAGCAAGGGTATATCGTCCAAGCCTCTATTCTGAGCATCCAGACGATCAACATAAAGAACCACATCAGGGGGAAACTTTTTCATCATCTTCTTCACCGAAGACAGCATTTTGGAATGAGCACTTTGATCCATGGCAAAAGATTTTAATCCCGGAGTAACGATGATTGTGATCTTCACACCACCCACCGTTCCAGAAATTTCTCGAACCGAAGTGGTGGATGTTTCAAATGCATGAATGGATGCCTTCTAGTCGCCCAAGGTGGAATTTATCGTAGCACTTTTTCTTACTCCAGATTTTCCAAGGACTAGTATGTTTAGAGAGAAATTTAAATCTTCTTTTCCCTCAACCTCCGACTCCAAAGCCATCTTCTTTGCAGCATCAAGACTGAATGACTGACCAGAATGCCTCAACGTAAGAAATGCAAGATTGTGAAGAACCTTTGCTGCTATTGATTCTTCTACAGACTGCCCCAACCTATATACTAGACGCATATATTTTACACGCACACTCTGCAATTTTTCCAACTTATCTCTCTCTTCCTTGCTCAAGTTAATCTCACTCTCTTCACTCAGTGCAACTTGTAGACTGGGAAAGATGCTGGAACGGTTGGGAAGTGTGGCTGCAGATTGACGAAGTCTCAAAGATGAAACAGACCAGCTGGAGGTTCCATAGAGAAAAGCTTCATTACATCCAGCGACATGGTAAAATTACCACCGTCTGAACTTCCACTGGTGGCCGCCTGTAGAAACGCAGCCAAAGCTGCAGAATCAAACTTTTTCTCCTCACCGTCATCATTCGTATCCACTTCTTCATCAGAATCGCTGAAAATCTGGCCATGAAATTTATCGACATGATGGCTAGGAATGTTTGTTTTATCGGAATGGCCATTACCAAAAGAAACCTTTTCCAACTCTTCCAAGAACTGTTCTCCAGATTTTGAACTCCCAAATATCATCTCTTGAGTTTCTTCATCATATTCAGACCCATCAACCCCTACAAAACCACCTTCTCTAGAAGAAGCATGTTCGATTCTCAAGTCTTCAGCGCTAAATTCAGGTGTAGAAACTGTCTCCTAAATATCCAAGGTGGTCTTGTCAACCACATCAACACGCAGAGATTCTGAGGTTAATAAGTCCACAATGAAGTTTCTTAACTTTGTAGCCTCTTCTTCTACAACCTGATCAATATTGTCGTCATCATCGACTATATCATCAAACACACACTTCTCCTCTTTGGTTTCATCATCAGATACTAAAACATCTACCTTTTTCACCTCATCACAGGGCATACCATATTCCGATCCATTGGCTTCTTCCACACCCCTTACTTTGTTGTCACTCTCCCTCTCCCCAATTTCCTCTTTCTCTATCTCATAAGAAACTATTAGAGTCTCATTCACAACCTCCTTCTCTTCAACATCAACACTCACCGTTTCAATCTCTTTCACACCTTTTTCAACCCCAATTCTTTCTCCATCTGTTTCAAAAGAAACAGAATCGTCCGCAACACTCTCAGTCATTAGAGAAATTGATTGATCCGAGACACATAAAGCAAGATCATTAGATTGATCATCAACGTCGCAACATTCCGAATATCCCGCCAAAGACTGAGACAATGTCTTAAACCCCTTAGCACCACTCAAAACCCCAACCTCCTCACCACCACAACCATTGGCAACAACGAGAGTCCAAGTTCGACCTATAAAAAATTGAAAAAAATATCTTTCCGATCAAAAAAAAGAGTCCTTTGTTCCGGTAAACACTGACCCGACGGAAGAAGAAGAAGAAGAAGAAAATGGCTTTAAAAAGGATGAAAACAAAGAAAACATGATTGCTTTGAAGCGTAAAACGAAGATTGATATGGTGCTACCATCAAACACTGTTGCTAGTTTGTTTAAATCTTCAAACTTTTCTCACGAAACTGGTGAAGGAGAACAATGGCGTTTAGGGTTTAAGGAAATTGACCCCCTTTTCACAAATTGATTAAAAAAAAAAAACACAAATTACAGAATTTTATCTCTATCAATTTTTTTCTTCATTTTCAAAATGACAGATTTACCCTTAGTTTTAAGTCGGTGAAGTTCTCAGATCTTATGGTACTTTGGTCTTTGGAGTTAAAAAACACTGAATCATATTTAATTGTAATGATCATTTTTTTTTTTTTTTTTGGTTATAAAGCTGAATCATATTATACTTTAAGAGTTATTTTACAAAAGAAAATCATCAGTTGGTAAATATTTGATGTTAACAAAATGACTTGGTAGCTATTTAATTTTCAAATTAAATTAAAATTCTTCAAAATACCACACTTTAAGTTTTTTTTTCCAAAAATATCACAAATAATAAAAATGATTTTTTATAATGAAGATCTTTTTTAGGTTTGAATTGACAACTTTAGATTAAGAGTATAATTTTGAGGGGTACAATTTAGTGTTTAGGGTTTAGGGGTTAGTTTTAATATTAAAACTTTAACTCAATTGTGGTATTTTTGGAAAAAAAATGTTTTCATAGTATATTTATAAGAACTATATTAATTTGCTAGATATTGATAGTATTTTCTATAAAGTTAGATGTGATGAATTTATATCCACCCACATGTATGCATATTTTCTTTTTTTTTTTTGTTACAAAGCTAAATCATATTTTCCTTATAAGTTATAAGAAAAAACTATCATAGCTTAGCTTGGTAGACATTCTATTTTGAAAATGAATTAAAAAGAGTTGCTATAATTTTTGTACTTTTTATTACTAAGGGAACAAAAAACATAGATGTATAAAAGCCACACACATATGTATTTATTTATTCTCCTTAAAAAAAGGCAATTAAACATTCACATTATAACCGCCATTAGATTTCAGCCTTATTAACCTCGAAAACCAAAAAGTAACCGCCTTTTAAACTCAATTACAAAAAAGGTCACGTGGTGAAGCATGCATAGTTTGTATGTACATATATAGTCAAAAGACTTTTTAGGAGACTGGACTCATGCGAACGCGAACACGTGCCCGACTTTTGAAACCGACGGTTACACGAACCGAACCCCCCCCCAAGTGTTTGTTCATTCATTGTAACGTATGTTGTGTAGTAGCTGCGAACTAACCGGTTCGGTTTAAAAAAGATTCTTTACGATTTCATGTTCTTAGTCAAATATTCTTGATTTGTTTTTTAAATATATAACTACTGTATTCTTAAGGATTCCTCGACTTTTTCTTTCACTTCATTTGTTCTTCTTTTATCTTTCAAAAATTGTATGAGATTTTTCTCCAATATTTTTCCCCATAGTTTTACACACTCAAACAGAATTTATGGTAAATAAAATATTGTGATATAGTATATGAAAAGGACACATTGGTATAATAAAAGAGTTTGAAATTTATGATCATTAATTCTTTTTAAAAATAATATTTTTTTTTTTGGCTATGTAAGGTTTGGACGTGTAAATAGTGAGTGATGAAAAAAAGAGTTTGACCATAATGAAATTTGGAGTGAGTGTGTGTGTTTTGATGTGGTAAAGTTAAAGATTTGACCAGTTTTGGAGTCAATCTCCGAAAAAAAGGCAAGTAGAATCTTACCTCCTTATCTGTACAGATACGTGCTTCTGTATCGCCCAAGCGGGGGAGCTAACTCTCTCTTTCTCTTTTTGGACAAATTATATAAAAAGCCAACTTTTTTTTTTTTCTAAATCAAAAAAGAAATAATTATTAAAAATATTATTCTCCACAACTAAACTATACCATATCAGAATATTTTATCCAACCTAGTTTCACCACATACAGTAGTTTTAGTTTTAAAAGGTTCCACCAAAAATAATTAATATAATTCAGGAATTTTGTTTTTAAAAATAAATCAGCTATAAATTATAGCCTATACTGTGTATAAATTATATTGTTTAATTGATATAGTGTGTGTGTGTTTACATATATATGTGCTTTTGTTTTTGTTTGAAAATTTTGAACTTTTATTTTAACAATTACTCAATTTTCTAAATTTTTATTAATTAAAAACAACGAAAAGTATTTTTTTGTCGTATGTATTTATTTTACTTTCAAAAATTATTGATAACTCGTTATATAAATTAGATATGATACGCAAGACTACAAAACTGTAACGTTTAGTGTAAAATCTTACTTTTGTCGAGACGTGTATTCATAGATTATGGGATCAAAATTGTCGTTTACGTTTATAATTTTAAAATAATTAAATGATATACCAAAATTATTATCAAAAATATATATATAATATACTTCTTTTTTCCATTAAAAAAGTAAGTATGCAAATATCTATATTATCCAACAATAAATAGAAATGTATAACATTAAATTTACAAATAACTTATTTATTTTGACTTAAAAATTTATACATGCCGATTTAAAATCTGGAAAATCGCATAGCAGCAACAGTATTGATACAAATTTTTAGATTGTTAATTATAAAATGTGGAATATGGTCAGGTGTATTTATATATTTGACCCGTAATTGTAAATTTAAACGCACAGATAAAAAAAAATAAAAAAAAATATGCAGGTTATATAAATTGACCTTCTCAGTAATCATTTACATGAAATCTCTCTGATTTTTTTTTTTGTTTCTCGATTTCGCCTCTCTCTCTCTCTCTCTCTCTCTCTCCTTCTCCTATCTCTAATCTATTCTCTCTTCTCTCTCCCTCGGGAGAAACCAAAGCGGTTCTTCTTCTTCTTGGATCAAGGCGAAGTCAAGGCGGAGAAAGATAAGGGAGGTCGTGAGATATGGTTGAGACGAGACGTAGCTCTTCCGCTTCCAAGCGTTTCTGTGCTTCTTCTTCTTCCCCTGAAGCGTCTTCATCTCCAAGGCCTAACAAGCGATCTAAGGTCAAGATCGATGCCGCTGCTGCTGCTGCTTCTTCTCTTGAACCTGTTCGTCCTTCTTTTTTAAAAATCTGAATTCAAGATTTTTTATTTTTTTTATTATTCCCTTCTCTTTTGCTTCTGGATTTTGAATCTGGGGTGTTCTTTTGTTTTGTTTTCCGGGGATCTGATTTTGCTTTTGAATTTTGGAAACCTAGGCGGCGGCGGAACCGGCTGGTTCCTCTTCAGCGAGCGAGGTTCCGATCGAGAATCAAGTACCAGCTTCGGATCCTGGATCGGAATCTGGAGAGCCGGAACTTGGATCCTCTGATCCACAGGCTGTGGATGCGGAGAAGCCTGTTGCAACTGATGTGCCGGTGATTGAGAACTCTCCTGAAACCGACGCTAATCCTCAAGTCGAAGTCTTGGCGACTCCTACCATAGCAGGTATACACTTGCTTCTTCTTCTTCTTTTTTCCGATGTGAATTTCCTAAAGTATTCTCCTTTCTTATATGTTTTGATGTTTATGTCGATCTATAGCTGAAGTGGTGACCGATGCTGAGAAATCTAAGGCGGCTAAGAAGCGTGCTTCAAAGGCTCCATGGGCGAAGCTACTTTCTCAGTATTCTCAGGTGGGTCAAACATCGTGATCACTTCTGTGTATTGTTTAAAAGTCTGCGAATTGCGCTTGAGGGTTTGGCAGTATTCAAAAAATGGAATTTTTCAAGGAAAGATCTGTTTTTTTTAAGAGTTTTGTTGTCTGCATGTCTAGTTCTTGCCTTGTTCCCTTTCTTTTGTTTTGGTTCACTATGTTCTTTTGTTTTTTTTTTTTTTTTTGTGACTTTAATTCTTTTGTTCTGACTATAATTACGGTGTTTCTTTGCTATGTCAGAATCCTCACCGTATCATGAGAAGCCCTGTGTTTACTGTTGGACGCCGGGGATGCGATTTATCTATCAAAGACCAAGCTATGCCTATCACACTGTGTGAATTGAAGCAGTCTGAGGTAATCCCATTTGTAATTCGCTCTTACTGGCCAAAAGGGGAATATTCTTTTGCTTACATAGTCCCTTGCAGCCTGGTGGTCCAACAGTTGCATCCATGGAGATTATAGGGAATGGAGTTCTTGTTCAGGTCAATGGCAAGTGTTACCAGAAAAATGCTTGTGTTAATCTGAGGGGTGGTGACGAGGTTATCTTCAGCGTTTCTGCGAAACATTCTTATGTATCCTTTTTGGAGTTGCTTGGAATGTTAATTCCCCTAATTCACTAGCTATATATTTATCGATTTTTTCTACATGATTTATAACGTTTTTTGTCATTTTAATCCACTGGCTTTTGGTAAAATCTCTTAACCATTTTTCTAGATATTTCAACCTATCAAAGATGAAAATCTAGCTGCTCCTGACAGATCTTCTTCGTTGAATATATGTGAAGCTCGGGGTTCCCCTCTGAAAGGGGTTCATGTCGAGACAAGAGCTGGAGACTCCTCAGCTGTTGATGGGGCCTCTATATTGGCATCTCTATCAAAGTACCGCAACTTCCATCTTCTACCGCCAATTGCTAAAGCTGCCAAGAGGCAGCAAAATCCGGAGGTTCCTGTGGTACCTTCCAGTTGCAATGATTGCATCTCGGATACTGAAATGAACGATGCTGATAGTAACAATGACCAAGCTGCTATTGCTGCTGTGGAGAAAAATGCTGCTTCAACCTCTTGTACTGCCAATGAGAATCTGAATGTCGATGGCAGTGGATTGGATCCTTTTCAAGAAGCTGATGGTGGAAATGTGCCTGGTTCTGGTTATGAAATTAGACCAATTACGCATCTTCTGGGGGAATCTTCTTCATTTGATATAAGGGGCAGCATCTCCAAATTGCTGGATGAACGAAGGGAAGTGAGAGAATTCCTTAGAGAATTTGATCTTTCATCAACAATATCGACTAGACGCCAAGCGTTCAAGGATACTCTGCGAGGAGGAGTACTTAATGCTGAAAACATAGAAGTTTCTTTTGAGAACTTCCCTTATTATTTAAGGTATGGTTGCTAGATATTATGTTACATTTCTGTCACACATCTTGCATTTGATGGTTTGATGATTTATAGCTAAAATATATATTGCATCAGTGCCATGACAAAGGATGTTTTGATAACATCGATGTTTGTCCATATGAATGGTGGAAACAAGTATGCAAAGTATGGATCAGACTTGACGACAACTTGTCCCCGTATCTTACTCTCTGGGCCAGCAGGTATGAGGCTTCACCAGCAGTCTTTCTACTTTTTGTTGTGTCCATTCCTTTCGCCAGGTTTACCTTAATATACATAAGGTTTAAGATAACTATTTTTCTAACCATGTTCACCTTATAAATTTTTTTTAGGCTCTGAGATATATCAGGAGATGTTGGCAAAAGCGTTTGCTAAAAATTTTGGAGCCAAATTGATGATTGTTGACTCTCTTTTGTTGCCTGGGGTAATCTTCTTCTCCTCTTTATTTTTTCTTTTGTGTTTCTTTTAATTGACAGACCTAAGTCACTTAAAAGAGAGTAAAATGAGTTCCATGAACATTAACTATATACCTAGTTACGTGGATCCAAATAAACAGGATCTATATACCTAGTTACATGGATCCAAAAAGATTGTTCTAAAAGAAGATAAATCCCAATAGACCCAGTCAGGAGATGTGACAGCTTATATTACTACTAATACAAATAGCATCTGGGTATACGTATATTTACAGTCGAGTGTTGTTTTATTTGTTAAAATATTGTCATCTTATGCAAGTAGGTATTAACTGGTAGTGCTGTCTTTTGGTTCCAGATAGCTTCGATGCTATACGTGTCACAGTGCCAACTCCGACATTGTTTTCAACATCGTTCATTCCAGTGAAGTCATAAATTTTCTATTGTTTTTGGATGGATTCAGGGATCACCAGCCAGGGAAGCTGAATCTTCTAAAGAAGGTTCTAGGCGTGAAAAGCTATCTATGCTTGCTAAACGAGCAGTTCAGGCTGCACAAGCATTGCAGCATAAGAAACCAACTTCAAGTGTTGATGCTGATATAACAGGTGGCTCAACATTAAGCTCTCAGGCTTTACCAAAGCAAGAAGTGTCAACTGCAACTTCTAAAAGTTACACATTCAAAGCAGGCATGATGTTTTTTTTAATCATCTGATTATTCACCTTCTATTGATGTACCACTCTTCCTGTTTTATTGAACAAGCACTTTAATTATTTTTAGGTGACCGAGTAAGGTTTGTAGGTCCTTCGTCTTCTGCAGTTTCTTCTCTTCAAGGCACACTAAGGTATTGTGTTCACATCTGCTGTAAATGTTGTATTCAGAACTTAAATCTCACTATTTCTCTGCTATATAATATAGGGGACCGTCTGTAGGTTCCCAGGGAAAAGTACTCCTTGCATTTGAAGACAACTGTGCTTCAAAAATTGGGATTAGATTCGATAGGGCTGTGCAAGATGGCAATGATCTTGGTGGCCTCTGCGAAGAAGAACATGGTTTTTTTTGTGCTGGTAATTGGCTGGTTGTTATTTCCAACTCTACCTTACTTAGAAAGTGAATTTTATTAATATCTTTCTTTGTGTGCAGCTAGTTCACTTCGGTTAGATGGTTCTTCTAGCGATGATGCTGATAAACTTGCTGTTAATGAAATCTTTGAGGTACTTTTCATAAGCTATGGGAGAGTACCATTTGTGGCTTATAGCTACATGATTGTTAACCTCTTCATTGATATCATAGGTCGCATATAGTGAGAGTGAAGGAGGGTCATTAGTATTGTTCCTGAAAGACATTGAGAAATCTCTCGTGGGGAACAGTGATGTGTATGCAACTTTGAAGAGCAAGCTTGAGACTTTACCGGAAAATATTGTTGTCATGGCCTCACAAACCCAGTTGGACAGCCGAAAGGAGAAAGTAAGAAACTTATTTAATCTTCTCTATTTCTCTTTTGGTTTCTTTCTGTTGGTTTTGATTTGTTTTTCTGTATAGTTAATTAGAGGTTTAATGGTTCGTTTTCAGTCCCATCCAGGGGGTTTCTTGTTTACTAAGTTTGGTGGCAACCAGACAGCATTACTGGATCTTGCATTCCCGGTATGATGACCTGACTTATCTTGAATTATTTTCTTTTCTCGAAATTTTTTTCTTTTTCAATCTTGAATGGTAAGGTTCATCATAGTCATCTTAGGTCTTTTGTAGATGTTGAAAATGATTGTTCATATTATCTGCAGGATAATTTTGGTAAACTGCACGATAGAAGCAAAGAAACGCCTAAATCAATGAAACAAATAACTCGACTGTTTCCTAACAAAATCGCCATCCAGTTACCTCAGGTTGATACCTTTACTCATTTCTTCTTGTCTGGGTAGATCTATTGTTTTTTCTTTTTTTTTTTCTTATGCTCTTAAGACATACAGGACGAAGCTTTGCTCTTGGATTGGAAGGAGAAACTCGAACGTGACACAGAGATTTTGAAGGTTCAGGCTAATATAACCAGCATCCTTGCAGTGAGCATCTTCTAATCGAATCCTTTAGCAATTGTTCCTGGTTTCCTTTCCTTGTCTTTGTCTTTTGCTTATGTCTTTGTTAATGATGGTTACAGGTCCTCACCAAAAACCGACTTGACTGCCCTGACCTTGGAACCTTGTCCATCAAAGATCAAACTCTTCCAGCTGAAAGTAAGCCTCGTTCACTTGCTTTATTCTTTCTTTATGCCGTCTCTTAGTAAGCCTTCATTTGACTAACCAAAACCTGTTTTGTTAATAGGTGTAGAGAAAGTGGTTGGCTGGGCGTACGGTCACCATCTTATAAACTGTTCAGAACCTACAGTAAAAGAAAACAAGCTTGTTATCTCTGCAGAAAGGTGAGCTTTCTTTTATAGGCTGTGGGATACAGTAGCTAAGGTACAATTTAGATTTATAAATAACATTTTGGCACATGTCGCAGCATTGCGTATGGCCTGCAGATGTTACATGGGATTCAGAACGAAAACAAGAGTTTAAAGAAGTCTCTGAAGGTAATAATATGTAACATGATCTCTTTCTTCCCAATCTGCCTACCTAGTGCATAGGATGTTCCGGCGTTAAGAGTTTCTTCGCTATGCTGTATCAGGATGTTGTTACTGAGAACGAATTCGAGAAAAAACTCTTGTCGGATGTCATTCCACCTAGCGATATAGGTGTTTCCTTTGATGATATTGGGGCTCTGGAAAATGTGAAAGACACATTGAAGGAGTTGGTGATGCTTCCTCTTCAAAGACCGGAGTTGTTTGACAAAGGCCAGCTAACCAAGGTACCTTTTATTGTATACGTTTTCATATATGTTTGTTACTCCCACTTTACTGGAACCAAACAGATATATTATTGTTTTTATACAGCCTACGAAAGGTATACTGTTGTTTGGACCTCCTGGTACTGGGAAGACGATGTTGGCAAAGGCAGTAGCAACTGAGGCTGGCGCAAACTTCATCAATATCTCAATGTCCAGCATTACTTCAAAGGTATCTCTTATAAAGCGATCTCATTTCTATTAAAGATAGTAATTGACCATTTACGATAAATGCTTTGCAGTGGTTTGGTGAGGGAGAGAAGTACGTGAAAGCTGTCTTCTCCTTAGCAAGCAAGATTGCGCCAAGTGTCATTTTTGTTGATGAGGTATGTTTGAAGAGATCAAAAAGCGTTCTCTTCTCTGTTTCTCCTCTCCTCCGACGCCAACCTCTTATATGTACTTTCTCCATCTGATGATTGTGGATAAACATTATTTAGGTTGATAGCATGTTGGGAAGGCGTGAAAATCCAGGGGAACATGAAGCTATGCGGAAGATGAAGAATGAATTCATGATAAACTGGGACGGTTTACGAACAAAGGATAGAGAACGGGTTCTGGTACTCGCTGCCACCAACAGACCATTTGACCTCGACGAAGCTGTTATTAGACGGCTTCCCCGAAGGTAAGACCAGCCTCTGTTCTCTGTTACTTTTGAAGAATATACCCCATATTGCAACCGTTGCTGAGCCTCTCGGGTATACTACTACTTCTATGCAGATTGATGGTTAATCTTCCAGATGCTACGAACAGATCAAAGATCTTGAGTGTTATTCTAGCAAAAGAAGATATAGCACCAGATGTTGACTTAGAAGCTATAGCAAATATGACAGATGGGTACTCAGGAAGTGACTTAAAGGTCTCCATTTTCTCCTCTTGCTCCCTTTCAATCTCCTTCCCTGTAAAAAGACACTCACATTTTCATTTGGTTGCAGAATCTGTGTGTGACAGCAGCACATCTTCCAATCCGAGAAATACTGGAGAAAGAAAAGAAGGTTCGTTTTGTAACTTAATGCACATTCCTTTGAATCGGAAGGCCATTTGGTTTACTCCTTGAACTCATCCTCTATATACTGACCCCTATTTTGACTACAGGAGAAAACTGCAGCTCAGGCAGAGAACCGTCCCACACCACCATTGTATAGCTGCACAGACGTTCGTCCCCTGACAATGAATGATTTCAAGGCTGCCCATGATCAGGTGAGTCCAAACAAAGAAGCCAATGAGTTTAACATTGTGATTATAAATTGAAAAGAGGGCTAAAATAAATAATCTAAAATATGTACAGGTATGTGCGAGTGTTTCTTCAGACTCATCGAACATGAACGAGCTTCAGCAATGGAATGAGCTGTACGGAGAAGGAGGATCGAGGAAGAAGACGTCGTTGAGCTACTTCATGTAGAAGAGAAGAAACAAAAGAGAGGAAGAGGGATTTGTTCGGTTTTTATCTCATTTTGGTCCTTTAATTTATAAATTTGTGTACAGAGAGAAAGAGAGATAAGAGAGTGTTGTTCGTTTTGTTGTCTAATTCATTTTCTTTCTCAACATAAGAAGAAAAAAAGAAATAACATTCGCTGTATAATCCAATACATGCGTATGTATATAGAGGCTCGGGTCTTTTTAAGGTTACGAACATAATTCTAAGTCAGGAAGGTATGTGCTTTTCTGTCTTTAAAACTAATATCGTGTATTATTTATTAGCTTATGATCGTATCTAGACGACATATAATCAAATTTCAGAGAATTTGTATTTTTCCTCGTAAACAAAATAATGGTTGGACGTTCTTGAAAGTTGAAAGAGAGGAAGAAAGCGGAAAAATAACAAAACAAGGTTCGGTCACTCAGTTTCGCAGAATTTGATCACTAGTCTTCTTCCATTGGAACTTCTGGCATGTCAAACAAGTCTTCTTTTATCGGTTTATGTGTTGTAGGAGCTGAAGGCGAATTAATAAACTTCTCGCCGCGGTTTCTGCTGTTATCAGGCTCTGTCATAATTTCAGGAGTAATCTGTTGTAATGGTAAGGAAGGTTAGATAAGAAAAAAAAAAGTTCATAAGATATTTACTAAAGAAATTAAGTAACAAAAGAAGTGTCATACAAGTTTGTGATTTTGCTTTTCAAGTAGACTTCTGAGACTCTGTTTATCTTCCTTTCTTAGTTCATGCTTGTAACTGCAAAAAAGTAGAAGTTTTTACCATGAGAGAGGTAGAAGATGATTTCTTCTTTGCCTAAATAAACAACTCTTTTTACTTACCATTGCACAAAGGAAAGAAGTGTTTAGTGCCAAATAACAGGCATAACTCTCGTCTCCTTATGAAATCTCAAGAAGTAAGCAGTGACCGCATCAACCGCCCCATACGCCATAGCATATTTCTTATCCAGAATAACTTTCATGAAGTAACTGCACACACACACACACAAAAACAGATTATAACCAAAGAAAAAGACGCACAATATCTATATGTAAGTGTAAGGTTAGCTTGCGTGTTTTACCTTGTTTCGCCACAAAATTTCAACTCAGCCAAACATACCAAGGCAGCACTGCAATTCATTAACAGGAATCATGAGACTGTTTGTTATTCGTGTGTTTGGTAATATGGCAAAATTTTGAGAAAGAAGTTATACCTTGAGAAGTTTTCATGAATAGAATATTTTTGTATCATACTTCCTATGATTCTAGCTTCGTCTTGGGTGCATTTTCCGGACTGGATGCAATTTATTTAGAAAATGGATGATCATAAGAAAGAAGAAAGGAAAAAATTGATAGAACTGGCAAAAACAAACACACCTTACACAGAGGAATAAGAATTCCCAAGTAGAATTCCTTGGCCTGAACAGTGTCTTTATCAAGGATTGGTAAATGCTTAAAGAAGAGTCCAGCTTTGCTACTGGGGGCAAACATGGTTGTAAGCTTGTACATGGCATTGATTGACCAACTCTCTGGTTGACTCAACTTCAATAAACTAATCCAGTTTTCCTTTTTGGTAAATTTGATAACAGTTTCCGGCAATTTCCCTTGCCTGCACAGTTTGGTGGTTATATCAGAGACAAAAAGACTTCAAAAGCACACTTAGTAGTCTGATAATATATTGACAAGGAAAAAGAGAGAAGTTTACTTTTGAATATATTTAGCGGCTTCAGACTTGGACATGGAAGTAAGAACAGAAGCTGAACCTTCAACACAAAAAAATATAACCATCTATCAAGAGTTAAGTCAGCCACTTAAACCATACAAACAATAGAAGTAAGTAATCAAGAAATATATTGTAGCATCACCTTTATCTTCAGGCTTGGGCATGGAAGTAGTTTCTACAACAGAAGCTGAAATTTCAACACGCAAAAGATATAATTAGCTACTTAAAACCGTACAAACAATATTTTTCACACAGATATAGGTCTGCAAGAAACATATTGTACCATCATCACCAGCTTTATCTTCACGCTTCTTGATACAAGTAATAGCATTAGAGAGACGCTTAGATATTGAAGCTCCATCCTTGGAAAACAATGCATCAAATAACATGTCTTCTTCCTCAGTACTGGTCATATCCTGCAGCCAGTTTAGAACAGTTGCACGAGTCGAGTTACTTTGCAAACATGGCTTGTCCTAATAAGTAATATCATCCATCACATTACAACCACAAATGGTTTTTTAGAGCCTACATAACAGCTAAATATAAACCTCACGATTGAGAAAGAATCTCACTTGGTAAGCAAGTTGGGTCTGAAACTCTTGAGATTGCTCATCATCAATAAAATCTTCCAACCCATAAACTGCCTCCTTGAAAAAACCGCTCACTGGGAATCTCTCAGCGTTTTCTTCATCTTCTACCTCCCTTTGCTGCTCATAGGCTACCTTCAGTATCTTCGGCGTTAGCTGCACAAATACATATGGAATTTAGAACCCAACATCAATTCCAAAATCTACGAAAAGGTTGTAGTTAGTTTCTCTCACCTTATATTTTTTAGTCCATTAAACAAGTAACATCAAACAAAATCAACTTATTCAAAACGCAGAACGCCAAACGCCAAACGCCAAACGACTGTGCTGGTGCGTTCTCACAAACGCAAAACGGCAAAAAGCTTCATCATCCTCCCTCACAAAGCAATTTTGGCTCGCCTTCGAGTTTTGGGCGGCAAAACACAGTCACAGACCTAAGGGTTTGTTTTGCTCTCTCTCTCTCTCACTTAGTCCCAGATTACGGCCCTGTTTTGATTCGATTGAGGAGACTAATTCGATTTTTAGGGTTTCGAAAATGCAAGGAAATTCGTCTCCGTCTCCGTCTCCGGCGACTACGAGCTCTCCGTTGATAAGACCGATAAACAGAAACGTAGTTCACAGAATCTGCTCCGGTCAAGTCATTTTAGACCTCTCCTCTGCTGTCAAGGAGCTTGTGGAGAACAGTCTCGACGCCGGAGCCACCAGTATAGAGATCAACCTCCGAGACTACGGCGAAGATTACTTTCAGGTCATCGACAACGGTTGTGGCATTTCCCCAACCAATTTCAAGGTCTGTTTTCCTGAAATCTCTGACGATTCGGTGATGATTTGGATCTCTAATTGTGCTGTAAATTGACAATAATGGTGTTTACAGGTTCTTGCACTTAAGCACCATACTTCTAAATTGGAGGATTTCACAGATCTTATGAGTTTGACTACTTATGGTTTTAGAGGAGAAGCCTTGAGCTCTCTGTGTACATTGGGGAATCTCACTGTGGAAACAAGAACAAAGAATGAGCCTGTTGCTACGCTTTTGACGCTTGATCATTCTGGTTTGCTGACTGATGAGAAGAAGACTGCACGCCAAATCGGTACCACTGTCACTGTGAGGAAGTTGTTCTCTAATTTACCTGTACGAAGCAAAGAGTTTATGCGCAATATACGCAAAGAGTATGGAAAGCTTGTATCTTTGTTGAACGTGAGTCTCTCACTGAATACTTTGATTTTCACACTTGTCTGGATCATTATGTTTTTTTTTGTCTTCCTGAGTTCTTTAATGGTCAGTTCTACATTTTTGGAATGACATTGGGTTTCGCAAGTTTTGTTTTCTATAATCAATGTGGGTGGTATTGGTAGGTTACTCAGTTTTTCAAGTTGAAGTTCCTTATGCAATTTATCATAATGCTGGGAATTATGTTTACAATGTAGACTGTTTTAAGCTCAGCTTTTTTTATGCTAGAATCAGCTTTTGACTTTTGCTCAATCTCTGTTTTAGTGATGAACAATGAATTCTTCAATGGTTTTCCTCTTGTTTCATTTGTGTAGGCATATGCACTTATTGCGAAAGGAGTCCGGTTTGTCTGCTCTAACACGACTGGGAAAACCCCAAAGTCTGTTGTGCTGAACACACAAGGGAGGGGTTCACTTAAAGATAATATCATAACAGTATTTGGCATGAGCACCTTTACAAGTCTACAGCCTGTAAATATATCTATATCAGATGATTGTAGAGTTGAAGGGTTTCTTTCCAAGCCCGGACAGGGTACTGGACGCAATTTGGCAGATCGACAGTATTTCTTCATCAATGGTCGGCCTGTAGATATGCCGAAAGTCAACAAATTGGTGAATGAGTTATACAAAGATACAAGTTCTCGAAAATATCCAGTTGCCATTCTCAATTTTATTGTGCCAGGTGGAGCATGTGATTTGAATGTCACGCCCGATAAAAGAAAGGTGTTCTTCTCTGATGAGACTTCTGTTATCGGTTCTCTCAGGGAAGGTCTGAACGAGATATATTCTTCTAGTAATGCGTCTTATACTGTAAATAGGTTCGAGGAGAAATCTGAGCAACCAGATAAGGCTGGAGTTTCATCTCTTCAGGAGAAATCAAATCTCCTGTCCAAAGGGATTGTTCTGGATGTTAGCTCTAAAACCAGACAGGGGGAAGTTAATGGAAAGGAAATTTCATTCTCAAGGGATGCTGAGATTGATAATAGTTCGACAATGGAGAAGTTTAAATTTGACATTAAGGCACAGGGGACTAAGAAAAGGGAAGGTTCTTTATCAATCCATGGAGAGTCCCTAACTGCAGCTCACCTTGACAAGACAACGAGCAAAGATTTTTCTCACTCTAATGTCACTGAGAAAGTTACTGATGCAAGTAGAAACTTAAGCAGTCGCTCTAGCTTTGCCCAGTCAACTTTGAATACTTTTGTTACTGTGGGGAAAAGAAAACATGAGAACATAAGCACCATGCTCTCTGAAGCACCTGTACTCAGAAACCAACCTTCTAGTTGTCGTGTGGAGAAAAGCAGATTTGAAGTTCGTGCGTTAGCTGCAAGATGTCTGATGGAAGGTGATCACGTTGATGGTATGGTCCCCTCAAAGGAAGATAAGATGCCAAACCAAATAGGTTCTGAATCTGAAAATCGGACGTCTCCTGGAATCGATACTGATAAAGTTGAAAAACATGAAAGAGTAAGTAGGCTTTTGTACTCAAATCTATGTTGCTAATCGTTTATGTTTAATGCGGCTATATCTTTGGTTACTGTATCTCCTAAAATTAAATGTTATTGAACCACTTTTTCATCTACAGGAACATGAAAAATCATTATGTTTTGAAGAACCAACATCAGATAAAACACTCCCCAAGGGGGATATGGAAAGGATTTTGGAGGAAAATCCACGTTGCAGTCAGCCACTGCGATCTGTTGCCACAGTACTGGACTCCCCAGCTCAGTCAACCGGTCCAAAAATGTTTTCCACATTAGAATTTAGTTTTCAAAACCTCAGGACGAGGAGGTTAGAAAGGCTGTCGAGATTACAGTCCACATGTTATGTATCTAAATGCATGAACACGCCTCGGCCTAAAAAGTAAGATTTCTTTCCTTCATCTTTTGGGCTTCCTGTCTGCAGTTAGAGAAATGGGATGATTTAAAATGTACAAGTTACAGGTGCTTCGCCGCTGCAACATTAGAGTTATCTCAACCGGATGATGAAGAGCGAAAAGCAAGGGCTTTAGCTGCAGCCACTTCTGAGCTGGAAAGGCTATTTCGAAAAGAAGATTTCAGGAGAATGCAGGTAGCTATCTTTTCTACTAAGCGATCAGCACCAAAAGATAGATTCTTAATGTTTTTTGTTCTGCTCTATCCTGCCTTCTGTCGAGAAAGATTTATCTGTTTGTTCTGTGTGATAGGTACTCGGGCAATTCAATCTTGGGTTCATCATTGCGAAATTGGAGCGAGATCTGTTCATCGTGGATCAGGTGAGTCTTCGTATATGTATGCGTCCATTCCAGGCCTTTTTTTCCTCCGCCGATTTGTTTAGTTTTTTGTTGAATTCTGGACAGTGGAAGTTTCCATCATTTCAGAGTTTCTTCCCTAATCTAAATTTCGAATCAATGGAGTAGACTAGTGATTGACTTTTATGGCCAGCATGCAGCTGATGAGAAATTCAACTTCGAACATTTAGCAAGGTCAACTGTCCTGAACCAGCAACCCTTACTCCAGTGAGTTGCTTTGTGAGATTAATTTAGATTCTTGATTCCATTCCACTGCTTTTACATTCTCACAGTGGCGTTTCTTAGGTCCCATGTTACTTAAGAGTACTTAATTACACCATTAGTAGCATCTCTCTTCCACTACTTTATATGTTACCAATATTTTTTTCGTTTTTTTCCAAAAATTAGGCCCTTGAACTTGGAGCTCTCTCCAGAGGAAGAAGTTACAGTTCTAATGCACATGGATATCATCAGGTGGAGGATCACTATTATATACTTAGTAACATTTTCTTATTCCTGATATCAATTTAGAAATTTAATATTCTTTTAACAACTTTCTAGGGAAAATGGCTTTCTTCTAGAGGAGAATCCGAGTGCTCCTCCTGGAAAACACTTTAGACTAAGGGCCGTTCCTTATAGCAAGAATATCACCTTTGGAGTCGAAGGTTGTTTTTTTCCTTAGTTCTGTTACATACTTACATCAAATGTTTTTTTTTTGCATACGTTCTTATTTGATTTATTGTTTCGGGCAGATCTTAAAGACCTAATTTCAACTCTGGGAGATAACCACGGGGAATGTTCGGTTGTCAGTAGCTACAAAACCAACAAAACAGATTCGATTTGTCCATCACGAGTCCGTGCAATGCTAGCATCCCGAGCATGCAGATCGTCTGTGATGATCGGAGATCCACTTAGAAAAAATGAGATGCAGAAGGTAACCAATACTTAAACAACTGTGTCCTGATTATGGAGTCATAAAATCATCTCTACTAAACTCAACTCGAATAGTCGAACCTTCAGCATTCTTCTGCTCGTGTTAAGTTAAATGTCTCAGTTCATCTTCTGTCAAAAAACTTGTTTTTTTTTTTTCTCACAACTGACAAGAACTACAAATCTAATGCTTTTGTCATTTGAAAATTGTCAGATAGTAGAACACTTAGCAGATCTGGAATCTCCTTGGAACTGCCCACACGGACGACCAACAATGCGGCATCTTGTCGACTTGACAACTTTACTCAAATTACCTGATGACGGCAATGATGATGATGTTGCAGCCATGTCACTGACATGAACTTAATAGTCTTAACGTATTTAGATGATGCGAGCATCCTTAAAAGTAACATTGAGGAGGAGGAGGATCACTCAGGTTATAAAACTACAAAATCTGTAAATGTTAGATGTTGCCCTAGTCTTTATTATGATCTTCTTGGTCACAACAGGTAAATCAACTATCTTGTAGACATGGAAATTTTGGGGATTTTTCTTGAGGGGATTTTGAAAGTTTCCATGGTTTACTGTAGAAAAATAAATATCCAAAAGACATGTATGTGAATTAACACGACTCACCTTAGTTATAACCTAATCTTTAAATAGCCTAACACATTTACAAAAAACTTGAATTAAACAGTTGTGATTACAAGGTTTTCAAAATAATATAAATTTTGGCTAAAGAGACTATATGAGTCAGAAGAGAACAGTTCACTCTCAAACCCTAAATTGAAACCGTTCCATCTTAACCGTTGAACCTGTAAGCAATACACAACCTTCCAACACGTGTCACCGTTGAGATTCTATGTGACCACCGTAACCACGATAAGCTAGCATGTAGAGGAAAAGCGCTTCGAGCACTATAACACAATCTATGCGGAGCAACTAGAAGAGAAGTCTTTCTCTCTCGATCAAGCCAAGTCTAAAAAAATCTTTGCGTCACCGTTTGTGTTTTCTCTCTTTAGGGTTCTTCTTCTTCTACAGCTTTTCCAGTAAACATGAGGTAATTAATAAGAAAATCCGATTTCATCACTCTTATCTTTTTGGGATCTTCACCCAACTCTTCCATCGTGCTTCTCAGATTCATTCGTGTGTTGTTGCTTTGTTTCACTTCAATTTTTCATTTTTACTCATGGGTTTATCTTGGAAACTTGGTTTCTTTCTAGTATCGGTTGATTTAGGGTTACGCTTTCATTGGGTTCCTTAGGATTCGGAAAAAAAAAATTAGGGTTTATTGTGTTGGGATCCCCAAGTTCTCTTTACATTGTCGCTATCAATTGTATATAAATAGATATGTATCAATCTCTTCTTGTTTAAGTTTAAAGCTTAAAGCAGTTGAATTTAGGGTTTAGGGTTTAAGTTTGTGTTATCAATGTTTGTATTTAAAGATTTATTGGTCTTAATGATGTTTCAGTTTTCAGTGTAGATTCAATAGACGGTTTCGTGTCTTGGATTTATATATATAGTTGGTATTTCTCCTCTGTTATGTTGGCTATATGATTTTAGACTTAAAAGGTGATTGTTTTTCATGTATTTTGCAGTCGTCATCCTGAAGTGAAGTGGGCTGAGACTACCGACAAGATTTTCCTCACTGTAGTATTAGCAGATACTAAGGACACGAAGGTCAATCTAGCCCCAGAAGGAGTCTTTGATTTCTCTGCTAAAGTTGGTCCAGAAAACCATCTCTATGAGCTTAAACTCGAACTTCACGATAAAGTCAATGTTGAGGTGAGATTCGTAGACCAACTTTGTCTCATTCTTTCGTTAGTTACCTGTTTAGTTCTAAATCTTTCGTCTTCTTTTTTTTCTTCTTCAGGAAAGCAAGATCAACGTTGGAGAAAGAAGCATATTCTGCATAATAGAGAAAGCAGAACCAGAAAGGTGGAACAAACTACTCCGTGTCGGAAAGCCACCACACTATGTCAAGGTGGATTGGGACAAATGGGTAGATGAGGATGAAGAAGGCAGCGCTGGTTAGCATTCCTCTTAAAGCTTATAATTGTATATCTATTCTTATGTATACTCTCTGCACGTCAATTTAGGTTGTGTTAACTTTTGTGCTCTTTTGTTTTGTTTTAGGTGCTGGAGATATGGATATGAGTGGAATGGGAGGAATGGGTGGAATGGGAGGAATGGGAGGAATGGGTGGAATGGGAGGAATGGAAGGAATGGATTTCTCGGTTTGTTTCTAACTTGTGATCATTGTTTAGCTTCTGCTTCATATTTACTTAGCTTTGAGAAATGACTTCATGATCAATCCTTGCTTCTTGCAGAAATTCGGGGGAATGGGCGGACTTGAAGGGCTCGGTGGAATGGGTGGACTCGGTGGTATGGCCGGACTTGAAGGACTTGGCGGCATGGGAGGAATGGGAGGCATGGGTGGTATGGGTGGAATGGAAGAGTTTGAAGACAGCGATGATGAAGGTAAGAGTTTTGAAGATCTTTCTAGTTTACGTTTGGTCACAGCTTGAGAATAAAGCGAGAGCATTTTCCATGAGTTGATTGACTTTGTTATTCAAGCATCTCATATATTCCATTTTAGATGTTAAGTAGTCTTAAGAAACATTTTTGCATACTTTGTTCCTCAACAAAATGCAGAAGTCGAGTACTGAAACATGTTTTCTGTAATTGCAGAAGAAACAGCGAAATCAGGAGACAAGAAAGATGATGCTGTGAAGGTGGAAGCTCCGGCAACAGAGAAGGCACCAGCAGAAGAACAAACAACAACATCTGTTAAATCAGACTAAGTGAAGACAACTGTTCTAGAGATGAAACCATATGGTGGTATTAGTAGCTTTTCAGTTTCCATGAAACCCTCTGAATTACTACTTCCTTCTTTATAAGAATGTTGTTTACTCTGTTTTCCTTTCTGCATCGTTTTAAGTTTCTGCATTTTGTCGTGGTTTTATTATGGTTTCCAAAACATTCCTGGACTTGTATTTTTTTTCTTTTTGGTTTTGACATAGAGTTTGTTTTAGGCAGCCTTTCTATGTGTAACTGCCAAAGACCATCTAAGTAATCTATCCATCTTTTTCATAACATGAGCACAAAGTTTTCCTAATACAAAGTAAAAGAACATGAATATCATAAGCACTGATTGGTCTTGAGCCAATCTTAGTTACTCTAGTTTTCTAATCGAAGCTTCAGTTTTGACTAGAATATGAAACAAATGATCATACGATTATTATTACAAAGGAACATACAAACAATCTACAGTAGAAGATGACCAACAGCAATAATAATCAAATCAAAAGTCGTCAAGTGTAGAGAGGCAAAGCAGTCCAAGCACCAGAGACATGACCATTCTCACAAACATAAGCTCTGACAACAGGTTCACCATCATCATGAAACCCAAACACTCTTCTCAAACAAAAGGATGAATGCAGATCCCAAGTCTCGTCGCACAAGCAAAACGCGCATTTCAAACCGGAGATCTTACTCCGGTTACCGTCATTGATGGTTCTCCAAACACGAGAGCGTTTGAAATCTTTGAAAACGCCTCTGAACAACATGTAGTTTCGTTTCTCTTCGACGTGAATACAACCAGGCCAATTGCAAATGTAGAGACAATCACCGCGGAATCTACTCGCGAGAAGCTTGTTCCCTTGTTCACGGCTAAGACTCCAAGCTCCTGAAGCTAAATGAGATCCTAGAGATCTACAAATCTTCCTTCGTTTCCTTACCGGAAGATCTCGTCCAGGTCTGATCTCACTCGTTTCGATTTCTTCTTCTTTGTCGTCCGTTGAATTTTCCGGAGGAGCGGAGAGAGTATCGGTGTAGAGATCGTCGTAAAGAGACCAAAACGAAGCCGTTTCTAATCCAGATCCGACTGGTTTCGAAACTTCTCCGTCGTCGCAAGCTAGATCCGTCGGTGTAAGTTTACGATCGAGGCTTTGATCGGGACCTAGCTCACGTTCTAAACCGAAATCGGAGTTTTCAAGGAGAATCCCGGCGTGGAAGAGACCAGGACAACAGACAGCGAGTTTGTAGAGAGAAGCCCAACCACCAGGAGGAGGAGGAGGAGGAGGAGAAAGGGACGAATCCGAAGCGTTGGATGAAGACGATGCGGAAGGAGGAAGGAGATCGGAGATGACGGTGGGGATTGCGGAGTAGCACTGTGTTTTCCAGCAAACGTTTCGAACAATAGATGAGAATTTGGTGCAGACGCATGCAAGACGAGCCCAGTTTCTTGGATCTTCTTGGAGCTTGAAGAAGATTTTGAAAACTACGTCTTCTGGTACCAAAGAGAATACAGACTCAGCCATTGATCTCTCTCCCGCTCTCTCTCTCTATCTCTCAACCTCTGACTTTTAATTAATGGCGGCCACTTTCTTATCCAAATCTTCTTCTCTTCACTTGTTTTTGTAGATACAGCTACGGATCCGGTACAGAGTAAACCGGGAATTGTACTAGTTGTTTTAGAATTTTAGACTGTGGTGGATCACACATTCATGATTCCATTCCATTCACTTGCACTCACTCACACAGACACAAACACAAATAATGCGGAACAGCTCCCCCGAATAAGACATCGTACGGATTATATAGGAATGGTCTTTTCTACGTTCATTGATAAAATAAACGAATTGATTTGTTTTCAAAAGTTATATTATCATGTTCATATGCTTTTGAATACGACGAGGCGAATTATCAAAATTTTAGAATGTCAATTGTATTTGAGATTTTTTAATTTGATTTTGCACTCGACAGTAAATTTCCATTTGTACCTACTGAGCACTAAAAGCTTAGCTTAGGTCATAAACTACCGATGATGAACAATTTTAAATTGCTTTGTCAATTCCTATGTGCAAACAACACAAGGGCAATAGGAACGATAACACATAGTTGCAAGTTTATCATTAAAAGAAAAAGAGAGTTAAAATCCCATGAGAGGTAAATTACAATAGTTTTCAGCTTATCATTACTTGTTTTTAGTCACACCTACAAGATTAAAGATGAGAGACCATCTTTAGGAGAATCTTCCAACAGACCCATCTTCTTTTACCTGTTTATGAGATACTTCTTTACCTGTAAAACAACAGTTGGAGAGAGATTCAGACAAGGAACGAGAATGTTCTAAACAAGTGTAAAAGAGTGTGTCTGCATTACCGAGATGGGCTCCTGCTTCTGCTCTTGCTCCTTCCACGCATAGGGCTCTTTGCTGGGCTCAGCTGCTTGCTAGGGCTCTTGCTAGCTTCCTTCTGAACCTGCACACACAAGTTTCAAGACGGTGAGGATGTAACTATATTAGCTAGACATAGATCTTGTCTTTTGTATACTATGGGTCGCAAACCGGAAAATATTGTTCTGACAGTACAGCGGAATGAAAATTTGATAAAAATAGATGACTTACAGATGGTAGAGGAGATCTTGACCTTGAACGAGATCTGCAAAAGTCCGAGAAACAAATCCAGTTTAATATTCCAATATGTAATCCGTGTTTAATAGCTAGCTGTTTCACCAAGACCCTTGATGCCTCATTCCATGTCAGACATCAATGTGTCACAAGAAAGCCACACACAAAATGACAACTTCAGACAATTTCTAGCAGATCATAACACCAACACACATAAAAAAACAGAGATGGATCAAAGCAAAATTATCTAATTCTATCAAACCCTGTGTCCAGAACAGCATCGGTTCCATGAGAATCCAGATCGCTTGTCCAAATAGCAGGTAATGAAAATATCTTTCCTAGCTTGATGGATCCATTTTGATGACACTATTATCAATGCGATCCAATGTCTCCACTGTTACCAATCTAGCAGCAATGGATATTATCAGAAAACGAGGAGGAAAGAATGTTTTCAATTCCAAACTTGCCCATCTAAGAAAGATCATATATACCTCTGAGACGAAACACTTGTGTACAACCCAACCAAGATATCCATGATCCAGAATTCCAGATACTATTTCCCATATTTTAGTTGATTGTATGTATATCCATATCTAGGAAACAAAACCATTCTCAACAATAAAAGACCAGACTTTCACAACGAAATAAATTGTACCCCTTAACTATAAGCAAGCATCATTCTCAATCAACAACTATGAAGTCATCCCAATGACACACCCTTTAAAAGGAAGAGCTAAATAAAGCAAGCCTATGCTATGTTGGATATTTAGCATTAACATTAAAGAAGAAACGAAGCATACCCTCCCCGAGACAGTGACCTTGACATAGAGCGGGAGCGAGAGCGAGAGCGAGGAGATCTTGATGTAGATTTTGCAGGCGATCTACGCGAAGATTTAGCCTTTGGACTTCTGCTCCTGCTTATGCTACGACTACGGCTGTGGCTCCGCCCACGGCTGCGGCTGCGACTCTTAGAATAGGATCTTCCACGGCTGGGGCTCCTCGAATCCCTCCTTGAGTCATATTCTCTAACCTATAATGATACAGGGAAATGTTAAAAGCAATAGAAAATGAATGCAGCTCTCAGACGCCTTGTCTTTAACATACCCGGACATATCCATGGGAAAACGCATTCCGAAACTCTGTATCGTCAAGCTTTTTTATCTGTACAAAATGCAGAATACATACTCATGAGTAACCAATGATGAACAAGTTCTCACCAACACAAATAATCAAAGGATGCAAAGGAGAAGAACATCTCACCGCATACTTCATGTCCTCGTAGCTGGTATAATCTACGATTCCAGTTGTACCTGTAAACAAATAGTCAAAGATGTAGATTTTAAAGCATCCCACAGACTAGTTAAAACGGGATTTAAATGCCAAAACTACAAACAGCTTTAGACACATCTCTATTCTCGGGTAAGATATGAGGACTTACCTCTACCATCACGGAACACTTGAGAGAAACAGACTTCTCCTCCTTTCCGCATGTGATCCTACAAAAAAGTAATTATGTCAAAGATTCATTCAGGAATCTTCAAAACCACAAGAACTACAACGAGGAACTGTTCGACAATTGTATAGTAGCTACCTTAAGGTCTTGCCAGGAAGCAGATGAAGGCAAACCTGACACTACAACTGCATAATTGAAGATATAAAATTTTAGAGGTTATTCTTAAAGCTCTGATTATACACAGTAATCAAAAACATAGCATATGTACCGCGGTACTCGGATCTCCTAGATGGCCCACGACCACGACCACCGTCACCACCATCACGACCGCCACGACCACCACTGTAACTACCACGAGCATCATGTGATGAACGCCTCCCACCATGAGCTAGCTCCACCTACAATGACCAATGCGCATCAATTATATTCGGCTACCAGTCAACAAAATAGAAAGTATTGAGTTAAAATTTCAGGGATTTGATGATTAACAAACCCGTAAACGATGCCCATCAAAGTCATAACCATCACGGCCATAAATTGCATCATCAGCATCCCGAGGATCCTCAAACTAAAAGCACAAATATCATAAAATTAAATTAAACGGTTGACAGAAATTGCAAATCAACAACACATGCAATTGCATAAAAAAAGCTGACCTCGACGAAAGCATAGCCTGGAGGCCTCGGGGGAATCTTCAAATCGATTTGAACAACAGGTCCATACTGTAAAAAAGGAAGAACAATACTTAAAGAAAACTCGTTTCAAACAAATCACAAAGATGCATTCAATATCTTTAACATACTGAACCTTGTGATTTGTGAACACATAAACTTGAGAAACACAATCTGAATTCTTGATCCAATAAATAAAGAAAACTCAATAAACCGCAGACAAAATTAACAAAATTGTTAAAGATAAACACAATTACAAGTACCAATCGAAGAAAAGAGTAATTTTTACACCTTAATGAACAAATCTTCAACTTCTCTTTCGCGGATATCGCCGGGAAGGTTACCAACGTAAATGGTTCTACTCGAACGGCTGCTCATTTTTTTTTCCTATACAAAAATCAAAAATTGAGATTCGAAACATCAATTGATTGAAACGAATAAGCGATCACACACCAAAAAAAAAACAAAAAAAAACTCGTTGGATAACAAATAACATAGAAAGACAAGAAGAAGAAAAAACCCTAAAAATTGACGAGACTCGATTGATCTTGTATAGTTCAATTAGATTCCACTAACAATTCCGATCACCGGAGTGAAAATTCCGATGGAAAAGAAGAAGAAAGAAGAATTCTCACCTGAATCAAATTGAGATCTGGGCAATGCTAGGGTTTCGAAGAGCGAAAACGAGAGAGAGAGAGAGTGAGAGAGATTTAATAATAGCAGATACTAGAGAGCATCACGTGCCTCACGTGACCTTTTTTATCTTAAGTAAATTGCGTTTAGACTTTTAAGACCGTCCGTATTCGGTTGACCCGTTTGGTAACAAATATTTATGGGAATAAACCAAAACCAAAAAAAAAGTGGTCTAAGACATTTTATTTTATTTTCTTAAAATAGCAGCAAAATGTAATTACATGATTGATTTGTCATTTCTTATTCATTATGGTAATATAGATTAATGGAATGGTTTATTGCTAGGCCTGGGCAAAAAAACCGGACCCGAAAATCCGAACCGGAACCGACCCGAAAATATGGACCTGAATTCGAATCCGGAACCGGTAGAATACCCTATTGGGTCCTAATCTCCTAAACCCGAAGAACCGGAACCGAACCCGGAACCGAACCGAAAACCGAATGGGTACCCGACATACCCGAAATAAAATCTTATATAGAAAATATTAGTTATATATATATATATTTTTTAGAACATAGTTATTCAAAGTTACAATTTAAAATTCAAAAATATTATTTTTTTCTAGACCAAAATAATGAAAATACTCAAAATAACCAAAATTATATTCAAATGTTTAGCTATAATGTTTTAAAAATTAACCAATTTAAAAAAAAAATTATTTTTAAAAATTTATTTTAATATTTAACATTAAAATTTCCGGGTAATCAAGTAAAATTAAGATTTTTTGGGTTAAATTTCGGGTAATCGGGTAAAAAATACCCGAACCCGAATGATATCCGATTTTTTCGGGTATTTATAGGTTCTGAAATTTTAGACCCGAACCGACCCGAACCCGGTAAGACCCGAACCGAACTCGAACCGATATTTTCTGTTTACCCTAATGGGTCCTAAACTCCTCTACCCGAAAAACCCGAACCCGATCGGCTCCTACCCGAACCCGACCCGAGTACCCGAATGCCCACGGCTATTTATTGCAATTCCATGGTTCATCTTCATCATAAAAGGAATCAAGCAACTTCTCCATTCTAGAACTGATTTAATTTGTGTTGATCAAATAAATAAATAAAATAATTAATTTTGTTTCTTAAATTTTTTAAATATATTTTGTAATTTGCAAAAATAGTTTTTATCTAAACTAATGCCGTCGAGCAAGAATAGTACTTATTTTATAATCTTGATCAAGATGCTTAAGTTTTGTTCAAAAAAAAAAAAAGACAGAAAAAAATAGTAATCTTCGGAATGAGTTGGCTTTCTAAGTAGAAAAGCAAATCAAAATCTCTTAAACCCAAAAAGAAGAACAACTCCTCCAAATCCACTCTTCGATTTCTCCAAACTGACAACAGATCCATTCCCAAATTCAGATTTGCCCAAAGCGTTTCTTTTTTTTTTTTCACTTTCTTTGATCTGTAAAGTTGTTACCTTTATGTCTCAGAAACCACATCTAGAGTCATCACGAAGCTCAATTGAGTCTTGCACTTCACAGCTCCTCTCATGGCGACCATTTCACCGCTCCAAAACCCTAGACTCACCTGACCACCACCCACCGCAGCAGCAGCAGACCAATGGGTTTCATCACTCCACTCCCAAACGCCCTTGCTTCTCCGATCGATCCACTTCTTTCTCCATCGAAGCTTTCAGCCGTCTCTCACTCGCCGACGACGACTACGGTGGTAAGACGCTATCAGCTTCCAATTACAGCAGTAAAGGAAGTTTCCGGTTAGTAGCGAGGAAACGACGGCGGCGTAACTCGAGATCGGTGTCTGGTCGGAGCAGTGATCGGAGTGGGACTCGGAGGTGTTGCTCCATTGGAGCTCATGGGACTTGCTCGGATTTGCCTTTTGCCGTCGGTACGGATTCAAGTGGAGAGCTTTTTGGTGAAGCGAATTGGGGTTCTGATGTGAGTGAGGCGGCGAGGCATTCACGGAGAGAGCGGCGTGATTCCGGTGGTGAGAAGGAACCTTCTGGAGGATTCGGATTCGCTGTTGGGATTGATCCGATGGGGAATGAATCTGGGTATGGGAGTGAACCTGGTTACAGAGGTGATGCTGAGTTTGGTTATGGTGATGAGTTTGATGATGAAGAAGAAGATGTTAAGCCATTGTTTTGGGGAGGTACAGTTTCGAGTCTTTTTGTGAGATTCTTGGTTTGCCACATTGAGTTTGAAGATTCATATATTTTTGATGTTTGAAAGATTAAAAATGGAAACTTTTTGGTGTTATTTGCCACTTGTTCTGATCAACGACTCTGAATTTTGCTCTGCTTGTCTATTATGGTCTTGCCTGATGTAGCAAAAACATGGGAATTATGAGAAAGTTGTTAAATTTGGGTTGGAGAGTGACGTATAAATGGTGATTGATGATTGTTTTGCACTCTGGAATTAGGATTTAGCATTGCTAGGTCTTTGTCTGAAATGTATATGTATTCTTCTTCTTGATATTTTGACTTGCTTGGTGATTGATGATTGTTTTGGATTTGAAGCAGATACAGATTCAACAATGGGGATGTCTGGTGATACGAAATTCTCAGATAGTAAACCTCAATTCAGGTGCCGGCGAAGAAGACAACATGAATACAAAACTGTTGATTCCATGAGATGAGCACACCAAACCCATTACTATGCAATCGAAGCCGATTAATGGGGAAGCCAGTTTTGTCATCATTGATTCAATGAATCAATGACATTACTATTCATATCAAAGCCAAGCCTGACCTCTGGTTCATTTGGAAGCTTTTCCGGTCTGGTTGAAATGCGATCAGCTCATCATGATGATTCGCATACACAAGACAAGAAGTCTTGTTGGAGAAACTTTCCAGGTTTTTATATGTTATTTTGACTCCTGGAAATTTAGAGTGCTCTCCTCAAGTAAATTTTCCAAAAGAACTGTACCATTTTCTGGTCATCAGGATATCTGAAAGATTCAACGATCTGCTGAAAATGTTACCAAAACCACAATGTGTGTATAGTTGTATCGATTTATTTATGTATCTATCAATACCTGATTATTAACATTAGAGGTTATGTAGGCATGGAACAGGTTCATATAGGCAATGACAATGTTACAACAATCAATGAAAACACCAAATTTTGTCTATAGTCTTTTGTCTTCTTCCATTGCAGTTACGTACTATGTAACGATTTATCTGTTTTGTATATATATATATATATATATTTTTTTTTTTGTTACTTGATTACTTGCTGGTTGGGTGATATATTTTACAAACTAAAGGTTTCTTTTAAAAATGTATTTTAAAAATAATAATATGGGTTTTCTCTTGACAATGAATAATCTCTTGACCAATCGATCGAGTATGTACAGAGATTAGAGACGATGACTTTTCCTAAAAACTTTAACAACATTCCCAATCGGGTTAAAGACGAAGACTTTTCTCTTGACTTAAAAATACTACTTTCCAGACTTTCTTTACCTCTTAACTTGTCTAGTTTTTCCAGAAATTCAAAATATCTGAACCATAGGACAAGAGAAAAAAAAAACACAAAAAAAAAAACAAAGAGCCATGTTCATTAAGCTCATCACCATCTTCTTCTTCCTCTACATATGTTGATCCCTAAAATCCTCTTCACAAATTATCAACTTCAATTTTTACAATAGCTGTTGTCATCCACTCACCAACATATCTATTGAACTCTGCAAGCCTATGTAACTACACATCATATTTACAAATATGTATTCACTGGCCAAGCCTACACATTTTAACAACAAAACAAAACTAATTAAACGAGTAAGTAAGTATACCATGTTCTTTTTTTTTTGGTAGGAAGTATACCATGTTCTTTATCTCAATACAAAAGTACCAATATATTAGGCTATATATCTATACTATTAAAAGGAAATCATTTTTAATAAGTAAACATAGATTAAGAGATTATTACATGAAATGCTACTCAAATTGGAATAAGGATATTTTGGCTTTGATTGGAATATCATATGAAGAAGCTTTTTTAATTTTATCATCCAATCAACATTTATTAGGAGAGCATATAAGGGAGTATTTAGAAGCTATAGATGCTCTCATATGCTCTCTTCTTTTATGCTCTCATCTATATTAACATTTTTACAGCAGTTTTAGTAAAGTAGGTTTGAAGTTGAAAACTATTTACATTACTTGTCATTGTAATTCATGTATTTTAAAAAAATTAAAGCACAAAATCGAAAAAGTAATTACAAAATCAATATTGTCATTTCCGTATAACCCAAGAAATCAAATTAAGATTCTCCAATCATTAATTCCCATAATTTTAGCATATTAACATTAGTCTATCATTAATCTACCGAAATCTCCTCCAAAATAATTTTCTCAAACCTATCAACATACTCTAAACCTCTCCTCCCCTAAATATACAGATCAAGTCTGAACAAACTCTAACCTTCATCATCATAAATCAATCTATTGATTTTTTTTACATTCCATAACAAAATAAAAATAAAAATGATTATACAAAAACATAATAGTTTTGGCTGTGTGCAGTATTTCAGTGTTCATCTTTTTCTTGCCACTTAAACTCATTGCCAATACATGTTCTTTTACATATCTTTGACGTTTGTTAACTCTTTCTATTCTATTTGAATTTTTCTTTTGTTTAAACGATATAGAGATGTGATACATCGGTTTCATTAAGTTTTCTATTCTATGGAAATATTCAGGCTCATTAGGATGATATAGATTTAACGTTGTGATCAAAACTGTTGTGAGAGGTCATGTTCTCATTAGGTTTTGATTCTTTTGGTTTTGTTTATTCTATACATTTTAAATTTATGTTATGATTATGTGGAAATCATAATAATTCCTTTTATTATAATTTTTATTTTTGATTACCTAAAATCTAGGAATCATTAGTTCCAAAACAAGTTTTAGTTCAGTTAATCATATGATATTGAATGAAATAAATGGAAGTCAAAGGATGAGAATATTATTTTTTCGTGTATATTAATCAAAATAAAAAAAGTTTATCAATTGTTATTGCCATTTTTATTTTAGTTTATTTGATTTTTCTATGTTATCTTTCATTTAATATTTTCGATTAAACTAATATAATTAGTAGCTACGAAAATGACTATTTTTAATAATATCTTTTATTCAAAGAGCGTAGGTTCAACAAAATCCTTTTAACATTTTTAATCAAATATGGAAAAATATCTAATTTTATCTAATAAGTAATAACAATTATAGATATGCATATGTTTAAAAGTGTATATACTTAAATATTACTGAACAATCTTTCGAGTAAAATCTTTACACAACTATGTAACAAAAATAATTCATTTTTGATTATTGATGATGACAAAAAGCTATCTAATATGTAACGGCAAAAATATTTAAATTAATGATATTGTAATGTTTCATTTTTGATTTTTTTATTATAAATATTATTATTTGATTTCAAAATAGTACACGTAATATCATTCCACATATATAAGAATATTGTGATCACAAGTTATAACTAATGATAAAACTGAATATATAAACAAATAAATAGAATTTAATTTTCAAAATATTTTAATTTAAAAAATAGATCCGCGGTATACCGCGGGTTAAAATCTAGTCTATACTATTAAAAGGGAAGCATTATATGTTCAGTACAAAAAGAATGGTAAAATATGACATGAAATACCCCTAATAATATAACAAAAGCATAGAAAACGAAAAGGGTAGCCACGTAATTTAAAAGAAAAAACACACGGACCTTATTGACACCCAGATTAATTTTGTTCGGGTTGTATTTAGTGTGTTTTGATTAAGAACACTTATTCCAGTCACCAAACACGCGTACCATTTAGGATTAAAAACTCGCGGGCCCATAAATTAGACGATGGGTCCATAACATGGATGTCTAATATACGTGTAATTATTGGTATACATACAATATTTCCAAAATAAGCATTCTATAATTACTATGATCTTTAGCTCCCTATAACTGTTAGAAATATATCAATTAGAAATCTATAATATTAATGTCCCTATAATCACGCAAATCTGTATTATTAATGTCTCATAATCACGCATATATTATTAAACCAGTAAAGGAAATCATCTACTGAAATGATTTTATAAAATTAGATAGAAACACAAAATAAGAAACTATTCCAAACTTAACAAATTTTCAAGAGTATGTTTTAAAAGTTACCTACATTGACGAGAAAAAATTACACGAAATCTTAGCAACTTACTATATTTATATATGATCATTTACTCGCAAATTATATGCTACGTCTAACCCAAATAGCTATGTCTTGAACTATAAATATATGGTTCTGCGATTATACACATCTATAATCTAGAAAAAATGGTTCATTCTCTTAGGTTTAAAGTAAAAATATAAATAATCCAGTGGTTCCTTCTTTTAGGTTTAGTGAACCATGTTCTTTTTGAAATTTAGTTCTTTTTATTTGTAAAAGTCTTTTCTTTTCTTAATTATGAAGCTAATTTATGTTTAAATGTATTTTTACAGGGTTGGAATTTTTATGCGTAACTCAAGTAAATATATGTGAGTCCTTTTTTCGATTTTGAATTACTCTAATTTTTTTAATGTTTTTAGAATTTTACATCATGATTGACAAAATACTAACTATTTAACAATTAAATGTTTTGTTTACCTTTCTCAAATTATATCTTAAGACTATCGTAGCTGTGAAAATTGTAATAAAAATATTGTAATATCTTTCATTTAAGATCTAATATTATTCAATTGATATTCTTCATTTTTAAATGATTTTAATATATTTTTTTCTATACATGATTTAATAATATTTAGATCTTTATATATGTATTTTTACTGGGTCGGAATTTTCATGCGTAATTCAAGAAAATACATGTGAGTCCTTTTTGTTCGATTTTGAATTAATCTAATTTTTTTTTAATGTTTTTAGAATTTTACATCATGGTTGACGAAATACTAACTATTTAACAATTAAATGTTTTGTTTACCTTTCTGAAATTATATCTTAAAACTATCGTAGCTGTGAAAAAATTGTAATGAAAATATTGTAATATCTTTCATTTAAGATCTAATACTATTCATTTGATATTCTTCATTTTAAATGATTTTAATATATTTTTTGCTATACATGATTTAATAATATTTAATTGTTTATATATGTTTGCAGACGGTAAAAAGAACAAATGTTGTTACTACATATGGTGTGAAAGAGAAAATATGAAAGAGTAATTGTCAAGGGACTTTAATCATGAAGAATATGTAATTATATATCAGATTTATTTATCCATCCACACATATATAGGTGTGGTTTTAAATAGTCAAATGTTATTAATATATTTTAATAAAAAAATGAATTGTGAATTCTCATTTTGTTTTCATTTAATTTGGGTGCTATTTTAAATTGGGGCAATCAAACAAAATAAAACATATGGCTATAATTGCCTACCAAACTGATAAAAATCAATAATATTCAACAAAATTTTGGAAAGATAATTATAAATATAAGTAATATAAGGAAATCAAATTTAATAGACTACATATTACCTCTCTCTAATTAATAAGCTGAAAAGTAAGGATAAAAAAAAAAATATTTTATATTAAAACTGCATTGAAAACCAAAAACGAAACTCTTCTGTATATATGCTATATAAATATACTATGAAATATGCTATTTCAATTAAAATAAACAAGTCAATTAATTTTGTACTCTTTTGGAAATGATTAATTTTGGGACGGGTAAAGGTTTACTTGGGGACAAAATTTACAGAAAATTCAAGTATTTTTTAAAAATAATAGATAAATTTTGAAAATAGAAAGAATTGGATAATTTTTATTAATTTATAAAATTTAAATACCCAAAAAGGTACATAAAATATGGGTATTCCATATGAACCTCTTACCTATTTCTTTATATGTTGAACTAAAAAATACAATGTTAAATTGATAAATTATTATTAAAACCACAATTATGACATATAAAAAACATGGTATATATGACACGGGAGGAGTTTTTCGATCTAGAAATAAACATACTTTTTCTCTTTCTTTTTTTTTTTTTTAATTGTAGTTGTTTCTACTAATAACAAAACAGATCTGATTCTTCTTTTTGAATAAAACAAATAGAATATTGTATTGGTATGAGATTATATTATAAATCTTAATTATATTCGTTAAAGATATGTTTACAAACATAAGCCACACATCCGTAATATATTGTAAACCTGATAAATAACCTTAACTTTTGAAAATCAATCCCGCACGTATGTGCGGGTCTGAATCTAGTTTAAAATAAATTGTGATTTTACTTGAATAAAGATAAAATATTTACTAAATGTCGTGTATTAATTTCTACAAAATTACATCCAAGTTACTATTATATATAATATCATATGTGGTATTAAAGAAAAAATTTTAAGTTATATAATGAAAAATATAATTAGAAATACATGCAACACAACTTATAGTTTGTTGAATTCTCTTGTTAATTTTGTGTTTTTGACAACAACAGAAGAAAAAAAAATATCGGGAAAATCACATTTTAAACCTTTAAAGTGTTACCGAGTAGCACTTTCAACCTTGAGATTATTTCACTAACACTATAAACCTTTAAAATGATTTTCTAACACTTTAAACCTTAAAACTAACATTCTTGTTTGTACCGCCATTAAAAATGAAGGAACAGTAATATCTGTCAAAGTAAAATAGTTAAACTATGCTGGTTTGATTTAAATATTTGTTTAATTTATTTAATTTTATTTAATTTAATTATTTATTACGTTGATAAAAAATATTAAAAAACAAAAAAAAAACATCAAAGCCAAAAAAATGAAGAATCAGAGGTAAGGTTAAAACATTTGACAAATGTAAAATTGAAGACGACAACATATTTAGAAGATTCATTGGTTTTCAATGAGAAGTCAATCGATTTGAATCAGAATCCTGAGAAGATGCATTTATTAAAAAGATTAATAATGTGAAGAGTGGCTTTGTAAACGTTTTATCTACAATGAAGATGAATACAAATTAATATTTTTCTCTTTTTATTTATTTATAAAAACTAAAACTAATTAAAATTTAAATTAAACCAACATAGTTAACTATTTTGTATTGACGAATATTATTATTCCGTTATTTTTTATGGCGGTACAAATATGAAAGTTAGTTTTAAGGTTTAAAGTGTTAGTAAAATGATTTTGAAGGTTCAAAGTGTTAGTAAAATCATTTTAAAGGTTTATAATGTTAGTGAAATTCTCTCGAGGTTTAAAGTGCTACTCAGTTACACTTTGAAGGTTTGAAATGTGATTTTCCCAAAAAATATCTATATCATTAGGAAATATCAACGAAAATTCGTTTTTGAGTTTCCACATTCTTTATAGACTAATTATCAAGAGTGTGAAAGGATCAACACTAATATCTACAAAAAGCCAACCTTTCACTATCAAATAAAATTCTTTTTGATAAAATTGTCAAATAAATTTGAACAGAAAACTCATAAAACTTTATGCTGGCTGGTATCACAGTGAACGATCTAGTAGAAAATAAAATAAAAAACGTAAAGATTGTAGTTTGTAAAGTTATATGACCAATTACAAAGACTATTATAGATTGATTTGTCATTTCTTATTCATCATTTTACATATAAATAGAATGGTTTCTTTCTTTCCATGGTACATCCAAATTCCCAATTTTTTTGTCAAAGAATTTTATCACCCGTTACTATATGATATAATAGTGACAGAGTGAAAGGAGAAGGTCCAGCACCGAAGTTGTTCCATGAGTCTCCCCATCCATCAACCATGGATTTTCAAAAATCGGGTTAGAACCATGACGACGACTTTTCCATGGAACAAAAGAAGATACGAATTTTTCAAACTCTCCTTACACCATATATTATCTTTGTTTCTCTATTCTCTAAAGACTTAAACCAAAGCCAAAAATAAACAGAGAAACAGAGCCATGTTCGTCAAGCTCAACACCATCATCTTCTTCTTATTCTTCTTAGCCTACTCTCTCAATCCCTAGAGTCCTCTTCCCAAACTCTCGACTTCACGTACAATGGCTTCCATCCTCCACTAACTAACATATCCATCCAAGGAATTGCCACCACCACACCTAACGGTCTCTTGAAGCTGACCAACACAACCATGCAGAGCACCGGTCACGCCTTCTACACCAAACCAATCCGGTTTAAAGATTCCCCAAACGGCACTCTCTCGTCCTTCTCCACAACCTTTGTCTTCGCTATCCACTCTGAGATCCCAACACTTAGCAGCGGCGGCATGGCCTTTGTCGTCGCTCCTAACTCCAGCCTCCCATTCGCCAGTCCTTTCCAATACCTCGGCCTTTTAAACGTCGCAGACGACGGTAAAGATAAGAATCATATATTCGCTGTCGAACTTGACACGATTATGAGTATCGAGCTCAATGATTTGAACAATAACCATGTTGGAATCGATATCAACAGCTTGAAATCGGTGAATAGTTCGACGGCTGGGTACTGGGACGAGAAAGATCACTTTGTTAATCTCACTTTGATCAGTCGTATGCGTATGCAGGTTTGGGTCGACTACGACGGTCATACCCATCGTATCGATGTAACCATGGCTCCCTTCAACGAGAACAAACCAAAAAGACCGCTTGTTTCTTTAGTCAGAGATCTGTCTTCGGTTCTGTTGCAAGATATGTACGTAGGTTTCTCTTCTGCGACCGGTTCTATGTTGTCGGAACATTATGTTCTTGGGTGGAGTTTTAGTGTGAAGGGGGAAGCTCCGCCATTGTCCCTATCGAAGCTTCCAAAGTTGCCTGCGTGGGATTCAAAACCCACGGGAGCCTACAGCTTCTTCAAGAACACGATGCCTTTGATCTCCCTCGTGTTGATTCCCCTCATTATTATTATTTTCCTTGTTCGCTTCATCGTGAGGAGAAGGAGAAAGTTCGCTGAGGAGCTCGAAGATTGGGAAACAGAGTTCGGGAAGAACCGACTAAGGTTCAAGGAGTTGTACTATGCCACCAAGGGGTTCAAGGATAAGAACCTTCTTGGATCAGGCGGGTTCGGGAGGGTTTACAGAGGTTTCTTGCCCAAGACGAAGAAAGATATCGCTGTGAAAAGAGTCTCGAACGAATCTAGACAAGGGTTGAAAGAGTTTGTGGCTGAGATCGTTAGTATTGGACAGATGAGTCACCGGAACTTAGTTCCTCTTGTGGGTTATTGCCGCCGGAGAGATGAGCTTTTTCTGGTGTATGATTACATGCCCAATGGAAGCTTAGATAAGTATTTGTACAACAGTCCGGAGGTAACCCTAGATTGGAAACAGAGGTTTAAAGTTATCAATGGTGTCGCCTCTGCCTTGTTCTATCTCCACGAGGAATGGGAACAAGTGGTGATTCACCGCGATATCAAAGCAAGTAACGTCTTGTTAGACGCGGAGTACAATGGGAGAGTCGGGGATTTTGGTTTAGCACGTTTGTGCGATCACGGCTCAGATCCTCAAACCACGCGCGTTGTTGGAACTTGGGGATACCTAGCCCCTGATCATGTTAGGACAGGGCGGGCCACAACCGCTACTGATGTTTTTGCGTTCGGGGTGCTCTTACTAGAAGTGGCGTGCGGTAGACGTCCAATTGAGACTTTAAACGAGAGTGATGAGACCGTCTTGCTCGTGGAATTGGTTTGTGGGTTTTGGACCGAGGGAAACATCTTGGCTGCTACGGATCCAAATCTAGGGTTCGAGTATGATCAAAGGGAAGTCGAAATGATTCTGAAACTAGGTCTTTTGTGCTCTCACTCTAACCCACAAGCTAGACCAACTATGAGACAAGTGCTACAATATCTAAGGGGAGATGCATTGTTACCAGATTTATCGATGTTGGACTTCCGTGTGAGTGGGAAAATGTTGGGAATCGATCACGGATTTAGTGAGTCGTCATGCATGTTTACAAGTAGATCTTCGATTGCTGATTCCATACTTTCCGGAGGGAGGTGACTTGCGAATATCATCATGTTTTTGTGTGCTTACAATACATATGTAGAAAGAAATTATATGCACGAGATAGGAGACCATGTCGACATATTTTAGTGTTGTACGTGTACGAAATTTTATCTCTAAATATGGGCCTAGACAAAGCTTTGCTTTGTATATTTTTTCCGCTGCTGTTTAACAAGTCCACCGTCATTTTTGAACCACACAAAAAATAAAGGTAATTTGATGTTTCTACTTACTTGGTTTCTATTAAATCGTGTAATTTCATAGAAAACAAAATTCAGACAACTTTTACAGAAGACTCATTTAGCTCTGAAGAAAAAGTCGGTCAATCTTTATAATCATCAAGCATCTTCAAAAGCTCCACATAAATGTCTCAACTTTGACAGGTGCAAAGTTTATTTCCAAAACACAATTTTCAACGTCCAAAGATGGACGTTGACTTCATGACTTGTCTCCAAAAATAGTTTGTGGAATTTAACACCACCATAAGTTTTTTATTCACCAAAAGACATTGCTAAATTAACACCATAACGACCAAAGTTTCTTAGGCAAAATATAACCTACCTTGTATGTTATGTCACGCTTTTTGTTTATCTTTCTTCTTAGAGAAGATGGAACTAAAGTGTTCCCACAAACTTGGAAAGGAATAAACAACTAGCAATAACGGAGATGTGGTAAAGAGATTAAGAGATGATGAGTTACTCTGGCTCATTTATTATATGAAAACAAAGTATGACACCATTACTATTTGAAGTTGATGGAATTAATGAAAGACTTAATTGGCCTCTTTTGACTTAGTTATGACTGTCCTTGTGCAAATAGAATGCCGTCGTGACGAGGGTGAACCGTTCTTATTTTTTTTTGTTTTTCTTTTCTCAGAATAAGATACTTGATAGTAAGAGTGTGGTCCATATTAAAACCAAAATAAAGATAAAAGATGAGAGTTTTTAGACCACAAAATGGTTTTGATCAAAACCACAACGTGATTTGATACAAAATAATAAAATCGCAAAGCTTAACAATTTAATATGTACAATTTCCGTTTTTCTTTTTTAAAAAAATTCTTAAATAGAAACATATAAATACATATTTTGATCAAATATTATTAATTGAACTGGTAAAATATTTCACACAAAATGTAGAGATTGCTAGTTCGAGTAATATTTGGAAGAGAACCATATAAAATGTTTTGGTTTCTGGTCTACCAAAATTTACAAGTTTAAGTTCATAACCTCATACTATCTTACAAACTTGGAAACGAATAAACAACTACCAAGGAGAGATAAACGTGGACAAGAGATCATGAGTTTTACAATGGAAAAAAGGGCGGTGACACTTTTTTTTATTGCAATCAGTAGAAATTAAAAGAACTTTGATTTGAGTTATGGCTATCGTTTACTCAGCTTCACTCAATAGTATACAAGTTCTACCACAACATTGACTATTAAGGGCTAGGCTTCGGCGTTCGGATACCCATTCGGGTTTGGATCGGGTATTTTGAGTTTTCGGGTTTAGAGGTATAGGACCCGTTCGGGTATTTCAAGATTTTTGGTATGGGTTGGGTTCGATTCGAGTATTTCGGGTTCAAATTCGGATTACCCGAAATTCACAAAACACAAAATTTCAATATCCAATTTAGTCTAAATTATTCAAAAATTTCCCATCTATCTAAAAATTTAGAGTATTTTTCACCTAAATTTATTAAAATATAGTTTAAATACTTGAAAATATCTAAAATTTTGAATATTTTGGATACTTTCATTATTAAAATAATAAATATTATTAATATATTACTACTATATATATATTAATAATGTATATATATTCGGATACCCATTCGAATTTCGGTTTGGATCGGGTTCGGGTTCGAGTTTTCGGATTTAGAGATTTAAAATCCGTTCGGATATTTTACAATTTGGATATGGGTTCGGATCGGGTTTTTCGGATTGAGTTCAGATCCGGATATTTTGTCCAGGCCTTACCTCTGGTAATATTTATATATTGACATTAGAGATTATGGATTTACGTACTTATATTATAGGGATTATTACAGAAAAGAGGCTTTGTTGGCTCAAAACTTTGAAAAAAGGTATGATCAGGACTCTCAAATATAGGCCTTTTCTTTTGGGTGTAAATTTCAGTTTTGCCCTTCTGTATCTTCTCCTTCCTCTCTCTTCACGACGCAGCAACAACCAAAAAAAAATTTTCTGCCGCTGATCAACACAAAACCTCTTTCAACCAAAACTATGACTTCCCTGATCCAATAAATCCAAAACCATAGCTTCTCTAAACCCTGAGGGGACAATATCTAGTAAACCCAAGGGTTTCAAATCATAAACACTAAACCAATCAAAATTCCCTTCGATTTCCATGAATCAAATGAAGAAACTACTGAAAACGAGAGATAATCGGATCTGATCATTGACGGCGGCGGTTGGTGGGCGAGAGAGAAAAAATCGAAACAGAGAAAATCTATATATAATAGCAAACCCACTTTTTTGTGTCATCTTTAATCCAACGGCTGAGATTGGTTCTATTATTTCATCTAACGGTTGAAACTTATTAATGATTCCAACAGTTGCAAGCTTTTTCTCTCAAATCATTTCTTTTCGTCGCACCCCCATCTTTAAAAAATTGCACCTTTTAATTTTTGCATCTCTTCGTCGTACCTCTATCATTTATCGCACCTTTTCACTTTTGCATCTCTTCGTCGCACCCCCATCTTTCAAAAATTGCACCTTTTAATTTTTTTTCTCTTCAACGTACCTTCATCTTTTATCGCACATTTTCACTTTGCATCTCTTCGTCGTACTTTCATCTTTTTAGAATTGCATCTTTTTATTGTTGCATTTTTTTGTTTCACACTTCAATGTTTTACACATTTATATTTTACACCTCTTTGTTTATTATATATAAACTTTTATGGACTACATAAACAAGTTTCAAATTTATTGTTTTTAGAGTATTTTTAAAAGCCCATATATAATAGCAAACCCACTTTTTTGTGTAATCTTTAATCCAACGGCTGAGATTGGTTCTATTATTTCATCTAACGGTTGAAACTTATTAATGATCCCAACAGTTGCAAGCTTTTTCTCTCACATTGTTTTTTTTCGTCGCACCCCCATCTTTCAAAAATTGCACTTTTTAGCTTTTGCATCTCTTCGTCGTACCTCCATCTTTTATCGCACCTTTTCACTTTTGCATCTCTTCGTTGTAGCCCCATCTTTTTAGAATTGCACCTTTTTGTTTCACACCTCAATGTTTTACAGCTATATGTTTTACACATTTATATTTTACACCTCTTTGTTTATTATATATAAATTTTTATGGACTACAAAAACAAGTTTCAAATTTATTGTTTTAGAGTATTTTTAAAAGTAAAAAATAAAACAAATTTTTTTTTTATTGGAGTGTTTTTAAATTAACCTGCATCAATATCTATATCAAGGTATTTTTATGAACTAACAAGTTAGTGTCCATTCCAAAAAATTGGTTTTGTTCCCTCCTCCATTTGTTCTCATATATTAGATTATAGATTAACGAAAAGTTTGGTTCTTCTAAAGTACTTTGTTTGTCTTTATGTTGTCGGTTAGATAATTTACTCAAGATAACAATTACATTTAATTATTTACTCAAGATAGCACTTACATTTAATTTCTTCAAGTTAAATAGACTAACAAAAGGACATGATATCAATATCTATAGCACAAAGGGGCGTAACAAAGGGGCGTAATTTTTTAAATAATGGGCCTGTTCGTTTTAATTTTTGATGAGAAGTTTTTTTACAATACAATTATAGGAAGTTTTGTCTCAAATGATTTTTTTCTTTATCATTTAAAACGTAGCATGAGTAAAATAATGCTATGCATTGTAATTAGTATTACGACGTAGCAAGAGTAAAATAGTGTGTCAATTAATAATTTCTTCTAAGATTTCTTTCGTTAAAAAAAATGCAAATATCTAAATTTTCATAGTTTTAATTTTGAAGTAGAATTTTATGAAATTTGGGAGTCATTTTTAATCTAATAGATGTGATTATTTCTATTATCTCATCTAACGGTTTAGAATTATTAATGATCCCAACAGTTGCAAGTTTTTTTTTTAATAATCGTGTTTCTTCGTCGTACCCCTATCTTTTAAAAATCGCACCTATTAATTTTTACATCTTTTTGCTTCACACCTCTATATTTTCACACCTCTTTGTTTTTATATATATATATATATATATATATATATACATATTTTTATAGATTTTGAAAAGAGTTTTTGTTCTTTGAGTATTATTAATGATCTCACCCTTTGTTAATGATCTCAAAAGTTGCAAAGTTGCGGTCCAACAATTGTGTTTCTTCGTTGCACTCCCAACTTTCCATGTTGGCACCCGTTACTTTCACACCTTTTTGTTTTACACCTCTTTGTTTATATAAAGTTATGATATTTAGATCCAACAATTGTGTTTCTTCGCCATACCATTAGCTTTTAATGGTTGCACTTGTTAGTTTTCGCACATTTTTGTTTCACACCTTTTTGTTTCACACTCTTTGTTTTTATATATATGTATACATATTTTTATGTACTTTGAAAATAGTGTTTGTTATTTGAGTATTATTAATAATCTCACACTTTGTTAATGATCTCAAAAGTTGCAAAGTTTCGGTCCAACAATTGTGTTTCTTCGTTGTACCCCCATCTTTCCATGTTGTAACCCGTTAGTTTTCACACCCTTTTGTTTTACACCTCTTTGTTTATATAAAATTGCAATGTTTTAATCCAACAATTTTGTTTCTTCGTCATAGCCCTAGCTTTCAATGGTTGCACTTGTTAGTTTTCGCACCTTCTTGTTTCACACCTCTTTGTTTTCACACTCTTTGTTTTTATATAGATACAGATTTTTATGGATTTTGAAAAGAGTTTTTGTTATTTGAGTATTACTAATGATCTCACCCTTTGTTAATGATATCAAAAGTTGCAAAGTTTATGTCCAACAATTGTGTTTCTTCGTTGCACTCCCAGCTTTCTATTTTGGCATCCGTTAGTTTTCACACCCTTTTATTTTACACCTCTTTGTTTATATAAAGTTGCAATGTTTTGATCCAACAATTGTGTTTTTTCGTCATACCCCTAGCTTTCAATGGTTGCACTTGTTAGATTTCGCACTTTTTTGTTTCACACCTTTTTGTTTTTATATATATACAGATTTTTATGGATTTTGAAAAGAGTTTTTGTTATTTAAGTATTATAAATGATCTCACCTTTTGTTAATGATCTCAAAAGTTGCAAAGACTCGATTCAACAATTGTGTTTCTTCATCCCATCCCCAACTTTCCATGTAGGCACCCGTTAGTTTTCACACCTTTTTGTTTTAGACCTCTTTGTTTATATAAAGTTGCAGTGTTTTGATCCAACAATTGTGTTTCTTTGTCGTACCCCTTGATTTTAATGTTTACACTTGTTAGTTTTCGCACCTTTTTATTTCACACCTTTTTGTTACACACGTCTTTATTTTCATATTTTTGCATCTCTTCGTCGTACCCTCATCTTACAAAAATCGCACATATTAATTTTTGAACCTTTTCACATCTTTATGTTTTACTCCTAAGCCTGAAAAGAAAGTCGAACCGCAAAGGCAAGTATCCTCGCCCGCGATGGAATTTTACACTTCTTTGTTTATTATATATAAACTTTTATGGAATACAAAAATAAGTTCGAATTTATTGTTTTCTGAGTATTTTTAAAACTTACAAGTTAATAGATAATATTATAGATTTATATGTTTATATATTATATAAACTCACTTTTAAGGGTCAATTTAAATATAACGGATGAGATTATTTTTATTAGCTCATCTAACTGTTTATATTTGTTAATAATCTTAAAAGTTACACTATTTTGATCCAACAATTGTATTTCTACGTCGTATTCACAGCTTTCAATGTTCACATTTATTAGTTTTCTTTGTTTCACACCTCTTTGTTTATATATATATATATATATGAACTTTAAAAAGAGTTTTTGTTCTTTGAGTATTGTTTAACACCTCCAAATTTAAAAATTCTGAGTATTATTTTCTTATAATTTATTAATTAACATTGATTCACTCATCTTTGTTTTAAAAATTGGATTGTTTTATTTATTGACTCATTCATCTAACTTTTGTTTGGTGTGGTTTTCCATCTCACCGTATTGATCATCTCTTTCAAGTATTAATTTAGGTAATTAATTGTGTTTTCTAATTTTTCATAGATTTATCTTTTAGTCAATTTGGTTGGTTGCAATTGCAGCTATAAGCTCTTTCTCCCTGATTCTCATATTATTTTTTATAAATTTCGATAGAACAATGAGTTAAATTTTATTTTATGTAAATATCTTTCAAAATTGATTATCTGAATATGATTCAGTAAACCTAGATTTTTATACCTTTAATATTATTCTCTTATTGTCACTGAATCGATTTTTTATTTTTATATATACAACAAATATTTTATTTAACTAATTTTGTTAATTCATCTTAATTAGTCATTATTTATGATTTTTATATTATATAGTTAAAAATTATCATAAATTTTTTACTCGAAATATTAAATTAACAATGTTAGTCATTTCAAGTTTTCACTTTCCCGTGCGGCAACGCACGGACAGACATCCTAGTTGTTTATAAAGGCAATTTCGTCTTTTATGAATATTTAAATGTCTAATTCTTGAGAGTCGGAACGATTAGTCCTAAATCCATAAAAATATGATAAAAAAAGCCTCAATTCTGTAATTGATCCTTATATTATAGGTAATGTTACACCAATCATGTGAAAAGACCATCCCGTCTAAGGAAACCAAATTGGTCTATATAATCTTCAGGCATATGTTAATGGATACATATGATATGTTGTTAATAAGTCAAAAGCAATATACACTGTTTTGTATATTTTTTTTAAGTTGTTGTTGATTTTTTTTTCTGTGGCTACTATATTTTTTGTGAACTGTTTTACCGTTAGTTTTAAATCACACATTTATCACACAATTAATGGCTAAATTTTTGTTCTTTGTACTCAATTTCAATTTTTTTGTCAACAAAAAACATGCAAACTTAAGTTCACTTATATCATATAATTTCATAGAAACAAAATTTCAAACCGGAGATATATGCAAACAATATCATATATCTAGTAGTTTGTGCTGCTGGTTAGGTGATACGTTTCAGCAACTAACACCGGAGACAAACACACGTTGTACCACAACATTACAAATGAAAACATTTATTGCCCGTCAGGCCGTCACCACTAGGATCCGTCACCTTCTTCATGAGTCTCTACCATGACCTCTAATATAGGTTAAGCTGAAACGACTTTTCCCTTGACCGTTACACAAAAACGACTTTTCCACACTCTTTGAGTACACCATAAATTGTCTCATAGTTTCTTAATTTACAAACTCAAATATGTAAACCAAAGCCAACAAAAATTAAAAAAATTTGCGGTCTTCATTAAGCTCTTCTCGATCTTCTTCGTAAGCTTCTTTTGTCACTGGTCTTCGTGAGTCTCTACCATGACCTCTAATATAGGTTAAGCCGAAACGACTTTTCCCTTGACCAATAAACAAAAACTACTTTTCCACACTCTTTGAGTACACTATAAATTGGCAATTTGGCATAGTCTCTTACAAACTCAAATGCCTAAACCAAAGCCCAAAACAAACTCTTCAACATGTCCTTCATCTTCAAGCTTTTCACCATCTTCTTCATAAGCTTCTTTTGTCAATCCCTAAAGTCCTCTTCCCAAATTATCGACTTCAGTTACAATGGCTTCCGTCCTCCACCGACTGACATATCCATCCAAGGAATTACCACATTCACACCCAACGGTCTCTTGATGCTAACCAACACAACCATGCAAAGCACCGGTCACGCCTTCTATACCAAACCAATCAGGTTCAAAGATTCCCCAAACGGAACCGTCTTGTCTTTCTCAACTACCTTTGTCTTGGCTATTCACCCTCAGACCCCACTTGTTGGCACCCACGGCATGGCCTTTGTCGTTGCTCCTACCCCTAGCCTCTCGTTGGCCACCTTCGGCCAATACCTCGGTCTCTTCAACGTCACAAACAACGGTAAAGATAGTAATCATGTATTCGCTGTCGAGTTTGACACGATTAGGAATATGGTGTTCAATGATACGAACAATAACCATGTTGGAATCAATATCAATAGCTTGTACTCAGTGAAAAGTTCGTCGGCTGGGTACTGGGACGAGAAAGATCAGTTTACTAATCTGACTTTGATCAGTGGTAAGCGAATGCAGGTTTGGATCGACTACGATGGTCGTACCCATCAAATCAATGTAACGATGGCTCCCTTCAGCGTGAATAAACCTAGAAAACCACTTGTTTCTATTGTTAGAGATCTGTCTTCGGTTCTTTTGCAAGACATGTTCGTAGGGTTCTCGTCATCAACTGGTACTATTGTGTCCGAACATATTGTTCTTGGATGGAGTTTTCGGATGAAGGGTGAAGCTCAGCCATTGGCCTTATCGAAGCTTCCGAAGTTGCCTGTGTGGGATTCAAAACCAACGAGAGTCTACAGCTTCTACAAGAACTGGGTGCCGTTGATTTCCGTATTGTTGATTTCTCTCTTGCTTGTTATCTTCCTCGTGCGCTTCATCCTGAGGAGGAGGAGAAAGTTCTCTGAGGAGCTTGAAGATTGGGAAACAGAGTTCGAGAAGAACCGACTAAAGTTCAAGGACTTGTACTATGCCACCAAAGGGTTCAAGGATAAGAACCTTCTTGGATCAGGCGGGTTCGGGAGGGTTTACAGAGGTCTCATGCCGAAGACAAAGAAGGATATCGCCGTGAAAAGAGTCTCGAACGAATCCAGACAAGGGTTGAAAGAGTTTGTGGCTGAGATCGTTAGTATTGGACAGATGAGTCACCGGAACTTAGTCCCTCTCTTGGGTTATTGTCGGCGGAGAGATGAGCTTCTTCTGGTGTACGATTACATGCCCAATGGAAGCTTAGACAAGTATTTGTACAATAGTCCAGAGGTAACCCTCGATTGGAGACAGAGGTTTAAAGTCATTAATGGTGTGGCCTCTGCCTTATTCTACCTCCATGAGGAATGGGAACAAGTGGTGATTCACCGCGACGTCAAAGCCAGCAACGTCTTATTAGACGCGGAGCTCAATGGGAGACTCGGGGATTTCGGGTTAGCTCAGTTGTGTGATCACGGGTCTGATCCTCAAACCACTCACATTGTTGGAACGTGGGGATACCTAGCCCCTGATCACATCAGGACAGGACGGGCCACGACTAGTACGGATGTTTTTGCGTTTGGGGTGCTCCTACTAGAAGTGGCGTGTGGTAGACGTCCTATCGAGATTGACCACGTAAGTGGTGAGAGGGTCGTGCTCGTGGATTGGGTTTTTGGGTTCTGGATGGAGGGAAACATCTTGAATGCTACGGATCAGAATCTAGGGTCCGAGTATAACCAAAGCGAGGTCGAAATGGTTTTGAAGCTAGGTTTGTTGTGCTCTCACTCCGATCCACAAGCTAGACCAACTATGAGACTAGTGCTACATTATCTAAGGGGAGATTCAATGTTACCAGATTTGTCGCCAGTAGACTTACGTGGGAGTGGGATCATGTTAGGAACCAACCACGGATCTAATGAGTCAGGGATGTTTACCACTGGATCTTCAGTTGCTTATTCTGTACTCTCCAGCGGGAGGTGATTTTCGTACATCATGATGTTCGTAGAAAGCAATTATCTACAAAATATAGAGGACCATATTGTCTACATATATCAGTGTTGCACACTCTTGACCTGAAATAATTGAAGCTCCAAGATTTAAAGTCGATGTGGTTGATGTCTTGCAAAGTATATGGTTGTGTGTTGCTGGCTTGCTGCTGGTTAGTGGATACGTTTTGACGACTATTTACTTAAAAATATGATAACTACAAATTTACGTTAATAATTTAATATTTTAGAGTTTAGACCAATGATCGCTAACACCAACTTGTATCAATCGGTCACAGTGTATATGGGTATCTAAAATATATTTATAATTTTATTTCTCAAAAATAAATTATTTATTTAATTTTAACTAATAAAAAAAAGACATGACCCAATCCCATAATGACACGTGGTTGACACCCATTACCATAGTATCCTAAATTATTTGGGCAGAGACATAATATCTAAACTGTTTCTAACTTTTTATTATTTTTTAAATTTTTAATACACTGATTCTCAATCAAAGATGTGGGATGGAAATGCTCTAAAAGCATCCTCATTGGTCATCTTCTGAAAATAAGCTCCCAAATAATATTTTTAACGTAGTAATATTATTTAATTTATATTTTGTTTGTTTTTAAAATATTAACCAATCAAACTAAGACATATAGTGTGGGAAAGGTTTCATAGTGTCTATAAAAGTATCACCATCAGTGATTCTTTAAAATTGAGATCTCCGATTTATTTTAATATAATAATATTATATAATTTAATAAATTATTCTTTTTTAAGAAATTTTCACAAAACATTCTAAATTTTTTTTTTTTCACACATTGGCAAAGTCAATATGACTTTCCATAGAATAGCCACCAAAGATAAAAGTTACACAAATACCCTTACAACTAAACAATTAGTTTGGTTACCCAGCAAATACATTACATATTTTGATTAATATAAAAATATATATATATATAACAAAATATTATATTTTTTTGGGTGTAAGAGCATCTTTATTGGTAAATTGTTATTTTTGGGGTTTTTAAATTTTTTCGTATTAAAAGGTATATTTTTATAAATTAAGAATCTTTTGTTTGTTAATTAAAATTGTACTCCTCCAATGGTAAGCTCTTATAAATGAGGTTCTTAGTTTTGAAAAAAAGAAAAATAATGTTTAAACAACTAAGATTTTATTATTGTATTTCATAAACTTTTAAACATACAAAACAATAAATAATATTAAAACAGAAGTAGAAATTACATATGGAAAAAAACTCTAGCTTCTAGAAGAATCTGATGGGATAAACTTACCTCGGAGGTTTATAAACAAGGTGGATGAAATGAGGGGGATTAGCAGACGCAGCAGCAACAGCTAGTTAAAGATCCCATCTTCAACTCTTTGCATTTCTCTTCGTTCAAGATGTTTGCAGTGAAGACATCACTATACGTAGAAGCCAGTTTCGCTGCTTCATCAGTTAGTACAACTGAAAGATACAAAACCAAACTCAGAATAAGACAACTCAACAAACCATAAAACATGACAGAGTTTGAGACCATCCAAAACCATAATAAACAAGACTCAAACTTCTCTTGTTCCTAACTAAAGTTACCTGAAGCTAAAGCTGATGCAGAACTAAATATTCTTAGAAGCTTTTTGACCTTGAGCCATTCGTTCATGACTCTCCAAATATTTCTCCTCTCTCTTCTTCTTCTTCTTCTTCCCTCTAATTCCTCTGCTTTGATCTCGCTCATGTCAAAGCCCGATGCTGGCTGTATCTCATCGTCATCCTTGATTCCTCCATTAGACACATACACTTCTGCTAGCAAAAGAACAAACAAATCCAATTACAGTTAGCTCAATCAGTGAGTATTAAAATAAATTAAAAAATTATCAGTTAGTATTGCCTGCGTATGATCATTTCTTTAATGATAGAGAATGTTTCATCAAAAGCGTCACGTGAATATACTATAGTACCTAATACAAACACTTGAAGCAAGCACAACAGCAACACTACTAGATTGAGAAGCTTTAGAAACTGTAACTACAGCATCACCAAGTCTCTGAAAAGCTGATGGAACAGAGTGTCCAAGACCGATCAAAGCGATTCGCTCTGCTCCAAGACCCGGAATCGTCATAAAAAAAAAAAAAATCAAAACTTGAAAGTCGATTGATCAAAGGAACAAAGCGAATCTACGGATCATTGAAATCGATACAAAACCATTCTCATATCAGTCATAGTAAAGCAAAAACAAACCTTGTGAGGCCGAGAGTATGACCCATGGTTTAATTTTCGCAAAATCAAAGAACCCTAATTTTCCCAAGTCAAAGAACACTAATTTCTAGATCCTTAACTAAACAAAATTGATACAAAAATATGATCGAACATACCATGGGAAAGAGATTAGTATTTGACAATCTCCGAACTGGTGAAGGAAAGGATCTGAATTTCCTGGTCTCCGATCGTACCTCACCGAGAGTCGCGAGAGAGAAGAATAAGAAAAATCAATTTTTTTCTTTTATATTAAAAATACACCCAACCATTTTTGACCACGTCGATGGTTCTTAAAGATTCTTAAACTCCTTAACTAAGAAGCTCTTCTTAGTATTCTTGCCATTTCTGATTTATTTTTATTCAGATTAAAGTTAAGAACTGAGACTAAGAAGTCCCGATAAACTTACTCTAAGAAACGAAGACAAAAAGAGAGAGAGGGACTTGAATCGTTAAGTTCTCCTCACCAGAAAAATTAAAAATTTGGTGAAATTTTTGTTAATTTTATTTTTTAATTCTCTAATAGTAAGGCTAAATAATTATCGGTTGTGTAAAAACATGGTGAAATCGTGCTGACCAAGCTATGACTAGGCAAGACAAACACACACACAAGCTTAACTCAAGACCTAACCAAGGTTGGTGTAAACTAAACCATGGCCAGGTATGCTTTTGGGACCACAATTGGAGGAAACGGACACATTGCAGACCAAAACATTGTACGGCTTGTCCTCTAGTGATTCCAAACGTTGCAGTGGTGTTTGTTCTCTTGTGAAACCGCATCTTTGGGTGAGCTCGACTAGCGACTAAAGGTTGTTGCAGACTGCTTTAGGTCAGGGCACGAGGTCTGAAGATGTCGCCTATAAAAGGAACATTTAAGGAGAGATCGCAGTTACGGTTTGAGTGTAATAGAGAGAGTGAAGAGAGAAAATTTGTAATAGTATAAACTCATTCTAGTTTTTTCTCTAAGTATAGGATATTACAGACTGTACTCTAAGTGCTAGTGAAGGGTATTAGGGTGGATCACTTGTAGTTCCTATTGTGTTCTCTATCTGAACCTAGTGGATTCCGAGTCACCGACTCGGCCAGACGTAGCTGCCTCGTTAACGGGAGTGAAATGGATAAATTTTGTGTGTGTGCTACTGCTTTTATTTTTCTACTGCAACTCCCTGTTTTCTCCCACTTTTTCTCAAGATCTCTCTTTCTTTCTTTTCACACAACTCTGTTCTTGGTTGTTCGGTCTTTTTCCCAAGGAAAGTCGACACCTTTGGGTTAAGAAGTCTCAACAAGGGGTATCAGAGCTTTGGTTCGTTGTTCACGGTTCTGTAGAGTCCAGCAACACGGAGAACCATGTCATCGGCGAGGATAGAGGTTGAAAAGTTTGATGGTCGTGGAGACTACACCGTGTGGAAAGAGAAACTCTTAGCTCACCTAGATATTCTGGGTTTGAGTGTTGCTCTTAAAGAAGAGGAAGCAACGGTGGAAAAAGCTTCAGATGAGAAGCTATCTTAGGAAGAAACTAAAGAGGAGAAACAAAGGTCAGAAGCATTAGAAGAAAAGAGGAGAAAGGCTCGCAGTACCATCGTTCTAAGTGTTTCTGACAGAGTCCTAAGGAAGATTAAGAAGGAGCAGACCGCAGCTGCTATGATAAATGCTCTGGACAAGCTTTACATGTCCAAATCTCTTCCCAACCGGATCTATCTTAAGCAAAAGCTATACGGTTTCAAGATGTCAGAAAATCTGAGTATTGAAGGTAATATCGATGAATTCCTTCATACTGTAGCAGACTTAGAACACACCAATGTTATAGTTTCTGATGAGGATCAAGCCATACTACTGTTGATGTCACTACCGAAGCCGTTTGAACAGTTAAGGGATACACTGAAATATGGTTCAGGAAGAACCACCCTAACGTTAGATGAAGTTATTGCAGCTACTTACTCAAAAGAACTTGAGTTTGGGTCTAACAAGAAAAGCATCAAGGGTCAGGCTGAGGGTCTCTATGTCAATGAGAAGGCAGAGACAAGAGGAAGAACTGAGCAGAAGGATAAGAACCCCAAATCTCAGAGATCTAGATCTAAGTCTAAGACCAGGAAGGGATGTTGGACCTGTGGAGAGGAGAGACATTTCAAAAATTCATGTCCTAACAAAGAACAAAGCTCAGTCTCAGCCCAAAAATCAAAACGGCAACAAAGGAGGCTCATCAAGTGGGAAAGGGAACCTAGCTGAAGCTACGGCTCTCTATATTTCAGAAGCTTTGTCGTCTACTGATATACATCTAGAAGACGAATGGATTATGGATACTGGCTGCAGTTACCATATGACTCACAAGCGAGAATGGTTTGAAGATTTAAACGAAGAAGTTGAAGTTGGAGGATGTCAGTAAGAATTGGAAACCGGCTAAGCATGATACAAGAGAGAAGAATGGAATACGTTCATTCTGATATGTGGGGAGCTCCATCAGTGCCACTTTCTCTTGGTAAATGTCAATACTTTATCTCATTTATTGATGATTACACAAGGAAAGTGTGGGTTTATTTTCTGAGAACAAAAGATGAAGGTTTTGAGAGATTCACTAAGTGGATTAATCTGGTGGAGAACCAAAGTGACAAGAAAGTGAAGACTCTAAAAACCGACAATGGACTTGAGTTTTGCAACAGGCTGTTTGATGAGTATTGCGTGTCTAAGGGGATTCAACGACATCGGACGTGTGCCTACACACCGCAACAAAACGGTGTTGCAGAGCGCATGAACCGAACCATCATGGAGAAAGTCAGAAGCATGCTCAGTGACTCTGGTCTCCCAAAGAAATTCTGGGCAGAGGCAACACATATGGCAGCCATTCTCATCAACAAGACACCATCATCAGCTCTGACCTTTGATATACCAGTTAAGAAATGGTATGGTAAGCAACCAGTGTACAGTTATTTGAGGAGATTTGGGTGCATTGCATTTGCACACACTGATGATGGAAAACTAAGTCCTAGAGTGAAGAAAGGCATCCTTGTGGGATATCCTATGGGAGTTAAAGGTTACAAAGTTTAGCTACTTGAAGATAAGAAGTGTGTGGTGAGCAAAAATGTTGTTTTTCAAGAAAATGCTTCACACAAAGATGTAGCAATGAGGAAGGAAACCGAAATTGAAGAAGGATAGGCTCCCCCACCTTTTATCTAGACCTTGATCTTGACAGTGAAGAGGTTTTCACCTCAGGTGGAGCTTCTACGACTCCTCGAGGTGTTGAGTCACCTGCAAGATCGAACCCTGCAACTCCCAACACATCATGATACAAGTGAAGATGTGGAGGCTGAAATAGATCAATCACCCCTAAGTTATCATTTGGTGAGAGACCGAGCTAGGAGAGTAGTCCATGCTCCTAGACGCTTTGATGATGAAGATTATCTAGCAGAGGCTCTCTACACTACTGAGGATGGTGGAGAAGTAGAACCATCCAATTACAGCGAAGCTAAAAGATACTTAAACTGGGAAGAGTGGAAGCGTGCAATGAATGAAGAAATGGAGTCGCAAACCAAGAATCACACTTGGACAGTGGTCAAGAGACCAATCAATCAAAGAATTATTGGGAGCAGATGGATTTACAAGTATAAACTTGGAATCCCTAGGGTTGAAGAACCAAGATTTAAAGCAAGATTGGTCGCCAAGGGTTATGCTCAAAGAGAAGGAATTGACTACCATGATATCTTTGCTCCTGTAGTCAAGCACGTTACTATCAGGGTTTTACTCTCCATAGTTGCTCAAGAGGATCTTGAACTAGAGCAACTTGACGTTAAAACGGCGTTCCTTCACGGAGAACTGAAAGAGAAGATCTATATGACTCCTCCTGAGGGTTTTGAGTCAATGTTTCAAGAAGATGAAGTTTGTCTTCTCAATAAGTCGCTGTATGGGTTAAAGCAAGCTCCTAAATAGTGGAATGGGAAATTTGACATGTATATGATAGAGATTGGTTTTGTGCGAAGTGAATATGACTACTGCGCATATGTCAAGGAGCTGGGAGATCAGTCGCTGATCTACTTACTCATCTATGTAGATGATATGCTGGTGGCATCCAAGAACAAAGAGGCCATCGTTCAGCTAAAAAGAGAACTAAGTCAGAAATTCGAGATGAAGGACTTAGGAGCTGCTAAGAAGGTTCTGGGCATGGAAATTGTCAGAAACAGAACAGAAGGAACTCTGTGGTTGTCTCAGGAAGGTTATTTGAACAAGAAAGAAGCCAAGCACGTATTGACTCCACTGGGAGCTGAGATTAAGATGCGTGCAGCAACAAAAGAAAAACTAGCCCGGGACGAAGACTACATGAAATCAGTTCCCTACTGCAGTGCACTTGGAAGCATCATGTACGCCATGATAGGTACACGTTCCGACCTTGCTCATCCTGTTGGAATTATAAGTCGTTTCATGAGCAAACCCATCCGTGATCACTGGCATGGAGTCAAGTGGGTTTTAAGATATATCAAGGGCTCATTGAAAACAAAACTGCTCTATAAGAAGAGCTCAGATTTCAAGATTGTTGGCTACTGCGATGCTGACTATGCTGGTGACTTTGACAAGAGAAGATCAACCACGGGTTTAGTGTTTACTCTTGGAAGAAACACCATAAGCTGGAAATCTGGATTGCAGAGAGACGTCACTCTTTCAACTACTGAATCAGAGTACTTGGCACTCACCGAAGCTGTTAAGAAAGCTATTTGGCTTAAAGGCTTGTTGAAAGAGTTTGGTTATGAGCAAAATAGCGTGGAGATCTTTTGTGACTCTGAAAGTGCTATTGCACTCTCCAAGAACAGTGTACATCATGAAAAAACGAAGCACATTGATGTCAAGCTTCACTATATCCGAGAAGTGATTGCAAATGGTGATGTTGATGTGGTGAAGATTTCTATAGAAAAGAATCCTACAGATATCTTTACAAAGACACTGGCTGTAGGCAACTTTCAGGCTGCTTTGAACTTGCTACAGATCAGACCTGAGTAATAAAACTCAGGGTAACTGAGTCGGGAATCCTGCAACTAGTTTCAGAAGGTACTCTCTCTATTCTACTCATGCAAGTTTACTTCTGTCATCATGATTTCAGGTGGAGAATTGTGAAGACAAGGTGAAATCGTGCTGACCAAGCTATGACTAGGCAAGACAAACACACACATAAGCTTAACTCAAGACCTAACCAAGGTTGGTGTAAACTAAACCATGGCCATGTATGCTTTTGGGACCACACTTGGAGGAAACAGACACATTGCAGACCAAAGCATTGTACGGCTTGTCCTCTAGTGATTCCAAACGTTGCAGTGGTGTTTGTTCTCTTGTGAAACCGCGTCTTTGGGTGAGCTGGACTAGCGACCAAAAGTTGTTGCAGACTGCTTTAGGTCAGGGCACGAGGTCTGAAGATGTCGCCCATGAAAAGAACATTTAAGGAGAGATCGCAGGTTTACGGTTTGAGTGTGATAGAGAGAGTGAAGAGAGAAAACTTATAATAGTATAAAGTCGTTCTAGTTTTCTCTCTAAGTATAGGATATTACAGAGTGTACTCTAAGTGTTAGTGAAGGGCAATAGGGTGGATCACTTGTACATCCTATTGTGTTCTCTCTCAACCTAGTGGATTCAGTGACTCGGCCAGACGTAACTCCTTCGTTAACGGGTGTGAACTGGATAAATTTCGTGTGTGTGCTACTGCTTTTATTTTTCTACTGCAACTCTCTGTTTTCTCCCTCTGTTTCTCAAGATCTCTCTTTCTTTCTTTTCACACAACTCTGTTCTTGGTTGTTCTGTCTTTTTCCCAAGGAAAGTCGACACCTTTGGGTTAAGAAGTCTCAACAGGTTGGTTTATAATCGAGTATCAACATAGCAAATAATTCCGGCAAAACGAAACACCGTTAGAATTTCCTGCGAGCAAAGTTAATAGATTTTGGTGTCTAGAAAACTTGGGTGAAAAGAAGAAGAGGAGGAATTTTTCGATTTGGTTGTATAAATATATGGCGAGAAGAAGAACAGCCAGCGGAGCCTTCCTGTATCGGAACTAAGGAACAGCCAACGGAGGCACCAAACACTCCGACGTCTCGTCGCTGCCGTTGCTGCTTGAATCTCCGCTGGTATTTTCGTTGTCTTCATCTGTTCAGTTCTGGCGGCTCAGTTTTCTACCCAGAATAAGAGAATGATGATTGAATGTTCGGTTTAGATGGGTAGATAAATAAGATGATGAAGATCAAAAGGACTTAAGAGAAGTTTCACTTCCAGCGGTTTCATGGTGGTCGGCGGCTAGAGTTTGATAGTTAGACTTACAAAAAACTGAGAAATCTAGAAAAAAATAAATAAATCACGAACCCGTTCAATGTGTTGTTTATTAAAACACATTTGTTACCACCAGCCCAAAGTAATATATTCTTAAATAGCTGTAAACAAATAGAATATATCTATTTAATTAAACTTAACGCCGTTAAATGATTTTTTAACGCCTGTTAACGTATGTTAAATCGTGGGTGTGAATTTACCAATAATACAAAGATAAAGTATTTTTAATCTAACAACATTTAAATAAATAAAGTATTTTTATTCTAATAAAAAAATAAGGTATTAAATTTTCAAATATAAAATTGATGAAGTATTTTTAAGTTTTTTCTCCTAAATTCTTTGTGTCATTGTTGTTGTGTACGTATGTTAGAAACTTAAGATATAGATCGGATTCAAGTTCAGATTTTCAGATCTAAAATATGGAATTCGTACAGATGTTTTAAAATTTCGGGTTTAGGTACGAATCAGATCATCGGGTTCATATATTTTTCCCATGCGTACTCCTAGCGAAAGAATATGATGTGTTAGCATAGAACTTTCACGTGAACCCAAATAAATTATGTAAAATATAAGTATTGCTTTGACCCAAAAAATTTTAAAAATATTGTTCTAACGTACATAACCTTCAATTATAGTCACTACTCAATAGTATAAATATTGTAATGTTTGTATATGATTGTTTGACTAACCTTTCTAATTGGCTTCATAGAGTATTTAATGTTTCATTTTTTTTTATCATGATCGTTATATCATCTCTCACGTACATATTAACTCATGTACGTACATTTTTAAAATATTTTATCCTTAATGTTGTAACAAACGTGCATCAAAATTTGTTTAAAATGAAGATAAATTTTTAAATATGAACGTACACAATAACTGAAACCGTCACAAAAGACACAATTTAGAATAAGACTTTGAATGGTTGTATAATATGGTGTAGATCGGACTATGCATACCAATATATTAGTATGCAATATATTAGACTGTAATATGGAGCAAACTAGTATAGAGTTTATAATGGTATGGAGATCTTGAGAAGTGGAATGAAAAATGCAGATCAACAGTAAATTTGTAATGCTATGGAGTTGTATGCTGAAATGCGTAATAGTATGAAGATTTTTAGTATGCATTGTTGCATACTAGTACGCAATGGTGAATAGTATATTAGGTGCGGACTAGTCCAATTTTAGTCCGGTCTGGAGCATACTATACAACCATTCAAAGCCTAAGAATAGTTACGTACACTATCGGAAGTTCCTAACAAAACATATACATACACGATCATATTAACTTAAACTTAAATAAACCCTAAACAAACCCCAAAATTGAACCATCGACCTACATGATGATGACTTAAACGTACTTAACCTTTAAGCAAATCCTAAAAATAACACCTTAAATCGTATACGTACACGAACATATTGACTTTAATATACTCAAACCCTACATCATATACGTAACTGCTTATACTGACTCTAAGTCTCTAACATACACACCATTTAAATGAACTCTTAAAACTAATCACTAAACGGTATACGTACACTATCATATTAACTTAAACCAAATAAATCTCAGTAAAAAAAGTTGTTTTGTGTCATAGTTGCAGGTAAACTAAATAATACCGTTTATCAACCGAGTTTCTATTCCGTCGGAAATTGGTTGCAAAACGGTTGGCTTTTACCAATGGATTTAGTGGTCGGTAGTTTCGTCGTTAATTTCCGACCGATTTCCAACCATATTAATGTGTCGCTAATTTCCAACTGATTACCAACCATGTTTTACTCGCGTCGCTTAACGGTGGAAAATGGTCGTAATATAAATCGACCAATATATCGGTCGGGAATTTCGTCAGAATTGGTAATGTTTTCTTGTAGTGAGTCAAACTCGACTCCCAACATTAAATGCAATAGTTAATGACATCGACTTCTAATTTGTATTGCTCGAAAAGTTCATAAACTGGTCTCCCTTGTTACAAGTCAAGTCCACTTTTAGACCATATTTCAAATTTATTCTTTGGAGAGTGCACGTTGTGGCGATGTACCTAGAAGGCATAAGGCTATCGAGCAACTTCCTCACATTGCACAAGGTACATGAATGCTTATATCTGGCTCTCCTAATTATCCATTTGTCCACTTAGCCTATGTTTTTTTCATTAAACACTAAATTTATAAATCAATATATATATATATATATATATATACAAAGGGGTATAGACCATACATAAGAATACTTTGAAACAACACAAAGCTTAAACCATCTTTAGAGAAGTAGTCTTGATCTTCGAGATTGATAGATAGGTTTTCACCCAGGGTATCAATCCCCTATGCAATTGTAGTACAAAGGGTTATCAATCCAAATGGTTGTTTATTGCTAGCAGGAAAGATATGATCAGTACAATACAAGTCAAGCCAAGCAGATAAGGTTTTGGTTCTAACAATCTTATAATAAATAAAAGAAAAGAATATAAACAGAGAAACCACACGACCTAAGCACTCGATGCAAGCTATCGAGTACATGATCGAGTGGGGTGATCGAGTATGTAAGTGAGATATGAACAACTCGAGGTATTACTCGATGCAGGTTATCGTGTACCTGATCGGGTAGGTAGTCGAGTAAGTGAAGAAAATGCAAATAATGGAAATACGAAAGTTCCTAAGGATGGGGGTAATCGAATCCTAAGTATCCTAGACCAGTACGGATGCCTTACATGCCTCAAGCAATTATTTCCTAGACAATGAACCTTTAAGACCTTGTCACCACACTTTCGCACTAGCAACAATCAACCTTGAACACATTACCACACTGTCGCACTAGCAATATGAACAAGCAGACATTAAGAACGATTCATTATTGTTAGTAGACTCGAACTCATCTAATTTCTTACTCAGAGTCAAGTAAACCTCTAGCATTGGCTAAATCAAGCATTTTATCTACTTTTTTCGGCATGTAGCATTTGTAAACGCCCTAGATCTAATCTCAACCTTTGGGTCTGTTGACAACATTAAGAACACCAACCTAGAAGGAAATCTATCAATCATTTACAATCAACTAAGGCATCATAACCGATCAAGAACACAAAATCATCTATCCCATCCCTAGAAATTTTACTACACTATTCGGACATAGAAACGAATAACAAAGCAATCAAAATGAATGAAAATGACATTGTTTTAAAATATAGAGTAGAGTAGAAAGAGTATAAGATAGAAATCTAAGAAAACTACAAAATAAAAATGCAAAACAAGAAGAAAAATGTTGAGTCGCTCAGTTCTCTCACAGAAGCTCTCGCTCTCTGGTTTGAGGGTCTGCGGCATGCTCGTTTGTGAGCTAGGGAAAGAGGGGGTTTATATATGGAAACCGTTTGACCTAGCTTCCCATACCTGCCTGATGGTCTACTCAATGGGGTACACGAGGGTGAAGTCGGGTTACTCCTCGGGTGGATCTTCGGGTTGCTCTTCACGCTTTTGGATCCTCTTCGATCGTGTTGGGGTTCGGACTTATTCTTGTAGCTCGATGGCTCCTTCGGGTACATGCTCGAGTTGTCCTTGTTTTTCCCCATTTTTGGCTCTTTAGCACCTGTTTTCATCCAAAATATGCAAATGCAGAAATGCAATACCCTAAATGCTCTAAAAGTGAATTCCTACAGTTAATGGCCTAAAAATGCTAAGTTAGAGGTATGAACAATGCAAAATATAGACAAAAAAAGGATGCTAAAAACATATAAATTAGAAAGTTACCAGAGATTCTTGATAGCAAAAAGAAACCACGCGTTGTTGAATTATTTTCTCAAAACGAAACCATGTTTTGCCTATGTTTTATCTTAACATTTCCTGAAACTTTATTTTACAGGAAAAACCTCCTTGATGACCCTCCAATGCTTACCCCAAACCATTCAACTCACCTATACCATGCTTTTTGTCACCGTGTACGTAAAAGATTCATCTTCAGATACTTCCTCATGTACACAGTTAGTAGTGTATGTACATGATGTAGTGATAAACGTATATAACATAGTGATAGACGTACATAAATTATATCAATAGAAAGATGATTTGGTTTATAAACATATTATTTTGAATGTTTTGATGGTATATTTGTAAATTGCATGCAACAAATAATGTTTTATATTCATAAGAATTATTTTAATTGTGTACGTACATATATAAACACACTTTATTACCATGTACATACATAGTACCTATATGGAATTTTGTCACCTTGTACGTAAAAGATATATCTTCATATACTTTCTTATGTACACAGTTAGTAGTGTATGTACATGATGTAGTGATCTACGTATATGACGTAGTAATAAATGTACATGAATTATATCGATGATTTGGTTTATAAACGTATTATTTTGAATGTTTTGATGGTATATTTGTAATGCAACAAATAATGTTTTATATTCATAAGAATTATTTTAATAGTGTACGTACACATATAAACACATTTTATTACCATGTACGTATTACATGAAAAAATTTTCAATAAGATAATGAGATTCAAAATTTTTTAAAAAAATAGAATAATAATTCAACATTAAAAATTAATATAGTAAAATGGATCTTAAAAGATAGAAAAAAACAATTGCAATTCAAAATTAAAAGAAAAAATAAAAAAAAATTATGAAAGTGAAAAGAGAGAAAATGTGAAAACAAAAAAGAGAAAGAAAAAAAATACATATGATTTTTTTAATTATTATTTTCTTATGCAACAGAAAAATAACTAGAATAGTAAACCAATACACTTGCATTTGGTTTGATTCAAGTATATTGTTGTCTAAAAATTTGTTGATGGCTAAACCATGAAAAGTGTAACTCACTTTGACCTAAGGTGGTTAAAAAACTTACTTCATGGCTAACCTATATAATTTACCCATCTTTTTTAAAAATTGAACCAATCAGATCATGACACATAAGCAAGAGAGGGTGAGAGGAGTGTCTCCCTTAATCTACCAGACCTTGTATCTCTCTCTTTCCTCAACTCTTTATTTATTTTTTATTTTTTTATTAAATGACATTGGAGAAAAGATAATAGATAGCCTTGCTCTAAAAATCTGGGCAGAGATCTTGTGTATCTTTCTCTCTCCAACTTTTTATTATTTTATTTAGTTTTTATTGCCTTGATACTCACCATAAGATGATCAATAAGAATGCTCTAATATATAAGGTCTCACATATACAACACCCGTGAACAACTAGAAAAAAAATCAAATAAAATCATCGGCAACTATATAAAAAGTAATATTGAAGATGCCAACAAGAAATCATCTACCATAATAAACACTAACAATTATTTGTTTATTTTGATTCTCTTGGTTTATACTTAAAATTGCAATATAAACCAGCTTTTTAAGTTAATTGGTTTTGAATTTTTGATTGTGCTTGATGCTACTACAACTCTTGAGAGGTGATTTTAAGCCATGAAAATCGTAAAATTACATCAACGCAATCCGATTGGAGATCAATTACTAAATGATTTTTTGGTTTGTTTTGTCATGAAAGATGTGTTCAAAACTATCTAATATAATAAAGTATGATTACCTTCTAAAAATTTATTTTTCAGCTTGACATGTGGCACATCTGCAGCACACACCTATCTTGAATAAAACTTTACTTCTCATTTTTGCAAAAACAAAATTTCTCTTAATCCACCAATTTTGTTAAAGCTTTTACTTAAGTCTATTTATACAAAAGAGAGTGAAACATTAACACAATTTTTTTTTTTAAAACAAACCCAAACAAGTATAATTACCTTCTAAAACTATTTTTCTAACTCACCCTACTAAGTAAAACCATATATAAAATAATTCAATTGCACTAATAGAATGAGAACAAAACTTGTCCCCGGCTCCAGTCAGGATAGGGGGTTTCCTATATGACTCGGTGTATTCGAATTTAGATTTTATATTTTGGAGGGAGTCCCCTCATCTAGATGACCACGGAAAACTTCGTCAGCTACCTTGGATTTTATGGTCGTTATGAAAGGGCATAAATGAAAAAAAAATATATTCCAAGAAATAGAGGTGGAACCAATATATATCATTGAACAGGCTTTGTGTGACAAGTTATTATGGGAGGAGACGCACTCATTTTAAGAAAATTTGTCGGGCATCTCTATTCCCTTGGCTGATCGAAATTCTTCACCTCGGTGCCAGATTGATGGCTCTTGGAAAGTATCAGATATCCATTCAAGTTTGGGATGGTGGTGTTGTAATGGTGAGGAGCAGACCTTAATGTTGGGAGCTAACTGTCTTAGACAAAGCCCATCCTCGCTCCATTCGGAGCTCGAAGCGCTGTTGTGGGCCATGGAGTATATTATCTCAGAGGGATTGAGGTACTAGAGGTTCGAGACGGATTATGTTGAGCTACTAACGATGGTGCAGACTCCTGAAGATTGGCCAGCTTTTTCGAATTTGTTGGATGATCTCACCATGCTCAAGAAATCCTTCCCTTCATTTACCCTCGCTATGATCCCGCGCGCGTCTAATCTGAAGGATGATTGTCTTGCTAGATCTTCGAGATCTTTTCTTACTGAAATTTCTTTTGTAAACTCATTTTCTCCGGTTTGGGACCAATCTTGGAGTTCTATTTTAAATAATGTTTGGTTGAAAAAAAAAAAGAATGTGAGCAAAACCAAGCATGTTTGGTTTTTGCTTTGTAATCAAAATTGAATGCTTAAATTAGACATTGGATTTTGAAGGGTCAAATTGATTACACAATAATAACAATTAAATATATATATATATATATATTAACAACATAAAAAAAATCAACAGTAATATTAAAACTTAATACAAAGAATAATGATAATTAAATGTGATACAATTACAGTAACAAATAATCACATTCCTCTAAAAATAAGTATACCAAATGCATGACAAAAAAATAAATTACTCAGAAAATTAAATCTTATTTCAGCAACAAAACTCAAATGGATTACATACTAATGATACTATATGCAATCAATACAACCACACAACCAACTCCTACTCAAAATAAAAAAAAAACAACATCGACAAGAAAGCATTATAAGCTACACAATCCCTTTCTCCAAAGGCCAAATACTACAACCAAATGCTACACCTTAATACAAAATTTTAAGTCGTGGTTTCGATCCAAAATTTTTATGACATCGACGAAACAAGCTCAGGTATTTTTAATCAATAATTTAACAGATTATAAAAGCATATATTTTCTTATTTGGAGCGGACAACCCCTAACTACCTAACATTTACGATGAGAAAATTTGATGTAGAAGTGGTAAAAAAAAAATGAAAATATTAACACTATCTTGCAATCACAAATTTCACCATGAATCTATTGTAACATGGATTTCATCACAAAAAATATATTTCCTAATTGTATAATAGAGATAGTATATGCTGTATATATTTTTAAATTCAATAAAACAAAGATGAAATAATAATAGAATTTATTAATTATTGTAATGGGTTATTACTTCTTTGATCATTTCAAAATTTTTGGGAAATATTTAGATATTTAAAACAAAACATAACGAAATAAAAATAAACAAATTCCAAATTGCCCAAAAAAAAGAAAAATTAAGTCCAGTCTCAAAGAAAATAAACATAGAATTAATCAGTAATTACAAACCAATTACTTTGTAAAAATATCAATATTAAATAAAACAAAACAAATCCGTGCACAGCACGAGACTCCACCTAGTTACAAGTAAAATTATGATGAAAATATTTCAAGACACATGAAGGATTGAAAGATGTTTTTGTAGCAGGTATTTTGTTTTGAACTTTGTAGAGTATTTTATATTTATATTAAACTATTTTTTATTTATGTGTTTGAACCAGGTAAAAAATATTTTTGGTCTGCCATTGGTTTTATTCAATCATTGTTGGGATTTCTAATCCCAAGTTAAGTCTCCATTACTATGATATTATTCGCTTTAAGCTCAGGTGGCAAAGATATCACGGATTTCTCATTAAAAACTTTTTTTTTAATTTTTCAATGTGGGATGTTGGTTTGCATACCAACAATACTTCCCCTCAAATCAAGAACCCCAAATCTTAGGCCTCCCCTCAGTGAAATCTTGTCACCATTTATTTGGTGCTTCTTGTTTGCGAGATTTTCTAGAGGTACATTTTTTTATTGTGTCACACTGAGACTCACTTCCCAAATTCACTTATTTCAACATGAACTCCCATAACAATTATTAGTCCAACTCAAGTCTTTATTAATATAATATTGTCTACTTTGAATACTAGTGGCAAAAATCCTCATGGATTTGTTATTGGAATCGTTTCTAAAAAGTCTTGTACTAATTAGAATTGGGCTTGACTTATAAATTAAAAACAATTTTTTGTCTAGTCTTTCAGTGTAAAACGTTGGTTTTCATCCCAACAAGCATCTCTCTCCTATGCTAGAAAACAATCGACCAGGGACAATCTTTCTCTCTAATATCTCTTCTTCTACTCATATAGTTGATTTTTCAAATTCTTGGAGACTTTCCCAACACGTCGGAATTTCTGATTTGTCGGTCTTGATTTTCCCTTGGGCATTTCGTCAGTTTGTGACTGTAGGATCATTTAGGTATGCAGCTTGCTTCTTACCTCCTCATAGCCCTGGGCATTCGGGTATCCGATCGGATTCGGGTTCGGATGTTCGGGTTTTCGGATTTTCGGATGTAGAAATATAAAACCCGATCGGGTATTTTATGATATCGAGTCGGGTTCGGGTATACCCAAATTCACAAAAAAAAAGAAAAAAAAAAATCTTTTTTCTTCGTGAAAAAATAATAATTTACTCCCTCTTCTTGTCTCCTTTTTCTTCTATCTCTTTTTTTCAGCCAAAAACCCTAGTTTTGTTTATCCATGGCCACCACTTCAAGAATAAATTTTTTCAAATTCTCTATCAAATCTAACAATATCTATAGCAAATTATATGATATGATTCATATTTATCTTCCAACCTCCCTCACTCCTCAAACTCTATAAAGTATCACATTTTTTTGTAGATTTGCTTGTCATATATTTAGTAAAATTGATCTGGGTATTTAAAAAATAAAATAATTATCAGTCTGTTGATTGAGAAAGAAAAAAATAAGTCAATTTTAGAATATATATATATATATATATATATATATATATACTTAATGCTTTTATACTATGATAGAATAATTAAGGTGGCAAAATGGTTTATGATGCATCAATTAATGTCTAAGGTATTGGGTTCAAACCCACTTAGATGCATTTTCGTATTTATTTCGGGTTGATTCAGATCTACTTCGGATATCGGGTAATACCCAAACCCGATCGGTATCCGAATTTCAAAGAAACTAAATCCGATCGGATATTTAGTACCACCCGAATCCGAACCGAACTGCTTATTTCGGATCGGGTTCGGGTTTCGGATTCGGTTAAAATGCCCAGGCCTACCTCCTCAGCTACTTTTACGCATTGTTGTGTGATACATTTCTGCGATTTATTAGTTACCATACAAAATCAAATTGTGTGTTTGCAAACTGATCTTGCTATTTAAATATGTTTACATAAGTGTTCATTTTTTTACTTAAAAAAAAAAATCCAATTAAAACCTAATCTAGATTACTGAAAAAAACTTTATTTGCTCAAAATTTAAGTGACAAATAGATCAGGTAAAGATTTGCTTAAATTTGAAAACACTTTATTTGCTTAAATTTGAAAAAAACAAATATTGTCCAATTAGCGATAAAAACAACCAGAAAGAGCCAAATAGATCAGGTAAAGATTTTTGGCAAAAGTTTAGTAGTTGCTAGTTCAGTGTAGTGTTTGAGACGAAACCATATAATACTGCTCTAGACGAAATCAGATCTGATTTCAGGCACGAAGGAATTTATAGGATTTGGTATAGAACTTCTTAGTTATTCAAAAAAAAAAAATTAACAACAAGGGACTCGATTTTATCATCCATTGCTATTATGAATTATCGGTGAAAAAAGAAACGTGGAAGGGGGATCCAGCGTTATTATGAGGTTCTATGAAACTTAATGTGACGACTTTTCCATTGACCAAAAAGAAAATACGATTTTTCTCGTTTCTCTCGACACCATATATTTTACTGTGTTTTTTCTTTTTTTCATTTCGTCGACGACTTTTAGACATTCTCTTGACACCATATAATACGATTTTAGGTATGTCTTATAAACTCAAAATATCTGAATCAGAGACAATAAACAAATAAGGTAGTAATAGTGAGTTAGTGAGCCATGTTCATGAAGCTCTTCACCATCTTCTTCTTCAGCCTACTTTCTCAATCCCTAAAGTCGTCTTCCCAAACTCTCGACTTCACTTACAATGGATTCGTGTCCGAGTATTATTATACTTTTAGATATAATAATAATATATCCACCCGAGGAACTGCCTCAGTCACATCAAACGGTTTCATGGTGCTAACCAACGCAAATGTCCAGGGTACTGGTCACGCCTTCTATACGAAACCAATCCGGTTCAAAGATTCTCCAAACGGCACTGCTTCGTCCTTCTCTACAACCTTTGTCTTCGCTATCAATCCCGAGTACTCGATACTTAGCGGCCACGGCTTGGCCTTTGTCGTCGCTCCTAACTCCAGCCTCCCTTTCGGCAGTCCCAACCAGTACCTCGGTCTCTTCAACAACGGTAATGATTCTAATCACGTATTCGCTGTCGAATTAGACACTATTCGGAGTAGGGAGTTCAATGATACGGACGACAACCATGTCGGAATCGATATCAATAGCCTGAGGTCAGTGGAAAGTTCTCCGGCTGGGTACTGGGTCGAGAAAGGTCAGTTTGTTAATCTCAATTTGATCAGTCGTAAGCGTATGCAGGTTTGGGTCGATTACGATGGATATACCAACCGAATCAATGTGACGATGGCTCCGTTCAGAGAGGTTAAACCTAGAAAACCGCTTGTTTCTATTGTCAGAGATCTAACTTCGATTCTTCTGCAAGATATGTACGTACGTAGGTTTCTCCTCGTCGACCGGTAGTATTCTGTCGCAACATTATGTTTTCGGGTGGAGTTTCAGGTTGAAGGGTGAAGCTCCGCCATTGGCCTTATCGAAACTCCCGAAGTTACCGTGGATGGCGGGGGACGTGGGGCCTACGAGAATATACAAGTTCTACAAGAACTGGATGCCGTTGATTTCCGTCTTGATGATTCCCGTGTTGTTTATTATATCGCTAGTCTTTCTGGGGCGCTTCATTGTGAGGAGGAGGAGGAGAAAGTTTGCAGAGGAGCTCGAAGATTGGGAAAAACCGATTAAGTTTCAAGGACTTGTAGTACTATGCCACCAAAGGGTTCAAGGAGAAGGACCTTCTTGGATCGGGTGGGTTTCGGAAGGTTTACAAAGGTTTCATGCGGACAACAAAAAGGGCGATCGCTGTAAAAAGAGTCTCGAACGAATCCAAACAAGGGTTGAAGGAGTTTGTTGCTGAGATTGTGAGTATTGGTCGTATGAGTCACCGAAACTTAGTCCCTCTCTTGGGTTATTGCCGCCGAAAAGACGAACTTTTTCTGGTGTACGATTACATGCCCAATGGAAGCTTAGACATGTACTTGTACAATAGTCCGGAGGTAACAATCGACTGGAAACAGAGGTTTAAAGCCATTACAGGTGTGGCATCTGCCTTATTCTTCCTCCACGAGGAGTGGGAACAAGTGGTGATTCACCGCGACGTCAAAGCCAGCAATGTCTTGTTAGACGCCGAGCACAATGGGAGACTAGGGCATTTTGGTTTAGCTAGATTGTGCGGTCACGGGTTGGATCCTCAAACCACCCATGTCGCTGGAACATGGGGATACCTAGCCCCTGATTACATTAGGACAGGGCGGGCCACAACAGCTACCGATGTTTTTGCATTCGGGGTGCTCCTACTAGAAGTAGCATGCGGTAGACGTCCTATCGACCAGAACGAGAATGGTGAGAGGGTGTTACTTGTGGATTGGGTTTTTGGGTTTTGGACAGAGGAAAACATCTTGGATGCTAAGGATCCAAAACTAGGGTCCGAGTATGACCAAAGAGAGGTTAAAATGGTTTTGAAGCTAGGTTTGTTATGCGCTCACCCCAATCCACAAGTTAGACCAACAATGAGACAAGTGCTACATTATCTAAAAGGAGATTCAATGTTACCAGATTTTTCGCCGTCTGACTTTTGTGGGGGTGGGATGACGTTGGGAATCAACCAAGGACTTGGTGAGTTAGCTACGTTTATCGGTGTATCTTCCATTGCTGATTCTATACTCTCTGGTGGGAGGTGATATACGAATATCATAACGTTTGTATGTCATTACATTATATTACACGAGATATATAGCCAGAACTTGGAAGAGGGCTAGTTGATGATATGTTTCGATGTCCTATGTAATTAAAGGTGGTTAAAGTGACATTGTTCGATTGAAACGAGAAATTTTTTAACCACTAAAGTTTAATGAAATAGTTTGCTGACAAAAATAATAATTTTGGTCAACTACAATTTACTACAATCTATTTGGACCCTCTGGGTCAATCAGAGGTGTTTAGCTTCTTTCTTCTTCATCCAAAGTCAGCGACATTATTACAGACGGATGCAGAGTCTATGTGTTCCTTCTCCTCTACACTTTCCGGCCACCGCACTCCGTCGCTGTCGGACTCCGACTACCGCCGTTCGTTCCGTGAGAGCAGAGCGCAGAGAAGAGGACGACCCTTTGATTCAATCAGCTCTAGATTCAGCATCTCTTCGTTTGCGAGAAGCCAATCGAACAGGCAAAGCCATCTCTCTCTTTTTCTACTAATAGAGTTCAATTTCTGTAGGCTTCTCCCAAAAAGAGCTGAAGTTTGTGTATTAACCTTCTCTTAGGCATTTCGTCGAACACATAGCTTTGATCAAATAGTTTCTTTAAGAAATTTTGACTAAAAGCTTTATAATTTCTACACGCAGAGCCTCTCTTTATCGACCCTTATGCCGCTTGCTTCTTACCTCCTTATACAAAGAAGGAATTGGACGTACATGAACAACAACATTACTGTCTTGCAACAAAGTTCATCGATGACAAGTTGTTAGAAATAGCTAAACGCATTGAGGGGCTAAAGCAGGTTACTTTTACTTCCTTCTTTTTTGTCATTATCAAGCATGAGTTTAAATTTCAAGCTCTCTTTAGAATTATTATCACATCTTTGCAGGTTGTCTTGTTCACAGATGGCATGGATACTCGACCTTATAGGCTCAACTGGCCAACTTCGACTATGATCTTTGATGTATCACCAGAAAAGGTTTTTGAAATTGCATCTGATAAGCTTCAAGGTTTGTGCATTCCTTTGCCTTAAAGCGTCCATTTTGTTTCTCAGGTTATTTACTACAAGAAAACATGTCTTGTTCGCTTTTAATCATACTTAATATCATGGTTTGATATTGTTTCCTCTTGTTGATTCAGGTGTGGGAGCTAGGATCCCTAAAAGTTGCTTATTCTTCCATATACCCATGGAATCAGGGGACATAGAGCAACACTTACGCTCAAAAGGGTTTAGTGGGAATCGGCCAAGTATATGGGCAATGCAGGTGATATGTGTTATTCGTCAAATCTCCCTTTTTCCATGCAATTGACATGAATGATATCATGTTGACATGATTGATTCTATTCATAACAGGGTTTACCTCTTGAGTCCCAATCAGGTTTTGAAGCTTTTCTATCAGCCATTAGTAGCTTGGCCATGAATGAATGCTATCTAATAGGTGAATTTCCTACAAATATCATACTCCAGGTCACTTTCATCTCTTAACCATCTTTAGACTTCTACCTCAAAGTATCAATCTTCTGTTTTGATTCCTTATGCGGTGTTGAGTGCAGCCGGATTTGACCAAGTGGATGGAGAAACTGTTCATGAGCAATGGTTTCCGGGTGAAAATTGTTAAGTATGAAGAGATTGCTGCGAGTTTAGGCATTGTTTTACAATCACCAGTAAACCATGACTCGGTCCTATTTATCGCCCAACAGCTCAAGTTTTCAGATGATCAGGTAATATCGCGTGAGGTCTCCCTTATTACTTGATCATCACAGCTAATTGTAAAAATCTTGCAGATGGAGACATGGAGACAAGAATTTCAAAGAGTGGAAGAAGACGGAGATGAACAAGGATTTGACGAGCTTTGATGAAGCAAACAAAATGTCTCTTTTATAAATAAGACAAATTACAAAGCAAAACTTTTTGGATCAAAATTTGTGTGTAAACAAGTTTGAGAATACTAAAATATTGGAGCTAAGCTTTCGACTTTTGCTTGGACTTGCCTTTGCTTTGACCTTTACCGGTTTTACCACCCTTCTTGGGGTTTTGTTTCTGATTGCTTCGAGGGTGTTCATCATCTACCTTCTCGTTTGGATTCGCTTCCTCGAATTTGAGCGGTTTAATTATCACACCAGCTCTCTTCACAACCTACACACATTTATCCCCACAAGGTCAAAATAAATGGAACAAAATGAGTTTAACAAAGAAATAGTAAGTCTAACAAAGAAATGAAAAGGAACCTCAGGTCGGTTTAGAGATCCAACAATAGTTGCAGGATTAAACTCGGGTCCTATAGGCATGCGCATGCTGTGTTCGAAAACCTCCTTAGATGTATATGGGAAAGGTAGAGTCGTTGTATGAAGTTTGTCAGCCTGTCAAAAACAGATAATGTTAGCACATGAAGGGATTATTACGAACAGAAGAATTGGGATATCAAGCGAGAGACACTGACCTTTTTATCTACTTTTTCTGATATGATAACATGTCTGAGACGAGCGTCTTTCCTTGTTTTGAGATCTAGGTTTCTCTTTTTCTTTGCATCTTCATGTTCCGTAACCATCCATGAAGGTAAACCTCTCTTCTTTTGGATATTGGTCCATTGTCCCCAACCAGGAACTAGAACCGGTTTCTCCGGTTCCGGAACTTCCTGATTTAGAACCTCTTGCTTCTCCTTCTCGAATTCATCTACTACGTCATCACCAGCAAAAGCACGTTGTATAAGCTCGGCTTGAGAAGAAATTTTATAGGTTTCCTTTGAAGCTGATGTCAAAATCCCATCAACCATTTCCTCTGCTTCACTCTCGGAATCTTCACTTTCTTCATCTCTAGATTCCTTTAATAATTTTAAAGAATGGAAAAGAAAAAAAAAACACCAAGTGAGGAGAAGAAAAGGATAAAACAGAAAGTTTGGTTTAGTTTTAAGAATGAAACCTTCTTATCTTGGCCCTTTGAATATGGTACATGCTTCTTTGGGTTTTTTTTGGTTTCTGCATTTTGGCAGCCTTTCATCTATACAACATAGAAAAAGAAGTTAATCAAAGATAACATAAACGGAAACGAAGTCTGATTTGAAAATTGTCAAAGCAAACCTTCTTCCAAGAGCCTGATGCAAATAAAGCAACATCAAATGTTGTCTTAGAAGCTGGATTTTCAACATCATCATCAAACTTCTACAAAAGAAAAAGTCAAACAAAACAGTTGTTATCAGGAATTTGAAAGGGAGAAAGAGAGAACCATTGTGACTAACCGAACAAGAAAACCAATGGTACCTCAGTCTCTGTTATGGCTCCAGTGTTTCTAGCAGGTGAAGCAGTATCTCTAACAGCCCCTAGGTCATTATTTTCTATGCCTTCCATATCATTGTCACTATCACTGTTGTCATAAAAATTGTCCGAGTCCTTTCTAGACTCTTTTGGAGCTTCAACCTTAGCGGTGGCACCAAATACTCTTCTACCACTAACATCAGCAGTCTTTTTAGGATTTTCTTCTCCACCAGAATTCTCCCACTCTTCATACTCCTCAAGTGCACGTTTAGCTTCTTCAATAGCTTCCTCGTTTTTCTTTTTCATAGCACGAGCCTAATCAAAGCCAAAAACACTAGACTGAGTCTAACGAATGACGAAAAACCAGAGTAAAATAATCAAAAATGTTTTGAGAAAGCATATCAAGAATTACCATGAAAGGTAATGAAAGAAGACCAGAATTGGGTACTTCATCATCTTCTACAGTTTTCAGTGTCTTCTCCCTGGCCTTGGCTATCAATTTAGAAGGAGTATCCTCGTCTGAACCATCATTCAACCCTTCCTCATCGTCGCTCTCATCATCACTGCTACTTCCATCGTTCGTGGAGTTCATCTTTCTAGACAAAGCAGCATTAATCTGAAGTTGTTCAGATATAGCTGCCCGAGTTCCATCGTATTTCACATTCAGTCCACGGCTTATCATGCGTTTGGCCCATTTTCCTGTGTTTTTGTGCTTCAACGTCATCCGTTCCTGCATAAGCACAAACAAGACTACTTACTACTTGACAGTGTCTTGGCGAGAAACTTTGTGCAGGTAGAATAAATTTTAGAGTCACCTCTACTCGTCTAGCCTCCTGCTTCATAGCCTCTTCTTTAGCCATTTCAGGGTCCATGAGTGCTCCTATTGCCGATTTCTTCAGGTCTTTGCCTTTCAGGCGATGATAAGTTTTAGACTTAATCTTCTTGATACGTTTACTTTTCAGCTCATGGCGGAAGAGCAGGCTCCGCATCTTGGCAATGTGGTCACGGTACTTGATGTGGTCTTCCACTGACACCTGCCAGATCAAAAGTGTAATCCAAAGAGTTCAATCAGATATTCATATAAACAGTCTTCAATGCAGCGACATGCCAGATTATTTTATAAGTCAAATAAGCTGCGTGCAGGAAAGAACTAGATCAGAGAACTTGCCTCGTTCAATTCAAGAAGCTTAGCGCCATCTTCATCGTGAGCCTCCCCAAGCTCGTTATCATTGAGCACAGAAGCCATTTTCTTCTCAAAGTCAGTCCTGGGTTGAAATTCTGATGCAATTGCGCCAACTGTAGAGTACCCCAAACTGACATTTTGGTTGAAATAAACAGTTGGTGCCTCCCTATTCCTCTTAACCATATGCACCCACTTATTAAACTCCTTGTCAACAAGTCCTTTGACAGCTTTCCGTTCCAGTCTTTCTCGTTCTGGCTTGGGCAGAGGAGCATGAACAACAGCTTGAGTATCTTTCTGCATCCGTGAGATCCTCTTCTCTAGTTCGTTAAACCCAGGTTTTCCTTCAATAGGCGCCATTAAGTCGTCAATTGTGAGGAGACCTTTGCCCTCCAGAACATCACGGGTAGGATTGAACTCAGACTCTGGATACGCTTCAGTGAAGAGTACAGGTTTTCTCTTACTCTCTCCTGATTAAAAAAAAAAAAAGAAGAAGAAGCATCGGTTATTATTACATACACAGCTTAACAAAATACAATGAACAGAAGATAAAAGCGAAAGTATGAGAAGTAAGTCTCAGTCTTTACCATCAAAGGCTGCACTTGGCATTCCAGTGACAGCTTGTAACATCCGTGTGTGTCTAACACCTTCACCTTCCTCATTCTCGCTGTTCCCACCTTCGTCATCATCATCTGACTCCACATTTTCATCCTATATCGATATAGACAAATTATCAGTAAGACATACATATTACGAAGGTCTTAAGTTAAGTAGTACTCTCAATTTCAAATCACCAACGGTTATCGCGTTACGTTATAGCAAATTCCTTATACTAAACTCCTAAACCCTAAAGTAAGCTTTTATTGTCTTTATCACTAAAGTTTAAAACTTGCAATTTCATACAGTGGCGGCGTATTAAGCGAAGAGAAAGAAAGAAACCTCGAAATCTTCAGGAAGCTCGTAATCGTAATTAACGACAGGGTCGTAGCGATTGTTTTTCCTGGACTCTTCCTCAGCCACACCTTCTTCGTACTCATACAAATCGACGTTTGCATCATCGGAATCAATCTCATCGTCTTCTTCGTCAGAGTTCAAAGGACGTTTCTCATTGGCGATAGTCTTCAGTATAGAGTTAGGCAAATGAGGACCTTTCCTCCTTTTGTTCTTGCCTAGGGTTTTCGAAGTAGATCTCCTCTTCTCTCCCATGGCTGCCTCTGTTTCTTTTTTTTTTGGACAAGCTCCGGTTGAGATTTTTCGTAGGGCTTCTTCTCTTTCCCTTTAAATACTAACTAATAAAATCGAGTTTCAGAGTGTCTTAATTTTGTACCGACTAAACCGGATAAATTTAGACATGATGTGCGGTTTTGCGGAACAATGTACGATTAAACCGTTTTTTCTCGTCAAAAATCTAAGAACTTACGTGCAAAATTAGATTAGGGGAATTTGCAAAGCAGTGCAAAAAAAATTCAAATCATTGGGTGACAAAATCCCAAGCCAAATTACAAAAACTACATTGTTCTTTAGTTTCAGAGTGTCTTTAATTTTGTACCAACTAAACCGGATAAAATAGATATGACTAATGGTTTTGCGGACCAATAAAACCGATTTTTTTTCATCAATAATAACTAAGAACTTAGGTGCAAATTTAGATTAAGGCCCTGATTGGTGAAGACTTTTAAAACTTTAAAATTATTTAAAAGTTTTAAAAACATTTTATTTGCCAATCAAGCTTTAATAAATTTTTTATTTTTTAAAGTTTTTACAGCCACTTTAATTTTTTTCCTTCTTTATTTCCCTTCTTTTTTTTTAAGTTTCAAAATGTTGCTGTAAAACTTTTAAAACCAACAAGTTGAAAAAACTTTTTTTTTTCTTTCTCCATCATAATTAAAAAACTCTATATAATTATATATATATATATATTTTTATACAAACCTATTTTATAGATTAATTATCAGTATTCTTTTCTCTTTCTTTTGATATGCACTTCTCTTCACAAATTTATTATTTCTATCATCATCTTTGTATTTTCTTATAATTTTGTTTTTAATAAAATTACAGTCAGTTTTAAAAGTTTGGTTTTTAACATTCAGATTTTAACAGTGAAAGTTTGTCCAATCAAAGTCTCTACAGCCAAATTTTTACAGTCAAACTCTCTACAGTCACAAATAACAGTCCTTACTAATCGGGACCTAAATTGAAAAACAGTGCAATAAAATTTTCAAATTATTGGGTGACAAAAGTCCCAAACCAAATACAAAAGCTACTCGAATAATTTGTTAAAGATAAAATTGTTGGGAATTTGATCATTAGTTGATGATGTCCAAAAGCTTTGTACATAATAAGTTTTAGTGCTTGTAGTTGAATTTGACTTGGATCACATAACGCATCTTAATTTGTTCCACATTGTAGACTATATATTCGTTGTACAACAACATCCCCTGCAAAAAGTTAAAAAAATCAATCACTAAAGTTGACTTTCAATTTGGGAAAATTTTACTAAGATTGAGTGAATGTGTTGAAGCGAAAAAAAAAAAAAAAACCTTGGAGTATGAACTTTCCACTGGTTTGCCAAGTGGAACAACAACACCGTCCTCTAGTGTTTGAGCCTCTGATGGGTTTGGTGCTGTTTTCCCCACACCTTTTGTGCTGCAGCCATCAAGTCAGTTACAAATCAGTGTTTAAATGTACAAGGAGCAAGGAACTTGTGTGAAATATGAAAGAGATTATTCGCGTACCTTAGCTTCCCCGGCGGTAAATTATCCGCATTATAATCTGAATATAGGAGTTCATTCATGTCTCCCAAAGCAACCTAGAGAAGTTTATATCATTAGCAAAAATAAAGGGAGTTATATTGAATGCGATAAAGAGGTGCTGTTGATAACTGGAGTTTTGTTGATTTCCGTATGAAATGAGCAATAAGAGAAGAAGAGAGCATACCTCACAGAGGAGCAGAACACCGTCATTAGACCCGTGGTTAGCATAGCAATAGTTTGCGCTCTTCGAGAACATATCAGCAAAGTAAACCCCTTTTCCAAACATGTAACCAGTTACAGGCGCTTCAGGAGGAGCTATACGGAGACCTGTTTGGTGCCTCATAGAAGTTATATTTAGTATGCCATTGAAAATCCCTCAACAACGAAGGAAAAAAAGGGGACAGTAAGAACAGAAAAGAAATAAACAGAGAAACTTTTTACCTTGAGATAAAATACCGGCCCAGTTAGTGAGACGTGACCCATGCCAGAGTAGCATCCTGTTCTTCGAACTTGAAAACTACCAAGAAAATTAAAGTCTCACATTGCCAAAATGAGAAATCAGAATAATATGTACAGTACTAACAAGCTTGAAATACCATAACATACCTGTTGGAATCTGTCAGCTTCAACACCTCTTGAAGCTTTAAATAGTTGAGCAATCTCAACTGTGTATCCCGAATGCGTTTTTGCATGAGTGTTCTCCATGTAACTGGCAACCTGATTATGTTTTAAAGGAGTAGACAGCAAAAGGTTTAAAACACCGACATGTTGAATTACTCGAGTATCAAAGATGATCATTTAAAGTTCACAAAACAAAAAATTACCATAGAGAACTCCTCTGAATCGGCTCCTACTGGCGTCAACCCACAATTAAGTTGCTGGTAGTGATAATATAAAGGATCATCCTACAGCCGTTGCAAGAAAGATAAATGTCATATCATTAAAGAACAATATGACAGTGATTTCGTGCCTGCAAAACACATAGACTGACTGATACCTGCAATCCCCGGTCGACCGACAACAATTTTGTAGCGAGTTCAATTTCACCTAATGCTTCAACCTTACATTATAGAGTGATATATTATATACAAAACAAAACATGTAGCACCCAACAATTAATTTCCTGAAGACTAACTAGTCATGTAGGAAACAGTATAAAGAATTACCATTTCTATTTTCTGTTTCAACTTTTGAGGAGTGTCGATAACAAACTGACCTGTTACAACTCAGAATTTAGACGTTAGTGAATATCTCGTTATAATATAATCTTAAACTTTAGCACAGATGTAAAATGCAAATGTACTTACTCATTTTCTTAAACCCAAAATCATGTGGTATCACAGTATAGAACTCTCTGCATCAACAATGACACAAAGTTAGACAAGCTCAATTCTAAATTCTTTTGTGCGAAACAGTTATGTAATCAACTAAAAGCGACACATAGTCTAGCAATTAACAAAATGCCTACCCACTCAGTTCCTCAAGCCTCTTTCTATCAAACCGGTCAATCACCTCCGAGATTCTCTTCAACACTTCATAACCCTAGATAGATCGAAGAGAAGCTATTATGTGATATCACAACAAACTATAGTTTACAGAAATGAAACCAGTACTATTTATTACCTTCGAAATTGTGGACTTGCTTATTTTGCCAAGTGGCAATTTGTTAGCGTTATATCCTTCAATTACAAATTTTGAAAATATGTAAGAAGATTGTGACCATAAAAAAAACACAGGAAAAAAGGTAGGAAGTACAAACACAGATAAAGGGAGACCAGACTAAGAAATAGTGTATCAGGCATAAAAGCAAAGAAACTCAACCACTGCTAATTTTGCCAATGTGATAAGTGATAAAAGTAAGACTAACGAACCTATCTCCATCATGTGTTGTGCCATCATGCTGACATTACATATAAGAGAAATGAACTTGGCAACCCGACTATCTAGTTTTGAATTTTCAGGTTTGACTTCGGAAGATGAACTGGGAATATCATTGACCTGAGTAAAAAGAATTGTGAACTAAGAGTAAGTGCAACTTTGAACAATGAGACAAATTACAATTGCAATTAAACAGGGGGAAAAAAGTTAGTTCGATTTAAAAAAACAAAAAAAAAAGTAGATATGCACTCAAAACCTCATTGCAGCTGATCCTTTGGATATCATACCACACAACAAATTCTAAGAAAGGACTCCAGAACACTCACCGGTGAATCATTTTCCTCTTTTCCATAATCCATTTCGAGCCATGTATAGGACTTGGGATGAGGAACAAATTCCTTTCTATCAGACCAATAATTCTTTGTCTTGTCACAGAACTTATTGGTAAATATTTCTATGGCACGATCCCATGAGTCATAAGGCCCATCTAACTTACTTTGTCCTTTCACACCAACTCTTCCCCATCTTGTGTAAACCATGTATGTCTTTTTTGTATCCGACTCTGCACATATGCACAATAGTAAGAGAGATCTATTATGATGATATTCGAACCAAGAAGAATGACAAAGAGTCATCAAAAGCTGTAACTGCTCCAAGAGGTTTTCCAACAAATAGCAAAAACAGCCAAGAAACAAGGAAATATAACTTTTTGAGGTCTTGGAAGACTGACCTAGGACTTGTAGGACAAAGAACTTGTTATTGTTATCCCTGACATTTGTCTGATTTAAGATAGCATCATAAACATCATCACCCTACAACATTCAACAAAAAAAAAAAAAAACAGTTTCTAACCCACATTCATGAACACAATAAGATACAAAACTCAAGATTATATTCATAAACCTTACTCTTTGTAGAACATGGTACTGGTTCTTTATCTGATCAGGAATCCATTGATCCAACACAGCTGCACCCTTCTTTGTCGCAGTTACGATTTTCTCTTCTTTCTTTTCTTCTTCAAAACCATTTTTGTCATCTTCTGCTTCATCTTCATCTGCCCCTAAAAACACGATACAAACACAATGACAATAAGAACATTAGCATATAAACAATACAATTCCAGTAAACGAATTCACATTGACATACAAAGACTCAATTTTTACAAAAGTTCTCAATAGTCCAGAGCATAATTAAACAAACTCATTACCAGAATTGACTGTTGCATTGGAGTCGTTATTAGCGTTATTGCAGAGTCTCTCAAGGAGTTCCTTTTTGGTTCCCGTTGTATCTAAGCCTCTCTTATTAGCTTCCTCACGCAACTCCTTCACAATCATCCCACGAAATTGGCCAGTTGCAGCCAATTTGTTCGATTCATCAGTCTCATCCGAAGAAGAATCTCTGTTTCTTTTCCTCTTGTTCTTCGATTCTTCCTTCTTAGTGTCTTCTGCGATAGCTTCTTCAAGCCTCTCTACCTACAAACACGACGAAACAAACACCCAAAAGCAAATTCGAATTATTAACAAAACCAGAGAAGAAGACTTCAATACGAAATCGATTCAGAGAGACAGAGATAAGGATACATACCAGAATGGCTTTGACTCCGGTAGTACTGAGTCCACGCTCGGCGAGTTTTGAACGGAGTTCGTCGACTTTGAGCTTGCTTGCCATCTTCGTCTTCGAGTATTAGTTCGATGGAAAAGGAATGAGACTGAGGAATACAATATGATTCTAGTTTAGAAGAGAGTTCGCGCGAGCATTTTGAAGAGTCTTCTTCTTCTTCTTCCCCAGGCATCAATGGCTTCCCTTGAAAGCTTTAGGGCTTTTCAAAAATTAATTTTTAAAAATTGAAAAAAAGTTCTCGTTGATTTTTGCGGATTTTGCCCATATTCCTTTTTGAATATTGAAAAGACCCCAAACTTTAGGATTGATTCTTAAATCTGCTCCTGAACTTTTTAAATGAATTAATTTAATCCAGAATTTATTTTCTACCATCTACAGAATACTATTTTCCTAAAGATAACCATAAAAAAATGAACTTAACTACGAAATTAATAGTTGAATTATTTTACGTGGGTCTAATGTATAGTTTAAGGAACATTTTGAAATGTGCTCATTGTCGCTTAAACCGGACACAAATTATACTATAGTTTTTGGCACTAATTAATGGTTCCCCACTAATCATTTTCCAATGACAACGTGCATACAAATTATCTATCCTAAAACTATTATTGGACTAGGGTTGACTGATGAATAATGATCACAATTTTTGTATTAGAGAGATAAATCACATTTACAAACATTATAATGCAACAAGTTTATCAAACCAACGTCTTAGCACCAAAGATAATGGCCTGTTCAGCACGTCATCGCTGCAACAGCGATGGAAACTAGAAAAGTAGAAGAAAAATAAGAGAGAAATTTAGATCTCTCTTCGATTTAGTCGCAGCGATTGGTTTTAGCACAGTTTATCAGTCGCTATAAATAACAGTGGCATCTTCTATAGAACTAGCAACAATGTGCATACAACCAATCGCTACGACTAAATTGCCGGAAAAATTGATGAACAACCGGTCGCTGCGACTAAAAACGTATTATAAATTTATAATTGGACTACAGTTGACTGATGAACAAATGATTACTATTCTTTTTATTTGAGAGATAAATCGGGTTTTTAACATATACAAAAATAGCATACATTATTATGCAACATGTTTATCAAACGAAGGTCTTAGCACCAAAGATAATGTAGAGATACGCAAGATCGTCTAATAGTGTTAGATATTTTTAGTAATTCTACTGCTATATATAGATAAGGTGGTTTGTTCTTAGATATTTAAACTAATTTCTTCATCTTTCTATCTAATAGAGAGACGGGATTTGTGGTCGATTCTTCTTGTTAATTAAGTAACTAGGACTAGATCGATTACTCATAGGCTAATGTTTGAGAGTCTCGTTACCAACTCTATATATGGAGATGGCAACTGTATTCACGTTTTAATGATAGCATTTAGTATTTACTGACAGGACAGCACAAAACTAAAACAAACATGCATGTTTAATTATCCCAAAACTATAGATATGGATGAAGATAACAGGCCCACTAAGCAAAGCCTCGGATTGAGTGGTTTCACCGATTTGGTTTTTTCACTCATTAGTTGGCCCATTTATTGTTCCAGTTTCAAATATTTTTGTTTACAAAATGCAAAACTCAAGAAAAATTTGGATGGTTAGAGTTCAGTTTTTTCAAAAATTAGTTAGTTGATAACGATTTTATTTTAGAGTTATATATACGGTAAAATATATACTATATCTTTTCATATTCAAAATTCACATGACAAGTAACTTTCGGGTAAGCCATGTAAATGAGAAGAGTTTGAGTTTTTGACCAAAGAAAACAAAAAGGTAGAGAACATGCAAAAGCCAAAAAAAGACATCAGGAATGTTTTCCTGGTGGTGTATAGATGGACCAAACCAAACGACATGTTCTCAGTTCATATACCAACCGCCTAACATTACAGCCTGTCCTTACCCCAAAGCTTTAAATTATTCTTTGCTCATACTATATAGTAGTATCTTTTTGGCATTACAACACTAACACTAGGGTTATATATGATAATATGTATAAGTAGAAGATATTAAATAGAACAGCGCACAGGAAAAACAAATTGAAACTAAAAGCTAACAGACATTACAAGCTATTGTCAATGATAAGAAAAAAAATATATTTAATCATATCACAAACAAAATATTATACAGTAGTATATATATTTTTTTAAAAAATTGTTTCTTAATTATGATCGGTCATCTAGGTTTTTGTAACTAGAAATTCCAGACCAATTATCCAAATCAATCTCCAAAACATGTAAAAGATTGAATATTCTTATCGTAGTCTTTTTTGCAAGGATCAACTATATTATTATAATTATCACAATAGAATGATTGGAACCTTGGTTCTTTACCCCAAAATAAATCTTTAAACCATTATACTACCATAGATTGATTAACTTAGTCAGGTATGATCATTTTTATATGTACGTACGTAATTCATACTATATGGAGTACTTTGGTTTTTATGTATTTAATGATAGTAATTAGTAACATTATAAAGTCATAGCTAGCATCTCGAGAAATGCAACAAGAAAGAAAGAGGAACCATGCAAGCTCAGATGCCAAACCAATACCAAGGAAAAAAAAGAAACAATATGCTCTCGTGTGTCGTGATGCCAAGAAGCTGGGGGCGAACGCGAAACCACGAATCAGAGAATAACCGTTTCACGTTACAACTTGCAAGTGGTCGTCGAGGAGAATCAACCAATCAAGAGTAACTCCACCGCCTCGAAAATATCATACATTACACGTATTATTATTAAATATTAGGACAAGTTACATATTTTAATGCAATAATGCTGATCCACTCAACATTAACTTAATGATACTTCTTCTAAGTATAGGAGGAACTTTAACCAACGGCATCTTGACATACTAAACACACAATTCATAATCATAATCTATTCAAACCTCACTTTGCCTAATTTACACGTCTACATGTTGATTATCCCTCAATCATTAAAACCGTTCGTATAATATATTCATTTTAGTTAAGTGTTATTTTAAAATATACATTAAATATACGAATAGAATCGTTTTCTGTTTTTCTTTTTTCTTTTAACTAAAATGTAGTTTTACAAAATGAAATCAGATTCTTTGTTCGTCATATGAAAAATTAAAGATATACTTTAACAAAAAAAAAAAAAAAAAATTTAAAATACTTGAGTAGGAAAAAAAATCTGAAAATGTTCATTTTCATATAAAGAAATATTCTGTTTTTTTTTTATAGAAAACATAGGATATGAATGGTGACAGCGGTACGAGCGGATAAATCCATCAACGGTTTAATCCGCTGCAAAAATACAGCGGACAACATACCGTTGCAGACTAATTCTATTTGTACACAAAAACGGTATGCAGTTTGTCCACAGTGATTTTCTTTCTATTATCCTTAGACCGTACTGCTGCGAACTGTATTTGATGAATGATAAATAAAAGGTGGTTTAATCTGCTAACGGATTTGTCCACCCTAACCGCTATAACCATTCACACCCGTATTGTATTATGTTAAAGTTCGTTATTAGTCACATATTTAAAAGTTAAAACCTGTGGGAAGATTTAACCTCACTTTGCCTAATCTAATTTTGACTAAAAAAAAAAGAAAAAAAAAAAAAGCAAAGCTAATTATGGGTCAACAAAAGACTCAAAGGCCAGAATTGACGCAGTCGTTTATGGTAAAGTGAGAGAGAAGACAACAATTTCGGAGTCACTTCCTCTCTCTTCCCTTCACTACTACTATATAAACCTTCCTCTCCTCTTCCTCTCTTCTCATCTCTTCAAGCCATTCTATCAAACCTTGAAAGAGAGAGAGAACACAGACGAAACCAACGTTTCTTCAATCTCGCTGCCTCGGATAAATCTCTTCTTCTGCGGCGGCGAAAAAAAAGAAGCAAACCCACACAAAAAAAAAAAAAAAAAAAGTTTATATTGTCTGTTTTTTTCTCTCTTTCAAGAAACCATATTACTACGAAAAAATGGCTCGTTCTCTATCTAACGTTAAGATCTTATCTGCTTTCGTCTCTCACGAACTCTCCAATGCTATCTTCCGGTGAGTTTCTCTACGTTCTGTTTTTTTGGTAGTTGTGCAGCTCTGTTTTTGTTTCGTAGTTATGCTCTGTTTTTTCTAAACGGTGTCGTTTCTTTTGTTGTTTAAACAGACGCGGGTATGCAGCCACGGCGGTGCAAGGGAGCGTTTCGAGCGGTGGAAGAAGTGGAGCTGTTGCTTCGGCTGTGATGAAGAAACAGGGAGTGGAAGAATCGACCAAGAAGATTTCTTGGGTTCCTGATCCCAAAACCGGTTATTACAGACCCGAAACCGGTTCTAACGAGATTGACCCGGCTGAGCTTAGAGCAGCTCTCTTGAACAACAAGCAGTAATTTTCATTAATCATTATTACATGTCAAGGTTGTTTTAAGAGGAGGAGATTAGGGGAAGTGGGTAATGATCTGGTGCAGTGAACCCTATTTTTCATCTGCTAAGTTCGATTCTGTAATAAATTTAATTAAAGAGAACCCATTTTGGTTTCCTCTACTTGTAACAAAAGGATCGATTGATGTATGATGTTGTATCTCATATAATATAGTTTTTCTAAATCATTTGATTCGCTAGCCATTTCACAACTATTTAAACCTAACTTAACATCATTTAACTTTGATATATTGATTATAGAAGTTTGTCGTTTGTAAATAAAAAACTAGCAAGGGTGACAATTTTGGATTCCTATATAAATATATATATATATATATATATATATATATATACATGCAAAGCAAAGATAACTGCTCTTCACTAAAGTTTCTTCAAAACATCCTATGTTATTATAAAATTCAGACAAAAACCAATCGTTTTATTCTGGTTTGGATTCATAAATATCATCTAGGCTATGGAACTATAGGTTTCATCGTTACAGGGTAGCTATGACAATTTTTCGTTGTATCCTTCCAATTTTAATCGGATGATTTAAAAGACGATACTAAAATGTTCAATTAGTGTATGTCTATTTTTATTCCTAGTTACCGTATGAGATAACATATTAAAAGGAATTGTAAACATGAATTTGTGGACTTAAAAAAAATTATTGATAGCATATGTGGTGCATAGATAAGGTTTAGGTATTGGTAAACTCATCAGTGATACGATAAATATACATTTTAAATCTTCTTAATTATATAGTTTTTGTTCCTTGCATGGATATAACCGACATAATCTTGTCTCTTGGTCATCTAATTGTTAGTAATAGATAAATTAGTGGCAGTGCATAATTTTGCAACATCTACTTGACATAGAAATCCTTTAATAATGTAGTTAATCATACTTAAATTAGTTTTAAAGACATAGTTTTGTACCTTTGGAGTGTCGACCATTCCTTTATCATATCTTATACAAGTGTGTAATATTAGGTTCAATAGACATTTTAAGTTTATCTCTTCGCGTCCATCTAATCATCACAGATTCATCAATGGTTTGCTTATTTTATTTAGTTTCTTTATTGAGCCATTGAGGAATCAATACCAGCTAAAATTGTTGTGTAGTAGTTAATCATTTCACATATGTACACGTCATGACACTCAAAGATCAAACCACACTTTGATTTTCCTATTCTTTTTTCTCTCTTTTTTTTTTTGTGTGGTCTGTCCTGATCTTTTTTTGATCTTACAAATATGTATGGAGAAAATGGCATATTTAATTTATTATTTTAATTCAATTATAATTGCCAAAATATATATTTGAAATTTATGTAGTACTATAGTATTTTATCAATATCTATCTATTGGTAATTTCGTATGCTTAAACCTAAAAAGATTAGAATATTTACTTCCTAGGTCTAATAAATTTATTATTAGAAAAAGAAAAGACAATTATATTGAAGGTGAAGTTAAAGTAATTCAAAAGGGCAAAGAGACGTAAGACGTGTCCTATCTCCCTTTGAAGAGTCAATTATGCTCAAAGGCTTTGAGACACTTATTTTGGGAGAGGGCCACCTTGGTACATCGAATCTATTAACATAGAATTTTCTTTTACTTGACTATAAAATAATTGAGTTGCTCCTCTATTCTTTTGAGTTGTTTGCTAATTCTTCGTATCTACCCAATCATGTCATATAGCCATAATTTGCATATTAACAAGTGATTCTGATGTAGACATAGAAATTTATAAGTATTATGGGATTAGGATCAGTAAAAAGTACAGGTTTATTACTTGTACTTGAAGACACTTTTTATTCGCACATGTTTAGATCGCGACTAAACACATAAGATGATGATCCTAAATTGATACAAATAAACCGCAGCTCAATCACAAAATCAATACAGAATCGATACTTCGATCAATAAGCAACCAAATCCAAATCAATACTCAACACCAACGAGAATCCAACGTTCAAAAAAACGCAGAATCCTCTAATTTATCTTGTAAGAACCTCTTAGGGCTCTTCACAGAGGATTAATCAAGGTTTACAAACCCAGAACTAGAGAGATAAGAGAAACCTAACAAACTCACAACTTTTTCAATTATAATCTTGTAAATCGATAGTTTTCTCCTTTTAAACTTCAGCTCTTCTTCTTATTCCATCGTGGCTGTTGATGCTATCTTCCCTTTCTCACCTTCCACGTGTCTCACTTCATAAACTCTCTTTTCCTATATCAAATCTCCCCCTTTCAAACAACCATGCCCACATGGTTGAGAGAATGGATATCCCTCCAGGATCCCAAAGTCGGTTGTCAAGGCTCGATCTCCAGACTCTGCTTTTGAAGTCTCTAAACAGAGAGCTTGTAGGCCTTATTGTCTTGAGTTTAAATCTCCAATCTTTGCCTAACTTGGTCTTTCCCAACTTGTCCACTAAAAATGGAGTGTGGTTCACAACTTGCTCGAACTCATCTTCTCTTGTGTACTCAAGCTGCTTGTCTGCATCAGCGATAGCAGAACTAGGAGCCTCTTTTCCTACAACCATCTCTACAGCCCATGTTGCAAAAGAATGCAGAGACCGTACGTTTTTTAGTGATGCTCTATACTTGAACATCCCAGACTTAGGACGTTTTTGTTGCTTCTGCTCACTCTGCAATCCAAGTATAAGATCCTGGTTCTTTCTTCTAATTGATGCTTGTTCTTGACAATCAAAACTCAATTGTAAATGTCTCCTCATGATCAAACATTCAATAACAAACACGTCTTGAGTCAGATTCTCTGCACAATCTCCCCATTCCAGCTGCTGGATCAATACCTTATCATAGAATGAACGATCCATTCCAATCAACAGCAAGAATGCACTCCTCACAATGAACATCTCATCTTGGTTGCCCATATCCTTCTCTATTGGTAAACCGGGTTTTGCAAATTCCTGTTCAACAATTTGAACTTCCAGAACTTGAATCTGATAAATGGCCATATTGGAACTGTTTCATGATTCAACATATCATCTTCCTTGAAACAATCACCTCTGAACATGGACCCAGTTTTCTGTCCCCTATTTTTTAACACATTTGTTTCCAATTTATGTATCCTTTGATGACGAGTAAGTGGCACGGTCTTGCTCTTCCAACAATGCCACACCGCAAAGTAGTACACCATTCATAAATTGGAAGAAAATAGCCTCTCTATACCTTCTTCAGATTTATACTTGAACATCCAATGCTTGAGAAACTTGATCTTTCTGTTTTGCATGAGTCCTTGAATGAACAAACTGGTTTGCAACAGCTGCTCTTGCACCAGTATAATCCGATCATTTACAGATTGTTCTCCATGACCTGCACCACTCATCTTTTTTCTGAATTTGAACATCCAAGATTTAACCCGTTTTGTTTTCTTCTTTGTTCCTAGTTTTTCTGAATTTGAACATCCATGATCTGCATCAGTCTTCCCATCTGTTGGTTGTTCATAGCAATCAGCCACTACGAAGACAAAACCAGTGAATTTTCCTCTTAACTTGATTCCTTCGAACTCGGTCGCTTCACACATACCCTTCACGTGGCTATAATCTGGAGTCACTCGCTTTTTATAGTCCCAACCAGACATGTCTAACTCATACCCTGCCTTTTGATCAACACCATAATACACTGGACACGGCTCATGAAATTTCTTAATAATCATTTCTCCCCAAAGATTATAGTGTTCAGTTTGTGGAAGAAGTCGCAACAATTTCACTTCTTTGTACTTGAACTTCCAGGACTTAGGAAACAAACTCAGCTTCTTCCTTTGTTGTGATTTGTATCCCCTAAGAAGCATTCTGTCGAACATATGGTGTGCACTGTCTTTGCCTTTTACACATTCCAAACCAGATTGAAAGTGAACTTGATCGATTCCTACCGTTGCAAATGCGTATGACAACTCCTCACAAACATCTAAAGAGCGAAGGTCATGTTTCATTTTAGAGATAGGTACCTGAACATGTGAAATCAATTCTTCCTTCACAATTGCTGAAATCGCCAGTGTGTTTGCTTCGTCTTGCACCTTTAGCTTCTCAATTTCAACCAACTTATTAGCAACTTCAGTTTCAACCAATCCGCTATCATTAGGCTTTTGATCTTCATCGCAATCTACCATGAGAATACCTGAAATCTTGTGACACAGATGGTGATATGGAGTTTCTAGTTCATCGCAGAACATACAAAGTCCTTTGAACCATATCTCATTAAACTCTTCCCATGAAATTCTTCGATGAAGCTTCTTTACTCGTAACGATTTTGCCGTTTCACTAACTATAGCTTCTTCCACCTTCGTCATAACTCTTGCTTCCTCCATTGATTCTGAGAACCGTCTTTGCTCTGATACCTTTGATACAAATAAACCGCAGCTCAATCACAAAATCAATACAGAATCGATACTTCGATCAATAAGCAACCAAATCCAAATCAATACTCAACACCAACGAGAATCCAACGTTCAAAAAAACGCAGAATCCTCTAATTCATCTTGTAAGAACCTCTTAGGGCTCTTCACAGAGGATTAATCAAGGTTTACAAACCCAGAACTAGAGAGATAAGAGAAACCTAACAAACTCACAACTTTTTCAATTATAATCTTGTAAATCGATAGTTTTCTCCTTTTAAACTTCAGCTCTTCTTCTTATTCCATCGTGGCTGTTGATGCTATCTTCCCTTTCTCACCTTCCACGTGTCTCACTTCATAAACTCTCTTTTCCTATATCATAAATCCCCGCGATTTGAATGATAATTACATCTAAAAAAACTCAAAAGCTAGCTCGAAGGAAGAGGATTGTCTCATACATATAGTGTCCAAAGAATTATGTTTTTTTTTTGATGTGGAATATATTCTAACACACACTTCCCTTCACGCGTGAAGTTTTGCGAGACTGGTGGTAGTCTAGAATCGAGAAGAATAAGTCTTGGCTCTGATATCATATTAGTAATAGACCTAACTCAACACTGAAATGCTAGTTTTAAAAAGAAAGATTGACTCATACTATATATATTGCCCAAAAAATTATGTTTCTTCGGATGTGGGATATATTAATTCTAACAAAAGCTGCCTTTTCTTTGATACCTAACCCTAAAAAGGTGTATGTTTGGTATAGCTCTAACAACGTCTTGCATTGAAACTAGAGAAAACAAACGAAGAAACAGAAGTTGTGAAATAGACGAGTAACTATTTTCTAGCTCTTTTCAAAAGCCTTGATAAATTAATGCTACAACATACAGTATCCACAAGAATGAATGATATACTTATTGTATTACGGTATACATCATACTACAAAAAAAAACTGTTGATACATGTAAATTCATTCGTATGGTTATCAGAAATTTACATTGGAATCGAAGGAACAAGTACCATTGACTTTTTCTTTTATATTATTTTCTACAAAAGTAAAAAGTCACCAATAGTTGACTATTTTCATTTACAGAATTCTATGATATTTTATATATGAATTATGATCCTTCGTTACTCGCTTGACACTACTTCCATTCGTTGTCTGTATAATTCGTTTTGACAAGGACTTGTATAAAAGTCTTAAAGTCAATGTGATGCCTCCCACAAAACTATCTCACTTGTTTAGTAGTCTACGGGAGAAAATATGGAATAGTATCTTCTTTCTGAATTATTATTGTAATTGTAAATTTGTAATAACTGGCAGACCTTGACCCAAGACTAAGAGTAATCTAAACCTAGAACAAAACTAACATGAAACCAATTGCGGTTAATTTCGAAACTTTTCTTAAAAAATGCCATATCAAATATATATCATCAACTCTCAACAGCTCAACTTCACCGGTTTAAAAGAACTTAACCGGAAATATATGTTTTGTGCACATTCGTTGATTTCCCTATTTGTATTTTCAGATCCATTGACAAATGGATCACAACATATATATAAACCATATCTTGACCTTAGGCTTAGACCAAACCCTGTTCAGTTGATTTAAGCTTTTAATCATTTCCTCTCAAAAGCCCATCAGAGAGAAGAACAAGAAAATTAAACAAAAAAATCTCCATAACCCTTCTTTTTCTATCTTCAAGTCAGCAATCAAATCTTACCTTATACAAAAGATTAAGATTTATGATCATTTAATTTTAACCTGTGTTACAGTTAGTACATTCAAACTCTGTTTCAGGGTGGTAAATTCGGGTTTTAGATTCTTCTCTGCAACAGTAGACATCTATCTCAAAAGAGGAGAATCAGACTCATCAGGGTAGATCCATTAGTTATTGTGATATTTCCCAGTTCCTGATATTATCTCCAGCCTTTAAGAATGTTAAACAGGAGTGAATCACAAAGACTAGTATCATCATCAACACAATGGCTTGATGTAATAAAGAAACCAGTGTAGAAAATCAAAGAACCATGTTTTAATTGCATCCCAAAACCGATGAAAAAAATCACAAGACTCTCTTAAAAACATCTTCACTAACTCTAACATCTGCTGCAAGATCCGTGATCGACTGATTGATAGACACTATTCAACTAACTGTAGCTCAATCCTATCCGAGATCAAAAATAATATCTCATCAGTGTAGATCCATAGTTATTGTCACATTTCCCAGTTCCTGATACTATCTCAAGCCTATGAGAATGTTAAATTGGAGTGAATCACAAACACCAGTATCAATCATCAACACAATGTCATGATGTATTAAAGAAAGCAGTGTAGAACTTCAAAGAACTAATTCCATCCCAAAAACAGATGAAAACATCTGCAACATTTTACAGTTACCCTAAAAAGCACAAGAACTCTACCAAAAACATCTTCACTAACTATCTAATATCTCCAAGCAAAATCTCTTTTCACCAGAGAGGGATCAAATAGATACTATTCTTCTAACTGCAGCTAAATCCTATCCCAGATCAAAGATCGATCGAAACAGTCCCCAAAACTCGACGGGCTCTAATCTACTAACTGCAGGCTGCAGCTCAATCCTAATTAGCACATCCAAACCAAATCAACACAGATAAAAAGCAGCCAGGAACATTAACTCTAAGACAGATCACAAAATCAGCCAAATTCACGGAACAAAATTAACTCTAATAGATCCAGGAACATTATTCACCATTGATTGAATCCATTGTTTTAAGCAGATATGATGAATTCACCTTCACAAATGTTCACATCTCCCGTCAATATCTCTTCTTTCACCATTACACAACTTGAATCCCTTAAAATAGAACTGAAGTAAAACAATTACGAATTCCAGAAACTAACGCTCATATTATTGGGACAGTACATAACAAAAAGATCTAAAAGGTACAGACTTTTTTTATGAAAGACAAATTACAAATTACAAAAACAAAAAAATTGAACCTTTTTATTTTCTCAAATTCAAGAGGAAGAAACCAAAGGAGTGTTTCTTCTCGCAAACGAGTCCAATTTCGAATCCTTGCACTCAAAACCACACCCGCACTGAGGCGACTCCAAAAACTCCTGAATCGCGAAGTTGGCCGACGTGATCCCAACTGAAAACTCCATCTCGTCTCCGTTTCTGATAACCTCGACGATGTTAAGCCACAAGAACAAAACTTTGACCTTAACACCAGTCAGTTTCTTGAGCTTGTTCTCGGAGATGTAACCACTGATCGTCGATTTGTAATTCAATTGGTAAGAACCCACAAGAGAGAAGCTACACGAATTGTTGAAATAAGCATGGAATTTGCCTGTTGTTGTGTCTAGATCATAAGCCACGACTCCTTTTGGAAGGATTCCTACGGGGAAGTTGTAGCTTTGGAGAAGTGAATACGCCGTCGGAGTATCTGATTCCGCTGCGACGGCGAGTGGAGAGAGGAAGATGATAGAAACGATTACCATCGTGAGATGAGACATTTGGGTTTTGATTGAACAGAACATCAAAAGTTTTGATTTTTGGGTTTTTGATTTCTCCGTCCGTCTTTGGGATTTTGGTTTCTGCGTCGGAGACTTTTTGTAATGTTCGTTGAAAATATCTTTTAGTAAAAATTAAAATACGACGGCGTTTTAAGTAGACAACTGTTCGCAACAGGCTGTCAGGTTGTAGTGATGAGACTAAAATTATTTTTGGAAAAGTTTTTGTAATGGATAATTTTGTAATAATTTATCTTAAGACATTTGTTAACAAAATGACAAAACAATTGCACATGACTATCTGAATTATAAGGATTATCCTTATTTTTTCGTGAATGAAATCTATAGATTATGTAAAATTTAGACCACTTTCTAATAATTCTCTACGATCTTATTATCATTTGGCTTAAAGTTATTTTGGTTAATGACATTTAAATCACCACTGAAAAACAAATCAAAAATGAAAAAATGGTTAAGGCACCATTGAAAATTTGATGTGTTAAGTGCAAACTGACATAAAGAAACCTAATCATATGCACATTAATAAGATTATTAATTAACTAATCCTCATGGCACATACAGAAGACCTTTTTTATTCAATATACAATACAAGGCCCAGTCGATTTAAGAAGAAAACAAAAGCCCATTACAATCAAACCCACAACCACACTGAGGACTCTCTTCAAAATCAGCCGCCGGAAAACTCGCCGACGCGATTCCGACGGAGAACTCGAGATCGGCGCCGTCGATAAACACTTCAGCGATATTGACCCAGAAGAGAAGCACCTTAACACTAACCCCTTTCAAATTCTTGACATGACCGGGGGATATAACGCCGGAGATAGTTGATTTGTACTTGAGCTGGTACGATTGGATGGTGAATTCACAGGAGTCGTTAAAGTGGACTTTGAATTCTCCGGTTTTGGTGTTGAGCTCGTAGTCCACGACGCCTTTTGGGAGGATTCCTGGTGGTAAGTTGTAGCGTCTGACGGCGTTGTAAGCGGTTAGCTTTTGGTCGGAGACGGCGAAAGAGACGGTTAAGAAGAGAAGGAAGAAAAATATATAACAAGTGAATTTAGCGTTTGACGACATGGGTTCTTTCCGTTTTTGTATTCTATGACTCGTGTTTCAGATTGTATTCTGTTTTTGAAGCTTACATAAGTAGAGCAGACGGAAGATGGTTGTTAGGTAGGTGTCTGTGTCTTGTGGACTGTGTAAATCAGCGCGTCTGATGGAGAGACCATGCGATCACATGGACGGTTGCAATTTGGTTGACAGAGAGGGCACGTGTTCAAAGGAACAAACACGATCACGTGGTAACCAAACCAACCTTGATTGAAAATGAAGAAACAAAGAGCGTGTATCTTGCATCGCATTAAAAGCATTGGTACCGCTTTGGTTTAACCTGGTCACCATAGAATCAATCCGACCATTTACCAGCCCTAATCGGAGCCTAAACCAAACCCATCCAACCCATGATAGTTTTGAGATCAATCTAACCGAAAATTTCCAAGTTAACACGAAACCAACAATATCTAAACTCGATTCAAATTGTTTACCCCCAATTTCTCTGAGAAAAACAATCAAAATATAAACTAAAACCAAACTTGGATTAAAAGTTTCTTGAAGAACATTTTTAATAAAAAAAGCCTTCGACTGGTTGTGGTAACATGAACTCTGAATCTCGAAATCAAACTATTGAACTCATTTGCGAAAATGCAGGAGAAAAAAAAATACACTCTTGGGATGAAGAAATTAGTTTTGTGTTTTTTTCTGCCTTTCTTTCCGAGAGACCAACGAATCATCAACAATGAAATATAAAGCAATCATATAATTAACAATAGAGCATAGATAAAAACAAAGGACGAGATCGTACTTACGCTTTGATTTTGTGCTTGGATCCATCATCAGCTCACGTCTTTTAATCTCTTTATCAACGCATCCAAAGATTTATTCCTCGGGTTTTGCCTCGACCCTCTTGTTCCAAAAGTCCCGAATATACTATCTGATGGATCTCTTAATTTCTCTGAAACCGTCGCAACCTTCCGGTAATCCAAAGCATTGTAGCTTCTTTCTCTAATCACTGGGTTAACAAAATTCTCAGGGTGGCTACTCAGAAGCAAATTGATCATCTGTCTTATCTCAATGAATGCTTTTTTCATCTCTCTGGCTTCTTTATCCGTGAGCAATGGAGTTAGATTCTCTGTAAATGAGTCCAGCAACTGGATATCCACATCAAGTCCTTTGATTGCAGCCATGCTCAATCTTTTTACTAGATCCCCGCATAATGTTCCAACAATTTTCTCAGAAATGTGTGCAAGGACATCGCGCAAAACCCTTTTCAAAACTTTAGCGGGTAATATCTGTTGCGCGGTGGAAACCAAAGTTTCCAAGTAGATCAACACTTCGTTCATGTACTCATTCCCACCTTGTGGAATATCGTCGCTTGTCCAGTTGACATTCTCTATCAGCGTCATGAAACCATCTATCTTCTTCTTAAGCATTCCCGAGAGTGTATCTTCTGCAGCGTTTTGAGATTTGGTCAATGGGAAATGCCTCCTACCTCTCTCTGCCATTCTCAAAGGAACTCCTGAAAGCTGTGCAGCGTGACGGAAGAAGAAATCGCAAGCACGCTCAAACACGGCCATGTTTGCTGCAACTTGCATTGCCTGAGAAACTCCATGAACCGACGAGTTAATCAGCTTCAACAAAGCCTCGTCGAGAACGTCGCCTAGAAGCCTATCCAGATACTTCTTCACGACATCATAGAAATCAAGCTGACCTCCATGAGACATGAAACTAACCGAATCCTCGATAAAAGACCGCACAATCCGGCAGCAATCTGGGACGGTGGTTGAAAATGGAGCAATGTAAGGAAATGCTGGTACTATATCTGATGTTTGTAACTGGAAAGAGAGCACATTCATGGAATATTCATATTCTTTCTTCATCAACATCTGTTCAAACTTATCTGCTGACAATGCTTCTGTGATCTGTTTACGGCAATCAGATAGTAACAACTCATGATACTTGTCCCTATGCTTGCTCAATACTTCGAGAAGGGAATCAACAGCATAGCCATACCTGCGTAGACTCACCCCTAACAAGCTCACATAATCCTTAATCAGCAAGAGATGATTAGCCGTCTGCATCCTAGAGAACTGATCCTCCAACACAGTACACATCTTGATCACAGCAGTATCCCACAAACTCTCCACTTGCTGTTTCGAAATCAAACCTCCACCAGTTCTTAATACTCTATCCTCTACAATGAAAAACCCAGCAATCTGTGCGAAAAACGTCTGATGAGACTCGAGAAACGGAGTCATTGTAGATACCTGGAAGTCAGAGGTAAGCTGAAGATCCCTATTATCAAAATAGTACTTCTTAAAGCTATCTTCAAGAGATAGTGTCTGATGAATGTGATAAGCTCTATAAAGTGGAGTCAAGTCAAAACCTAGCAATCCACCTCCAGAACTACCAGCGTCGCTGCTGTCAGGGCCAGAGCCAAATTCATCATCCTCTTCTTCGTTTAGCGCATAAACGCAATCACGTAAACTAAGCCTGCTCTGCTCCTCCGCTTGCCTCTGCTTGATCCTGAGCTCTTCCTCTCGCTGACGAGCCGCGGAAGCTTCACCAATAGCCAGCTGACCCAAATTTCGACTCACCACACGGATCTCAACCAACCAATCACCAAACTCCTTATTCACTTTCCTCTCCACATAAGATCTAATCGCCGGAATCCTATTCTCAAGCATCCGCTTCAACGTTGACGAAGGAGTTTTATCCATGAAATCACTCTCAATCGAGTCCACACACTTCAACGCCATGTAAAAATTACCACTCTGAAGATGCTGATTAGCTCGAGAAACAAGCTCCATAACACGAACACAGTGAGTGACGGCTCCAATGGCCAGATCGACGTTCTTAGACACAGTCTGAGCCTCGACAAGCGAATCAAGAGACGAAAGAAGCGGCGCCGCAACGGATTGGAGTTTAGAGTTAGAATCGGAAAGCGCAGATTTAAGCGATTCAACATCTGAGAGAAGCGATTTGAGATCGTCTACGGCGTGGATAAAGTCTTGGTAGTGAGCTTTACATACCTCTTCGATCTCTGACTCCTTAGATCGTGCGAAAAACTTGAGATGGTGAAGAAGAGTCTCTGGTTTCCCTGTACCGAACGTTTTCCGAACAAACGGTCCTAAATCTTCGCCGTTACAAATCGCAGACGAAATCAACAGTTCGTCGAGCTTCTCCGCCGAGTCAATACCGGCTCCGGCGGCTGTGGAGCCAACCTTACGCCGTCCTTTCGACGATTGCATTATCTCTCTCTCTCTCTCCGATTAGGTGAAAAGCGTTACAGCGAAGAAGAAGAAGGAAGATTTTGGATTGGGACAACGAAATCGATTTTGGTGGTTTTTTTTTTTTTTTTTGCTTCAAAGAGAATTTTTGGGTTTGACTAAAGTGACATTGCTGTAGAAGCGGTGCGACGGAAGAAGACGAGGGTGTTTTCGTCTTTGCGGTGCGGAGTGGTTTTTCTCTTCTGACTGGCGTCTTCAATTAATTGTGAATATTTGTCTAACAAAAGTCGGAGTCTTACGCGTAATTAGCGCGTGATCCAGACGCGTTTGAGATTTAAGTTGGAAAAAAATATCCCACTGATACAAAAAAAAAAACTTATATCCTCCAATCATAAAACTAAAAATGGTAATGAAATTTATTTATAGAAGGTAGGTGTAAAGTATAAATGTCCTTGCCAGATTTATTGTTTTTGATAAAGTTGTACATTTCAATTTTCTGTAATTAAATTTCACCTATGCTTAAATGATGTTTTCTGGGATATATTGGACTGGACAAAGACAATTCGGAAACAAAAATTCAACAAAACGAGTGATCCACAACCAAAATGATAAAACATTGAGAAAATATTTATTCCATTATATGTTTCTAAATTATTATTTACTAAACAAGTAAGACAGTAAACTTGACCGAGCTTAATCATCCTTGAACTTGACATTGTGCAGACGGAGACCTACTACAAGGATGAGGTTTCGCGGGTTCTGAATTTCTCGAAGAAGCCATAGATATGGTCAGTGACCTCATCGGGCTTCTCTTGCTGGAGGAAGTGACCTACACCTTCCATTACCACCACTTCTTGTAGAAACGGCACGTGCTTCTTCAGACCACCACCATGTATGTATTCCTTTGTTCTGGGAATATTGTATGTTATGTCTAGATCGCCCACTATGAATTTCACAGGGACCTTGATTTGTAGACCAGCCCACGGAGCCGTTAGTTCCCAGCTTCTACAGGTTACGATAAGACCAGATTGATTCAGGTCAAAGCTTAACCATGGAAAGGTAATGCATGATGTCGAATTGGTGGCTAGATTTCATAAGACTTACAGGTTCATGGCGCGATAGTAGTTTAGTCCACCGGTGAAACCTTTTTGGCTAAACTTGTCTCCGTAGAAACTGACATCTTGTTCTGTGAACCAAGCAGGCAAAGAAGGTGGATCAGGTAAACCTCTGAAACCAACTGACTTTGGAATGCAAGGTGGACGTGGGTTACGCGAAACGAAAAATCTGGTTATTAACTTCTTTGTTTCAATTTGAGCAAAGTCCTCTTCGATCTCTCCAGCCTCCTGAGAGAAGAAACTCAGAATCATTAGCAAAAGAGACCAAATTAAGCAATGGAAAACCACAAAACTAATCCCAACTTGCATAATATACTTAAAACAACCATATACCCAAATAAAGCTATGACTTTGACTTTCTCTTGACTATATTAAAGTAAGCACTATGCCTTTTGTCATCAATTGCAACTTACATATATCAAAGGCTTAGCTAAATTGAGCTACGTATAGGTCTCTATCTCAATAGATCCAAACATAAATTAATGGTGGTTGAGAAATCTCCTATATAAAAACTCAACTTTATTGAAGCTGCATCAAGATTCCTCATTGCCATGGCAAAAAAAATTCTCAAATCAATTCAATCACTTCACATAACTAAACACCACACCAAACAAGCATTGCCTATATAACCAATTTGCCTTACTCTTGTTGACAATAAAACCTTAAGTATGTATTTGATTGCAACCACATTGAAACTTCATCAAAACCCTAATTTTCATTTCAATTTTAAGTTTTCATGAGTTTTCAAAAGTCTCACCTGAAACCTGCAAATGTAGTAATCGTCGCCGAACAAAGCCCTAAACGCATCAACAGGTTTCACAGAAGGATTCCTCGGATTAAAAACAACGCTAGTGTTGACCAACGCTTTGACTCGATCAGGCCGGATCATACAAAGCCACCACGCTACAATTGCTCCCCAATCGTGACCAACGAGGAAAACCCGGTCAACACCGAGCGAATCCAGTAATCCGACGAGGTCTCCGACGATATGAAGGATGGTGTAAGATTCAGGAGACGGAGGCGCGTCGGAATCGCCGTAACCTCGGAGATCTGGTGCGATTGCGCGGTAACCTAAGGTGGCGAAAGAGAGGAGCTGGTGACGCCATGAGTACCAGAGATCAGGGAATCCATGGAGGAAGAGGATCACTGGACCTGAACCGATCGAAGCCACATGCATGTTAATGCCATTAGTAGAAATCGTCGTGTGCTCTATCTTCTCCATTGATGAAGAGGGCCACTCTCAGGTGGGAGGTGGGTGTGAAGAAGTGTGAACACAAGTACTATCTCATTAACTTGAGATATTTATTTATTTAGTATTTTTTTTTCTGGACAAAGATTTTATTTATTTATTCTTATGGCTAAGAAACAAAGAAAACAAAAACCAATGGGTTGATTTTTTTTTTTTTATCAAATCTTATTAATCTCTTATTTTATTTATGTAAGCTTAAAATTTAAATTTATCAAAAACTCGTTATTTATAAATGAATGTTCAAAATTACAACAATTTTATTTCAACTGTATTGGACTAAAATTCCCCAAGTAAATAAATAAATAATACAAAGAAATTACGAAAGTAAACCGCTAAGATAAGGTACACCACTCTGAACCATCCAACCATCTCCTAGTAAGAAATTCGAAACCGTGAAATTATTAGCATCGGTAGAGTTAATCACGTGATAACCGGGCCAAACCACTCGGTCCGTGGTATTCGAACCGGATCCGGTATTATTATACTCAGCATAGTATAGCGTACTCAATGCGAAGTCTCCGTTCCATTCTCTCCAACCAACCGGTTCAACAACCTCGTCCATGTACGATTGCATAACAACCGTACGTGAATACTCCTTCCACGGTCGTCCCAAATACGTTTTAACCGTATAGTTGCTCGAAGCCAAATCATCTGCCGGTTTAATCGTACAATTGTGGATCGAGATCCCTGTGTTCTGATTCGGATCAGTACGACCTTGAGCTGTGATAGCGTTAAACTGGTTCTGCATCGGTTGTCTCGGATATAGATTACAATTCTGAAACACGACAGCTGCATTGCCGAAAATGAAATCGACTGTTCCATAAATGTCACATTCTCTATAGAACTGTCTTAGCGAATGCGTGTATAACGTGTCTTGATAAGCTTCGAAGCTGCAACTATAGAAGATGGAGAGATCAGCACTGCTCCTCATAGCCACGGCCTGGTGCTTCTCTGGTCCAGCGGTGTTTCGGAAAGTCATGTTTACGGCAACAAAGTTCGGCGATGTAACAGCTGAGGAAAAAATAAAGTCAACATCATAAACGATTTATTCTTTTATTTTTATAAATAAAATGGTAACAGTATAAGTCAATAATGCGTCTTGTCACTTATTCACTACACTCCTAGAAGTAATATAAAAGTTTGTCATATAGTGAACAATGTGCAATTATGACCCGAACTACTACGCACGTAAAAAAGTTTATCAAAGTTTGAATAATTTTTGTGGTTAGTTTTTGAGATTACATCCAAAGTCATCATAGCCATGTGTGTCGTCGGCAACGTAACTAAAGTGCCGGTGACCTCTTGTTTTTACATGACATAAACTATTTTTAAATGCTTAAAATAGATTATTTGAAATGATTTTTAAAAACTTTTTAATAAGATATTAATCATTTATTTTCATCAAACGTAGTAACGTACTGGTTTCTAAATACTTTTAAAATTATTACTAGTAATATACTCCTTTTTTAAATTGCTCAATAAATAGTTAACCGTTAAAGTTTTGCATGTGCTAAATATAGCAATATTTTTTTATAAATCAGCATTATCTTTTAAAGACGTACCAAAAGTGGCGGAGTTGAAAGTGGTCCAACCGTCGACGACGTTCCGGTTACCGGTAACCACCGTACGGTTAATTCCGTCACCGATCATCATAAGATACCTTTTGTTTTTGGCAATCACTACGTTTTCCTCATAAACACCTGAGGTCACGTAGATAACGAAATAACCGCCGGTGCCGTCAGTTTTGTTCGGCGCCGCCGTAAGAGCTTCCGTTATGGTCGTGAAATTCCCCGTTCCGTTTTGGTTCACCGTTACGATGTCGCTCACGAGGACAGTATTCCCGTCATTGCCGTCGCCGTCGGCGAGCTTCCTCCTGCTTAAAGACTCATAAACGGCGCGTGTGTGTTCCGACATCTTTAACGGTAAAGCTCCGTTACGGAAGTGACGGAGTGGGTTTGTGTGGGTGTGAGTGCTCTTCGGGTAGGCCCAAGAGTAACCGGCCGCAGCTACTTGTTTCTTCTTCCTTGGAATCCAACCTTTGGTGAATAAAGCGAGCGAGACGCTAAAGAGCTTTGTGTCGTTGATTAGAGGCAATGCGACGCCGTTTCGTATGGTCCAAGAAGAGGATGCGGCGGTGTTGATTCCCTCGAGACATGTTTGCTCGTTAGTCAAAGCCGCGGAGAGAAGCGTTTGGATTTCGTCGGCTTTTGAAAACGACAGCGTTTTGGTTGATGATCCGGTGATGTTGACGGTATCGAACGATGTTATGAGATAGTCCGTTGTGAGGCTCGCGAGGTAACGGCAGTCTTGGAGAGCTCCAACGGCGGATTTGGAGAGAAAGGCATTGTTGCGTTTGATGTATTTATCGATCGTTCGCGTGAATTTTCGCGATTGCGTTAGCGATTTGCGGAGGGAGAAGCGGCCGTATTCGCGGAGGTCGCCTTGAGATGTTTGTGGGAACACTGATTTGCAGAATTTTGGATCGGGTGTTGTTTTGCAAATGGTTGAGGAAGTGTTTGAAGAAGAAGGAAGAGGAAGAATTTGAGAAGCAATGGAGAGTGTTTGAAGAGACAAGAAGAGTGTTAAGAGGATGAGTTTTGGAGATTGCATGTTTTTTTGTTGTTGTTGTAATGTAATTGAATGCTTTTTGGTATGATTTTGGAAAAGTTTGTGTTTAGTGGGTTTGTTTATATAGACTAAATGGAGTGGGGGAGGTTTGGGATGTGGGTCCGTAATTAAATTTGTTATTTTGAAACTATAAATATGAATATATAAAATGGTCCTCATGGTGACTGTCTCAGACTGTGAGGAACAGTTTTGTTATTATTAAAAAGTTTGAAACTACATCGCATTGTTTTCACAGGTGTATCTTACATTCGTTCAGAGCTAAGTATGAAGTTAATCCGGGTAAAAGAAGAGTAATAATTCTATTATGATGTAACTAACTTATAAGGTTTGGTTTACAATTCTTCCTACAGTTTGAACCATGCGATGAATGAATCTAATGTTTAGGTGGAGGCTGAAATAATTCGATTGCATTCTATCAGAGTAAGATGTTACTCGATTGTCAAAGGTAGAAAGAAACAATATATAGTACAATGTCACTCTCATAGTTTTTAGAAACGTCTAAAAAAAAAGAGTCATTTGGGATGGTTCTGGTTACACGAGAAAATGGGAGCACAAGGTTGCTGCTAGCTAGGAGCCAAAAACGTGAAAGAAAAATAAGTTTATTCCATCTACACTAAGAGTTCGAGGCGCTGATATATATGGTCCATGTTTAAACATTTTGTTGCATCGAGAAATAATTTGCATTTAGTTTAAAATCATGCAGTTTCATTTTAGTGACGGACATTTACCTTTAAGACCTTTGGATGGATGAATACAGTATCTTCGTTTTCCGGATTAATTTTGTTTGCTTGTTCCAACATTGTTTAAATTTTTTTAGCCATTAATTGTTTAGTTATTATGGCTCGAACTATATATTCTGAGGTTTTGTTTCTACTTTCTACTGAACGATTTACCAGTCCAAATAAATTTTATGGTTATCACAAAAATAAAGTTTTAAGTGTTTATAAAATAATAATTATGCAAATTGCTTTTTTTTTTTTCTTTCAAAATTGATCCAATATGTAATATGAACAACTATATAAATAAACAAACAAAGAAAATTGTGTTTCAGTAGAGAAAGGTAAAAATAAAATTCACAACAAATGATATCTATATGTATTATACATGGAATGTGTTAAGTTTATAAATGTTTTTTTTTTTTAAGTCTTTGGGACTGTATAGTACTATAACAAAACAATAATAATGCGACTTTTAGTGATTCAAAGTCAATGTATTGGAGTTTTCTGAGATAGAAACGCGTTGTTTGGTTATTGAGAGATATTATTATCATCGAACATTGCATCTTCAAAGCTGCCCAGCTGTTTTTGGTAAAGATCCACATCCTTCCTTCATTTCTTGGCTCTATCTTAATTTTCTTGGCAATATTCATTCCTTCGTATGCATAAACCCCAAACTAATGGATACGAAGGTTTTCTATATTATTTTAATTTTATATATGCATCGGGATGTTCGGTTTTGATGCCGTCGTAGTTGCGTAAATTCTGAAACCAATCATTATTTTAGACAATATCCTAAACTCGATTTCGAAATATTTAAATTTAATTTTTGCTCAAATGTAAGAAATTTGTCAACGACGGTGGCGATGAGTTAGGCAACTTTTATCTGTGTGATTATCTATGCATATAATATAGAGTCAATGTTATAGTCAATTATCTTCAAATCTTCGTCATTTCACCTAAATTAAGTAATATAGAGTCAATGTTCTACTCAATTATCTATCTTAGTATTAGGTATGGAGCAAGTTATATATTGGCTACTTGACAATTATGAGTTTTGTCCCAAAAAACAAAAAAAGAAAAAAAAAAAAGACAATTATGAGCAAAATTATGTGATTAAAAAAAAAGAACTGCATTTCGTTTTTGGACTTTGTGATAATTTGTTCAGTTATAATACGCTGATAGAGAAATATATAAACGCACACATACATATAGATAGATGTAGTTTTTGAATGTACAATACCACGATGCTTTACCGTAAAATATAATTTCTTGTGTAAATATTTACTACATCACTTATCATTCACACATGCAACTTTAGAAATGCCATTGGTCTACAGGAAATATATACAAAGGTGTTTGTCTTTTGAATTTATATTATTATATATCAGGATTAATTGAAAAAGAAATAGCATTCTTATATATACTTTTTATGCACTTTACTTTTTGTATTTAGAATTTAAATTTGTCATTAAAATGTGTTTTAAATATTTCAGGCACCTTATTTTTTTTTTTTTTTTTTTAATAAAATCGAGTTTTTGTGATCTCATAAGTCATAATTAGTTATTGATATTATTAATTAATGTTATTCCCTCTGTTTTTTTTATTATTTGTCGTTATAGAGTTAAAATTTTTGTGTCATAATGTTTAATGTTTTAAATTTTCAATGCAAATGTTTGGTAAATATTCTAATTTTATCTAACTGTTTTAACGTTTTAACCAATCAAAAGATTAGAAAATATATTAAAAAGGATAAAACTAAAAAATTTAATAATTTATTTAATTTGTGTGAAACAATTTTAAGCGACAACTAATAAAAAATGAAGCGAATATGTTCTTAAGCTTATAAATAATTTAAAACAGTACGGTATAATATAGCGATAAAAATAAATATTTTGTATCTCTTTTGATATCATTTTTAATATTAATAATAAAAAAATTGATTACTTTGTAATATCAAAATTATTAAGTTAGAATGCATTTCTTTTTTCTTGTCAACATTTTAAAAGCATTATTTGATGAGAATTTAGAAAAAAATTGTTTGAACAGAAACAATTTTATGGTCAACACGCACAAATAATTGAGCACAAGAAGAGTCAAGAAGACCCATGAATCATGTCCTGGTCCACCTTAAGACTTTGTATTTAAATTAAAAAAATATCATTTAATATCGTAGAGAATTTTGCAGTTCGTTTTACGACACTGGTTACCAAATAGTATATATATACTAGCTATTATTGTTTGTATCTAATCTAATTCGTTATAGTTCTTTTCGTATTGGCTGGACAATATAATTATAGAGAAAAAATAACGCAGAATGTTCGAAAATGATGGATTCTGAACCAAAGAGTTGACTGTGACGTTTCACTGTTAATTATGCTCAAACATTCGTTTAATCAGCTGCATGTTCTTTATTTAGTATATGTTTTTCTGATAATTTTACTGTTTTGAGTTCTTTTAATATTGTATATTTTTTTTTGTTGCTGATTTTATATTTCCAATAAGGGTTAACAGAATTGTAATCCATGCGAGTGTCTTTAATAGACAACATAATTTTTACGTATATTCTTTTAGTCGATCACATGTTATTTTACATTATAATGTATCATATGAAAGACACACGCAAAAATCAATCATCTGATTCTGTATAATGTATTCAAGATTTTGTCATATTTAGCAAAGTAATCTTATTAAAAAAAACATATTTCTTTCATAAAAGTTATAATGCCAAGTCGGTTTATAAATAAACATTTCTAAGAAAACGCTAGTGGTTTCTGATATACTACTATATAATGCTCTCAAGTTCTCAACCAACGCATTAATAATACTTTTTTTTTTTTTTCGAACATTAATAATACTTCTAGACTGCAACTAAATTAACTCCACGTGGTTGGATTGAATTCGTTTCTTACGTGTGCATGCAAGGTTCTACAAGTCAAATTGGTAACTAAACTCATGTTCTAGATAGAATTTATAACCCGTAATTCTATAAAAAACAATTATTGTAATGAAAAAGAACTGCACCATAACGTTTGAGTTTCATAAAGAAACGTGAGACCTCAAGCTGTCACAATATATATATTTTAATCTCACTTTGGTATGAGATTTATCTATAAGATCTATATTCTAACCATAGCATCTCTGAAACTGTAATAATACACAAATATACTATAGTCTATATATACATGCAATCAAACTTATCAAGAATGTCGATAAATTTATAAGTCTTTTGAGTCCCATCTTTACGATCCAATACGGTGATTACAACAGTTTTTAGTTTGCTTCATGATATCAATTTTATAATGATTAGAAGCCGAGACTAAAAGGGGTACCGGTTGAATTGAGCCATGACTAGTCACCATCGATAAACGGATCAACGGTGAATTGGGCTGCCTCCGTTGAGTTATCGATGCGTCTAAAACCGGACCATTTGACCCGCTCCGTCATGTTTGCACCAGGCCCTTCATTAATTCGTGTACTCTGATGCATTTTGAATCAATCACCAAAAACACTATTAATAGTAATACAAAAACTCTAGTGATATATGATACAAAAACCTAGTCATATTGAGTATTGACCTCTTTGCTTCTTCTCAGCATGACTAATTGCATATATAATATAATGTTCAAAACACACGAAACAGCTACCACGGAAAACGATCAGCTACAGGAATCGACGCAAGGAAATTAGACTCTGATGAGTTACAAAATCTCTTTGGGAGGGAGAAGCAGAGATTATAAATATCTCCACCAACCAGACTCAGATTTCGATATTTCCAAATTAGATTAAGAATCCCACCACAAATCGGAGGCTTAATTCAATTTGCAAACTAGTTTTTCACGCTCTGGTTTACACCCTATGGAAAGAACGCAACAATCGGCTTCACACATCCTCTTTTTGATCTGAGATTCACCTACAAAGGGAAATACAATTGCTGCTTCGGAGAAAACTGTTGTGGCTAGATCGCTCTGAAATGGGTAATCCTTCGCCAAATCATCCTCCTCAGGATGCTTACCTCTGCTTATGGTTCACCCACTATCCAAGTTCCTTAAAGCTGCTACTTAATCTTACGACTTTATCATTGTTGTTTCTATGTTCTTTCAACAGCTTCCACTATTTGAGCTCTCCTGTGTAATGGTATCCCCTTCGAAGTTAATGAAATGATATTTAATTATATATATATATATATATATATAAAGACTTGGCTGTATTATTAATCGTCCATTGACCATTCATATATCTACTATTTTCATCGTATAGGTATTGAAAGAAAAATACTTAGGTTGATCCCTAGAGGTGAACCTCTTTGTTCACCCTCTCTTCTCTCAGCCAATTAAAATCTTTCATCTAATATTTCATTTAAAAAATAAATCAAAATTAAATTAAAAAACAAAACAAATTAAGGAAAGTTAAATATTAGCTTTGTTTAGATTTTTAAAATTAGAACAAAATTATATGTCGGTTTGGGTTTACAAATGAAATGGTTAGGGTTTAGATTTTACAATTAAAACAAAATTATATGTCGGTTTGGGTTTACAAAAGAGGTGGTTAGGGTTTAGATTTTACAATTAGAACGAAATTATGTGTCAGTTTGGGTTCACAAATGAGATGGTTAGGGTTTAGATTTTACAAGTAGAACGAAATTATATGTCAGTTTGGGTTCACAAATAAGATGTTAGGGTTTAGATTTTGCAATTAGAACGAAATTATATGTCGGTTTGGGTTCACAAATGAGATGGTTATGGTTTAGATTTTATAAGTAGAACGAAACTATATGTCGATTTGAGTTCACAAATGAGATGGTTAGGGTTTAGATTTTACAAGTAGAACAAAATTATATGTCGGTTTGGGTTTATTACAGAGCGGTTTAAGTTTTTAATTTTATAATAATGTATACATATATTATATGTCGGTTTGGGTTTATTACAGAACGATTTAAGTTTTTAATTTTATAATAATATATACAGATTTTGTTTCCTTATTTTATAAGGGGGTGAATGAAGAAGTTCACCTCTACGGGTGAACCTAAGTATTGTTCATATTGAAAATAGTAGATGCAGCCCAGTCCCATCGTAATACTATAGTATTGTGTATTTGTGTTTGTTACCGTTGTGATTAGAATTAATTAATATACACTTATTATATAATCTATATAATAATAATAATAACAGTTGCTATTTTTTATCGTACCTTTTCGTGAAATAAATTTTAATAATTTACTTTTTAAAATTCATACAATTGCGTATCTTCATTGTAGAGCTGTGTCTTTTCACCATATATTATTCACAACTTTTCATTTCAATAGCTATATTTATCTAAATGTTTAGAGCAACTCTATTGGACAACTTATGAGAGTGTCTTAATATATAATTAAAAAATGTACACTAATATTGTAAGATAATTTTTTTGGGGGAATGTGAGACATTTTAATTGAGTTTGTTACTGTTTTTAAGACACCTATAATATAATATTATAATTTTGTAATGAAATTTATGTTAAGACATCTACAAAGGTTGTGCAATGTGGATGGTCTTAAGTCTTTTGAACTATATATTGTCTCTTATCAGATAACTAATTAGTAAATCATTGTTTGCTGACACAAAGTTTTTGTTTCATGCTGAATCTAAATAATATAAACTTTAATATCCAATATCCAACATTATTTTATAATGTTAATGTAACTAAAGATTTTAGAAATGATTATAGTAATATAAATATTTAATCAACTTTAATTATAATACTTTCACTTAGGATCACTTCGTCATATAAATAACAATAAGTGTTATGATACTTGTTACTCTTTACTATAATTTTTCATAAAGTATCTTATACTTATAATACATACAAAAGAATTTATAATGCTGCCTCAATTCAATATGACTTTTCATTTAATAGTTTTTAACTTAGAGTTTTGTCTTTTTGCCATAATATTTGATTTTATAATAAGTTTTCATTTTGAGGGTTGTGTTTTTTTTACCTTGCAGTAATATATGTTTAATATTTTTATAATTTTAGTCCTATTTATTATTTTTCTTTTTTTAAAAGATAATTTCTAATTTTATTCTTATCATATATTTTCAAAATATGTTATTACTTTGAAATAATTTTATAATAGATGATTCTAAATATATATATATATATATATATTGAAATCCACAACATCGCAGGGGTCTGAATCCTAATCTATATAATGATAGAAACAAATAAAAGTATTATCAATACTGTAATTCTCATGGGTTAATCTTGAATTGTACCAAATTTTTACGAGGTATGTTTTCATGGGTTAATTATAATGGAAAATTCTCAAATCTTTGTTTATTTAGGAGTAAGTAACAAAAGATTTCAATTCTCTTTGTTCTTTTTTTTCAACGTAGGAAAAAAAAACAAAAAAAAGAGAGATGAGAACAACAAATGTTAGTCCTATTTTTTACATTCTTCGCAACAAATGTTGATGTTCATTCCCAAAATTCGGACGATTAAATTGTGCTGCTAAGATTTTTCAGAGGGGTCAATGATATTTCGGAAATTTGCATAATTTGACATGAGTTGGAATTTTTTAATCAGGAATGTAGCATTCATAAGTCACAAAGAGATGCACTGATCAAACATGTATTGTGCTCCATCTCTCTGCATGTGTCACAATGTCAGGAGTCTAGGGGTGGGCATTTCGATTTAAGTTCGGCTTTAGTTTGGGTTCGGTTCAGTTTGTTTTATTTGTTTTTGGTAAAACTCTAACCAAATTCAATGAAGTTAGTTTGGTTTGGTTTGTGTTCAGATCGTTTAATGTTTGCTTCGGTTCGGTTCTGTTTGGTTTTAATTTGGTTCAATTTTAATTCGGTTTAAAAATCAATTAATGTAACAAAAATAAAATTGATTATGGTTTTATAATAGCTAATCAATCAAATAAATTAGAAAAGCTAAAAAGTTAAAATTAAACACCTAATATTATATATAATTAAATATATATATTTATATTTAGTTAATTTTATTAGAAAAATTAAAATAAAGTAAAATAGAAACCTAATACAAGTGATAATAGATCACATATTTACCAAAGCCTCTCATCGCTCCCAATCACAATTATCGAGAAGTCTCTTTTAGCCAACCTTTCCGACGCCGGTGTTGCTGCTGCTCGCCGGCGTCGGGATCTCACCGTTTCTATTACTGGTTGTCTCCGATTTACTCTTCTTAGTGTTCTCTTTTGCTATATTTTTTCTCCAATTTTCTTCTTTGTTTAACCTTTTTCAATCTCATTTATCCCCTGCCTCCAAACCAAACCCTGACCTTTGTCCACTCCTGATGGCTGCTCTTTCACCGGAGATGTGCTCTACTCGACAAAACCCTCTACAAAACTCTGGCAGCCGCCACAACCCTGCCTCACCTTGGCAATTGATAGAGAAACTAGGATTTTCCTCAATGGACCTAGTTTCCAAAAAAGATTTTCTTCACGACCACTATCTGTTCCCAGTGATCTTTCAGGCACCAGAGATGCTATATGCACCGCAAATCTCTCCATCAAGTTCAGGCAGATATCACTCAGTCCTCAATTCGGCAAGCGGTTGTGACACTAAGATTTTCCCCAGTGGACTTAGTCTCCAACCTAGAATCAAGCCACAACCATCAGCTATTACCGACGATCTGTCAATCACCGGAGAGGCTCCCTGCTTCACAAAGATCTCTGCAACTTCCGGTCAGCCGTCACACCCATCTTTCCCTAGTGGACCTAGTTTCATGTTTCGGTCCACTCAACCTCGAAAGGTCCAAGTTCATAAGCATTTACCAAAATTTTAAAAAGACAATTTTCAGGTCCATTATCTCATCACTTATACCCTGCCAAAGTCACACTCTGTGTCGATCTCCTCTTCTCTATGGCCGAAGATTCCATGGGAGAAAGGTATCACCAATGCATCTTTGGTTATTCATATATGATGAAAGAACCCTGGATTTAGTTGATGTTAGGGACTTGCGGTATGTGTATTTCAACCTGCAGAATTATGGTCTATGTATTTCAAATTGGTATAGCGAAAGTGGTAATCAAGGTCTTGAACTTGATATGTTCGATGACGGTTACCTCTCAAGCTGCCCATCTGATGATGTCAAGCATCGTTATTCACCTACTCCTTTTCACTGGATCCCATACCAAAAAGCTTATATTGCAGTTTACCGAAGAGATCCAATCTTTATGCTTTGGTAATCAAAGCAACCCTTCAGCAACTACAATACCATAGTCACCCGGATCCTTGGTGCCTTGCTACTTTGGATAGTGCATCTCGCTCAAGTGATAACCAAGGCATCAATTCCTTTCTCAACGTCACTATGTCCTATGACAGTGACCAATCACTCGTCTTTCGAAGATGACCTTTCGGTTCACCATGATATCACATGTGCCATTGGGCTCCCAAGCCTTTGGTTCATAGCTCTCTTGGATTTGTAATCGATGAAACTTATCTTTTATTTTGTGGCATTGGAGAATGCTGTTTTTTGTATTGTTTTAAACTTTGGGGATCTTGCTCCCTTCCTATGTGCTTGTTGTTCTTCGTTATGAATGAAAATCAAGTGATTTGACAAAAAAAAAAAGAAGATAAGATCACATATTTAGAATTTTAATAATACTATTAATTAAGTTTAATAATATTATTAATTAATTTTAAATGCCCACCCTAAAACAGATGAAAATGTGCTATTTTGCTTGTCAAAAGTCATCAACGAATTTGTGCTCTCTCTTAGTATTGTTTTTTGTTTTTAAATCTAGTTTCTATGTCTTTGTAATAATAGAAAAAAAATGCTAGACTAGTAGGTTCACTCCATATACACAACTCTGTAACCAAAAGAAAACAATCAACCTTGCGAATATAGACAATAAAATTTTATACGTAATTAAATTGAACAATACATACTCATGCATCTACATGAAAACACAATATCTACATTAGTCTCTTAGCTCTCTTTCTCTCTCTCTTTCTTTCGTCTCCTACTCTCTCCTATTCTCGCTGCCCTTTCGTGCTTCGTGACGAGCCACCATCTAAATGACTTCTTCATATTCCTCCTCCGCCGTCAGATCGTCGGCGAAACACGCGGCATAGCGGATTCAGCAGCATTTGCCTCCTAACAGCAATCACTCTGTATCTCTCTCCTCTGCTTCCTTGAATCTGCCTTTTAGAACCTCTATCATCGTTCCCGGAGTAGCTCACTCTTCTCGCCCTAAAGCACCAATGAACGTCTGTCTAATCTTCTTCTTCTTCCCCCTGCACTACAAAAAAAACAAATATATTGTATTAAGTAAATAGTATCACAAAATTAAGTGATATTATTTCAAATTACTTTTCAATAATTGATAAAAAAAATTATAATTTTACATCAGTTACAATAATTGATATTATTATTGATTTATATGACATCATTTCATTTTAATTGATGCAAATATAAATTATTTACATCACTTTCAAAATACTGACATAAGATATATAAATTTACTTCACTTAATAATTGATGTATTTATTAATTTATATTAACATCACTTAGTAAATGATCTAAAATTTACATCATTTTTTAAATAATGCTAGTAAAATTATATGTCAAATTAATATATTAGCTGAACCAAAAGAAATAAGAAAAAAAAAAAGAATATTATGTTACACTTTAATCTACTAAAACTAAAATTCAAATTGACAAAAAAAAAAAAAAGGCTATATCTCACATCCACTGCATCAAGAAAAAGTTCTTCTAATTGCTCATATATATTCTCTTCACGTAGTCATTCATCTTTAATGGGATAATAACTATTTGTGTAACAACCCGTCCCGTGGACCCCACTAGCCCCCGCTAGCTTGCTAGCCTCACTGCTAGCCGCCCAAACGGACCCTAAGCTGGCCCTGCAGGGCATCGATCCTAACCCATCACTGTGGATATCCCAATCCACCAGTAGGTTATTGGTGCGCCAGGCGTTTCTTGAACCCTGATCCTCATCCTTTAACAACCTTCCCACATGACAAGCTGTCAGGATTAGGATCGATGCCCTGCAGGGCCAGCTTGGGGTCCGTTTGGGCGGCTAGCAGTGAGGCTAGCGGGCTAGCGGTGAGGCTAGCGGGGTCCACATGACGGGTTGTCACAATTTGTGTAGATCCCGTCATAAATGCAGTATAGATAAAATATCAAATGAATATATAAACAAATAATTAAATATTATAATAAAAATAATATTTTTCATATAATTTATTATAATATTGATTTTAACATCAGTTTTTCTGAAATGATATAAATATTTAACATTAGTTTTGATAAATGATGTAAATAATTTTTTTCAATTTAGTACATCATTTCCAAAATGTAAATGAAAATGGATTCTAATAATTGGAACAAATATTTCTTTCAATTGATGCAAATTATTTGCATCAGCAAAATGTAAACTATTTATTTAAGTGATGTAAAATATTTTAGCATCATTTATACATGATACAACTATAAAATATAAATGATGTAAAACCATATTTTTTTACAGACTCAATGTCGTAGTTCAATGATTAGCTGTTCACCTGAGCCGGATTTTACGGTGGACGGCTCGGGGGACTACGTAACAATCAGGGAAGAAATTGCTGCTTTTCCTAAGACAACAACTACACGTATACGTCAAAGAGGGAGTATATATGGAGTACGTCATCTTGTCTCGAGACAAGTGACAATTTACGGCGACAGTAAGTTCAAAACGACTGACGGCGGTGTTCCAAAACTGCAGCATTATGCCACGACAACCACTTTTGGGACAGGTGGTAACTGTCACAGCGCAAGCAGCCATTGATCGAGAAAGCAACACCGATTTCTCCATCACACATAGTAAAATCATACCATAATGACGGTAATTTTAGAGTATAATTGATGAATTGTAATATATTTTGTCTATATAGGACTAAGAGTATGGAATTATACTCTGAAATTAGTCTTCTTAGTCATACCACATGTCGAGGCGAAAAAATTTACTGTTGATGAGTTTCTGAACCAAAAAAATTATAAAACTGAAAAGAATCGACAAAAATATCATTAATATTAATTTTTAAAAACAAATGACAAAAATAAGCAAACAATAAAATAAAAATAAGCAAAATATAAGCAAAATATTAGAATATTAAAAATATATATACTAGTATATAGTTAGTAATATATTTTGCAATAATGGAGTACAGCCGACTCATATAGTAGTTTTCATAATCATCTTGACATACACTCATGCTAGTTAACTTGGAAGAAAAGTAACTGATGATTCCTTTTTGAGTTTTTAGTGAGAAGAAGCAGATGATCGAATGTGACCGAAAAGCTAATACGACCGCGTACGAAGATGGTACTGGAGACCACTACATTCTCATGGAAGCACTAGCAGCGGTATCAGTAAATAACATCTCCCCATACGTCGTTCATGTTAACGAATGAATCTACAGAAAAAATGTCATAGTTTCCAAAAACCATGTTGTGATGTTTGGCGATGAAAGCAACAAAACGATAGTCGTCGGCAATTTGAGTCGAGTAGATTTTCCTGATTTGGCTACTTTGAGACTGCGATTAACTGTATGTTTCACTTAATACCCCGACTTTAACTATTTAATTGATCACAATTTAGTCCATTAACATTACTTTACTTCAATAACCCGACTTTAACTATTCGATTGATCATGGTTCAATCCATTTTTACTATCACTTTTTAAACGCATTCAGGCCAACAACTTTATGGCAGCTGCGTTATTCCAAAATTGTACCATTACCTTTTTCCCTTCCCAAATCCCAGCAATTATAAAAATATTTATTTCAATCAATCCTAAAATATTCCAAATTATGGCTTTCCACCAAATTTTCCAATATCCTCATTTGTTCCAAACTATAATCCATATTATGGATCAATGATATCATATTCATCTCAACCACTGATCAAAAGTCAAAATTAATAACCTAATATGTAATTAACCATGATCTAGTGGTATCAATGTAACACTTTAGAATCGAATCCTGAGAGACCAATCAACTAAAATATGAAATTATGAACATTAAATATAGCCAAGACAATGAAAAAGTTTATAAATGAAAGTAACTATCAAAAACAAAAAATAAAAAAGTGGTTTAAATCAATAGAGAAACATTGAACACAGAGAATCATCAGGAAATATGATTCATGAATTTGGATAATTAGATAGAGATGCATTAAACACTGTTCTCGAACTCAAATCACGGTTGTAAAGCTAACCCACTCTCGCAGCGTTAGCTATCTGGGCAATGAATTGACTAGACCATAAACTCTTGTTTGAATCTTGCAAACCAAACAAGCATTAACAAGTTCAATCCCAAGGGGATTTGTAAACAATCAAGCTTAAACAGTCTAGATAAACAAATCTCTTAACCAACCTATCCTATCTCTTAGATCCTAATCCACTACTCAAATCTACAACTCATGATGAAGAACACAAACCCAGAAAATGATGAAGTAGACATGAACAGATAGATAATGATGAGATGAACAACTTAATACAAAGAACCAAAAGCAAATACTCAACAAATCTAAATTTATCTGGATTACAAATTGTTTTAAGGATAAGATGATGCAAAGAAGATAAAGAGGCTAAAAGTAGAAAAAACTAGGTTAAAAGCTTACTCACTAGTAGTCTAAAGGACTACAAAGGATTGTTGTGTGGCTGCAGGTACAAGGTCTATTTATAGAAAAGTAGGGAAGCCGTAGTTTAGCTATCAGACAAAATAGTAACTCGGCTGGCAAATGCTCGACCATGTGCTCGATTGGTGCTCGGTTGTGTGCCTGTCGAGCAGGGGGGTCGAGTGACTTCACAAAATCTTCTAAACTCCACTTTAATCTTGATTCACTTCACTGGATGTCTTCTCCTTGACCACATGTTCCATTTAAGCTCCAAAATACATTATTCACCTCTAAATTCACACAAATATTCAAATGCTATGCAAATTTTATCCTAATGCATAAACAGAGAATAAAATGCATAAAAAAGCTAGAACTAGCTAATAAACAATGCAAAATAGAAGAATAAAGTATGCTAAAACATGGTAAAATATGTACATCAACTCTCCAAACTTAGTCTTTGCTTGCTCTCAAGCAAACAAACAAGACATAAGTAGGAAGAGAGGTTTGAAAGTAGGAACTCAGAACCTGAAACCTGTTAATAAAGTAGCTAGAATCAATGTCCAAGTTACTAATACTATGATGCAAGGTGAATGAGTTGTACTTAAAAACTTTAGACAAGCCTATCACATTCGAAACTGATTCAAGCCTTTAATATCCACATGCATTCATATCAATCATTTCATTTAACATTCATTAAAAAAGAACATGAATTAGATTATGCAATGCTTAAACTCATTTGGCTTGATAATAAAGGCTTAGAGAAAAAGATGGTCTCTCTTTAGAGTGGGGCTTATCAAATCAGATCAAAGTTCTCTCATAAACAATGTATTGAGCTTTAGAAGAAAGCTAAAGGTAATGACCAATAAATGCATACAAGAACAAAACCTTGTCTACACAAAGGCACATAAAGTGTTTTATCATATCTTTATAATCCCAAAAAAATCCTAATTCTACCCTTTAGCTTATGTTCTTATTAAGTACACCATTTCTCTTTGTTCTTAGTCTTAGGAGAGGTTTCTTTATTGATTCTTCTAGTGGATTGGGGTTTTCTTTCTTATTTACTACGGTTCTCTTTTCTTCTTGTTTCTTAAGACATAAAAGTTTTTTGCTATACTCTTCTTTTCGTTCTTTATTTTCTTTGACCAAAACCATATTTTCTTTGCTTTATACTTCCCAAATCCTTTACTAGAGCTTAAATTCACTTAAACACATTTTCCTCCTAAAGACTTTAACCTTTTCTCTTTTTTCGTTTTTTTTCTTTTTCAACCAAACGAAGTCCCAAACCCATAAATAAATCCCACCTAGTCCACTGTAGCTTGAAAATTACAAACTAAAACTACACAAGACTCTATTCTTGTCGGTTCAAACCTAATAATTTCTACCAAGCTCAATCCAAAAAATGCCTAACACTCAAGAATAAACATGGCTTGAAAGAAGGATAGGTTAAGGATAGGAGAACTGATTCAATGATGGAACCAGCTACTTGGATCAACAAGAGTGGTGAAAAGGAAAAGATGATCCAAATATATATAGTTTCCATGAGTTTAAAGCAATACACAACCAGATAATTATAAATCAAGAATAGGTTCTTGTAAGTAGGAAATGATATCAAATCACAACATGCTTCAGTTTTATAATGCAATATAGGAATTCAAGACTTGGTTCAATCTTATGTTTCTAGCTCACTCAACTAGCATCAAAATACTATTAACTTAGCCATTGATCCTAGTTTAGAAAATTTAAACAAGTTAAGAAGGCTGAACTCATCATAGATCCCTAATGCATATATGCAACAGTCCTACATGAAACATACTAACAAGATCCTAATATGCAATGAAAACTACATAACACTGCTTTTTTAAAAGATTTTTTAGAAATTTTTCAAAATTTTCTTGGACATTGGGCATAACAATTTGAGCTTTTCCTTCTGCTGGATGCTCAAAGTTGAAGATGTAGCTTCCTTGATACGTCTCCTTAGATATGATGAGGGCATTGGTGAGGTAGTGAATATCAATCCATCTTGGCTTGTTGTCATTTGGCTTGGTTGGGAGTGGCACATTCACAACCATTAGGATAGGTATGATGACCCCTCCTATGCAAAGCTCCCCAACTGATCCCTTCTTGTACAGCTTGGACACCCACACCTAGTAGTATGTCATTTGGTCAATTAAGGCCATAACACAATTAGAAATGACTCTACTCCCACATAGAACACGCCCATCTCTTGTAGAAGGCAGAATTTCATAGAGTGCCATATCTATCAACTTGAGCTCTCCTTCATTGAGGTTTCCAGTTTCTTTCCTAGCAACCCTTATGGAAAACCTCAAAACTGGACTTCTTAGCTTTGAGGTCTTGGTGTTAGAAGAATAGTAGGGTTTTTGCCATAGAGATTGGAGCTCTTCTTTTGGAATGACAATGTCCAAGCTCACTCCCAACATCAAATTCAAAGAGTTCTGCAACTTCCTTGAGAGTGAGCTCATAGTCTTGGCCCTTGATGGTGAAAGTGATGTAGTATGGTCCTCTCTCTATATCATCTTCATCCTCAAAGATATGCATCCTAAGAGTAGACAAGAACTCACAACTTTCTTCTTTATAGGTCTCCATGTGCATGCTCATGAATCTGCTTAGCTTGCACTTTTCAAAGAGAAGCTCCACATCTTCTGTTATTCCAAGTTTTTCCATGGTCTCCTTATGTGGGTATCGAGTCCCCTTGAACTGCATACTCATGAAAGCTTCATATAGCTGGCTTGGAGTCAAATCTAGATTGTTCTTCTTCTTCTTCACCATTACTCTCCTCTTGTGGTGATTCATCCGCTGGTCTCTTCCCTCTTGCAATATTTCTTCTCTGATAAGAATACTCTATCTCCATCTCCTCATCACTTTATGTTCTCTCCAAATCATTCTCCATAGACTCATTCTGCACCTCTGGCTGCCTGCTCGACCCACCACTCGAACCAGCACTAGACCGTTTTCTTAGTCGAGCCTGAGGTTGAGTGCTTTGTCCTTTCTCTTTCCTTAGGACTCTTGGAGCATTGCAAATGTCTGTGAAGTGTGCAGCAATGTTCTTAGCAGCAGCTTGGCGAATGACAGCATTTGGTGACATTTTTTTTTCTTGCTGGAAGACATTTTGTAAAGAGAACTGGAAAGAAGAGACTCAAAGATTTGAGTTGCTTTTAAAGAGAAATAGCCTATGAGGTGGTTTACATGAAGACCCCTAAGATAATTTTTCCCAATTCAAAACGACGACGTTTTGTTTATCGGAAATTAGAATTTTTTTGGGGTTTATAATAATAAAGTTGTTCGATTCTATCTAATATTGTTGTGGGATCAACTGGTTAGTCCTATGCTGATAATGTCGAGAACGTGGGTTCGACCCACCGGAGTGTGGATTTTCGACAATTTTTGCAATTTCGATGACACATCAATACACACGTTATAAGAATAAATTTGTATGATACTATCGAGTATTGTTGTGGGATCAACTGGTTACGTCCTATGCTTTACAAGTGTGAGGTCGCGGGTTCGATCCACCAGAGTGTGAATTTTCAACAAATTGTTGGGAAGAAAACATAACAAAACGATGCCGTTTTGTGATTTTGATGGCACGTCAATACACACTTGGATTTTGAGTCAGCATTTGTAATGGTTGACTTAAATCCGTTAACGTTGATTTTGAAATTGGCTCAATTTTGTAAGTACAAGTATGAAATTTGAATTTTACTCGGGTGCAGGTCTAAATTAGCACTCCTTGTTTGTACAAGAAAGAATTCACACTTTTGGTAGGTGTACATGTATGAAATGGCCATTTTCCCGTTGGTGATATTGTACTAGTGAGGATTCGGCGCTACTCCTAGGAGCACGAAGTCATAGACGCAGCCCTACATCCTTGCACACTGAGTTACAAGCTTTAATTTGGGCTATGGAGTCCCTTATGGCGGCTGGAGTTGACTGTCAAGCTTTTGAGACAGATTGTGCGGAGTTAGTCGCGATGAACCAGACGCCTGATGACTGGCCAGATTTTTTGAAACTGCTGGATGATTTCCTTTTGCTTAGAACTTCCTTCCGTTCACCCTTTATAGGATTCCACGTGGATCCAAAATAAGGGCAGATTGTCTTGCTCGTTCTTCACGATCATTATCCTCTGAAACTTCTTGAGTAAACTATCATCCTCTTGTCTGTGCAACGAACTTTGGAGTTCTCTTTTAATTTAATTTAATGTTTGGTTGAAAAAAAAAAAAAAAAACACTTTTATGTCACCGAATATTTCGTTCTATGGTGTTACCGTTACGAATTTATTATATAAGTTCCTCTTTCGTTTCAGCTCCGATCACTATATTTTGACTAATCCGAGATGAAGGAAGAGTCCAAACACATTATTCTCAATATTCTACGATTGACCTTTCTCCTACTCTTCTTCTTATCCACCGTATTTTCATCTCACTCACCACACAAAACGCAGCGTTTTACATCCTCCGATGAAATCACTGAGCTCCTCGTCGCCGCATTAAACCAAACCATCTCAAAGGTCAATCTCTCTTCCTCCAACTTCTCCGACCTCCTAAACCGTCTAGGCTCTAACCTAAGCCATTGCGACCGCTGCGCATTTGATGACTGTCTCCAGCTACTCGATGACACCGTCTTTGATCTCAACGCCGCGATATCCGAGCTCCGGTCTCATTCTCCCGAGATCCATAACGTCAAAATGTTACTCAGCGCTACGATGACAAATACACGAACGTGTCTCGATGGTTTTGCTTCTAGCGACGAAGACGACGAGGAGGATTCGAATTATAAAAATAATAACAAGACGTATGGAGTGGCTGAGAGCTTGAAGGAGAGCCTATTCAATATATCTAGCCACGTCAGGAACTCGTTAGATATGCTTGAGGATATTCTAGGGAATATTCCGGGGAAACTTGAGGAGGACGTTGGGTTTCCGATGTGGATCTCAGGGAGTGGCCGGAATCTACTTCAAGATCCCGTGGATGAGACTAATGTTAATCTCGTGGTGGCTCAAAATGGTTCCGGAAACTATACAACCATAGGCGAGGCGGTATCGGCCGCTCCCAACTCGAGCGACACCAGGTACGAAAACGTTGAATTTTAGGTTGGTTGGTAAGGTGTTAACGTGTAGATGACAATAGCATTCTGCATGCTTTTTTTTAAAAAAAGAAAATTGTTTTGATTTCGAATTTGAATTTTCTTTTTAGAGGCGAAATTTTAGATAGATTCGACGGAGAAATGAAAGAATTGTTACAAAGTGTTACAACTTACAAATTATTTCAAGTAATTTTTAGTGAAACTTTTATAGATAACAGAGAGGAAAAAATAATTCTTTCGTTCTGCTTTTAATTTGTATTTTGCCAAAATATTTGTTCTGTACTTAAACGACGGTTAATTAGGAGCGAAATATCGTAAACTTGTTCTATACTCATAACAACATATCTTAAACGTGAAGAACAAAATTAGTTTCTTCTATTCCTACGCAAAATCAATGACAAAACAAGTGTCAAACTCAAATCTTCACAAAATATGTCATCACTAGCTAGTGTCTACGGAAAATTTGGTTGTGTTAGATCATTAGTTTCTTTTTTTTTTTTTGGTAATGAGATCATTAGTTTAATTCTTTTTGTTCCTTTTGTGTGCGACAAAAAAAAAAAAAAAATGAAGAACGAAGAACTAATCAACGTAACCAAAATTTCCATAAACGTTACTCAAAGAATCAAGAATAGATCTACATGAAGAATGAAAAAGATCTCCAAATAAACTATCATCAACATTAATCATGCGTTAAATAAGCCAATTAAACACAAAAACCCACGAAATTTCAATTCTGATTAAATTCTAAATATGTAACATTAAACCCACAAAAAAAAAAAATTCTAAATATGTTTTAAGCATAACATATTTAATTTCATGATCTTTTTAATCGGAACCATATTGTAGTCAGTGGGATACGTGTAACACGTTTTACTTTACTACACATACGTCTTTATTTTCTTTTAGCTTTACATAGCTATGTCTATCTTTTGAACTTTTGAAATACCTTTATGGTAGGTTTGTGATATATATAAAACGTGGGGTATATTTAGAAAACATTGAAATACCGAGGGAGAAGACAATGATAATGTTCGTCGGGGATGGAATCGGATTGACAGTAATAAAAGCTAACCGTAGTTATGGAGATGGATGGACAGCATATTACTCTGCCACCGTTGGTAAGTCCTTCAGATTTACAATGCTATACATTTTTGCAGCTTGTATTAAATATTAGGCAATTTACGACAATGTTTGCAATTTTTGCAAATCATTTACGACAACTCTATATATGTCTATCAAATTATTGTATTCTCCTAAATACAATATATAACTGTATATGCAGGCGTGAGAGGTAGTGGCTTCATAGCTAAGGACTTATCATTCGTGAATGATGCCGGACCGGCTAAACACTAGGCTGTGGCATTACGAAGTAGTTCTGACCTCTCTGCCTTCTACCGATGCAGCTTTGAAAGCTACCAAGACACCATCTATGCCCATTCACATAAACAGTTTTATCGAGAATGTGATATATATGGCACGGTCGACTTCATATTTGGCGACGCATCAGTTGTGTTCCAGAATTGTAGCCTCTTTGCTCGTAGACCAAATCCTAACCAGAGAATCATATATACTGCTCAAGGCCGGGAAGACTCACGTCTACCCACAGGTATTTCTATAATTCATTGCAAGATTTTGGCCGCACCTGAATTGATCCCTGTGCAAGCCAACTTCAAAGCATATTTAGGCCGTCCGTGGCAACTATATTATAGGACGGTTATCATGAAATCGTTTATTGACGGTCTGGTGGATCCTGCTGGATGGTTGAAGTGGAAAGATGATTTTGCACTTGAAACCTTATACTATGGAGAGTACATGAACGAAGGGCCGGGGTCGAACCTGACCAACAGGGTCCAGTGGCCTGGTTTTAAGCGTATCAAAACCGTGGAGGAAGCAACTGAGTTCTCTGTTGGTCCATTTATCGAAGGCAACAAATGGCTTAACTCTACCGGAATTCCTTTTACTCTTGACCTTTAGTCTAATCATTACAAATTTTGATAGTAGCATATAAGCGAAATTTCATTAATACATTACCATGCACATATAATTGTCAGCTGGATTATCAAAAAAAAAAAAAAAAAAAAATTGTAAGCTGCCGGGGATCAAGTCATTTAGACAATTTATTACTTGCTATAATGTAAGTTCGATGTGTTTTGATCTTTGTATTAATTGATTTTGGTAAGTAGGTACCAGCTAGTAAGATGTGTTCTGACCTTTAGGTGTTAATGGTTTTTGGTAAGTAGGTACTAGCTAGTAAGATGTGTTTTGATCTTTGTGTTAATTATTTTTGGTTAGTAGCTACTAGCTAGTAAGATGTGTTGATCTTTGTATTAATTGGTTTTGGGTAGTAGCTACTAGCTAGTAAGATGTGTTCTTTAATCTCTGTATTAATATTTTTTTTTATGTAAGCATGGAAAGGAATATTCACAACGCCTTTTCAAATATAGAAATGAGCTACAGATAGGGCAGATGGACAAACAAAACAAAATTATCCTTTTAAATCAATTTGTCTAAATAAGTATATATTAAGTTGAAACAATTACTATTAAAAGGATTTGTGTTAGTCAACATAATATTTAAGGGTGTATTGGTTTAGGATTTAGAAAAATTTTTAATGACTTTAAAAGTTATGTAAATTATGTTGTTATTCAATCAAGACTTTTTAAAACTCTTTAAAAATTTGGTGTTATTGGTTGTGGATTTGTAAAAAATTATGTAAAATCTTGATAAATCTAGTGTTATTGGATTAATAGTTTTATAAAGTCATTAAAAGTTTTATGTTATTCAAGTAAACAAAAGAATCTTGGATTGTTAATGAATTCAAATTTTGTGTTATTGGTTTAAGATTTTATATCATTTCATTCATAACAAAAGTCATGAAAACTCTTTTATCAAATAGAAAGATTTTGAAAGATTTTACAGGATTAAGAAAACAAATCAGCAAGATTTAAAATAACTTCCTAAACAATTTCTTATAGAATCCTTCATTTTTACTTTCTAATTTTCTATGATTTTAAAAATCAGCAAGATTTTTAAAAACATAAAGTCATTAAAATTCTTTCTAAATCCTAAACCAAGACCCCCTTAAATTCCCAGTTTCTCTTTTATTTAATTTGTTGTATATAACATTCTTGGCATATATAAACCTTGGGAAGTTTACATAAGGCCACACACCATTCCCCTTTTTTACATTTCAGCTTTGTCTTTTGTTTTTCTTTCTTTCGATTTTCCTACAATCTTAAAGAAAAAAAAGAAAAGAAAAGATGAGTAATCCAATTAGAAAGAAACCAAAACACTTAATTTTCAACTTACTGCCATTAACCTATCAAATAATCTTCTTATCCACCGTCGTTTCATCTCATTCACCATTATACACCGCTCACAAAACACAGCACTTGACCGAAACCAAAGTCACCCCTGAGCTCGTAATCGCCACCTTAAACCTAACCATCTTAAAGGTTAGTGTCTCTTCCTCCAGCTTCTCCGACCTCCAAAACCGTGTTGGTCCAAACCTAACCAACCGTGAACGTTGCGCATTAGAAGACTGTCTTGGTCTACTCGACGACACCATCTCAGATCTCCAAGCCGCACTCTCTAACCTCCGATCTTCATCCTTTGAGTCCCATGACGTCAAAATGTTGCTCACCAACGCCATGACAAACCAAGACACGTGTCTAGATGGTTTCTCGACAAGTGGCAATGAGAATAATAATGATATGAGTGTTGAATTGCCTAAGAACTTGAAGGAGAGCATCTTAAACATCACTAACAACCTCAGCAACTCCCTCGGCATGCTTCAGGTGATGTCGAGGAAGAACCCTTCCCGGGAATCATCTGATGTTGACGTTGAGTACCCGGGTTGGGTCTCAGAGTTTGACCAGAGACTCCTTCAAGCTCCAGTAGAAGAGACCAGTTTCAATCTCTCGGTGGCGAGTGATGGAACCGGAAACTTCACAACCATTAGTGCCGCCGTCTCTGCCGCTCCAAACTCTAGCGAAACTAGGTACATAAAATCTTAACCCATTATGTAGTCAAGATAACATTTGAAAAAAGAAAAGAAAAAATTACAAACATGGCACCAATAAATGAAGAAATGATTTCCCAAGTTTTCACCAATCACAATTTCTCAGAATTTTTATTCATTTATTTAAAATTAAAATGAATTGCATGCACCATATTAAGTCACTTAAATCTAATTGGTACACACGTAAAAAATAGTTTCACGATTCTGCAAATATCTAAGTCTTACAACATTACATAATATTTGTTTTCCTAACAACATTACATAGTTCCTTATTAATATCTGTGTTTGTGAGCCACTGAGGGAAACACACTTGAGACGTGACACATGCAATTTAGGTTTACGAAAGTGAAATGATACTCTTTTTTGGTTTTAACCGTATTAATACATGTTATGTTTTTTCTCCCCAAGTCATTGTCTAATATTAATCTTCAACTTTTTTGGGGGGGTAGATTTATTATATATATAAAAGGTGGGGAATATTTCGAGAACGTCGAAGTACCGAAGGAGAAGACAATGATAATGTTTGCCGGAGACGGTATCGGAAAAACAGTCATAAAAGCAAACCGCAGCCGCCTTGATGGATGGTCAACTTTTCAAACTGCTACCGTAGGTTAGTAGAGCCTTTTGATAAAGAGTTCAATTTAAATTTAAAGATATCTTGATGGGCTGAGACCAAATTTATATCTTGAGCCCAAGCAAAATCTAATTTAAAGATATCTATCCGCAACAAAATTAATTCATACAATTCCTCTGTTTTTTATCCTAACTATGCAGGCGTGATAGGGAAAGGCTTCATAGCTAAGGGCATAACATTCGTGAATTTTGCTGGACCGGCCAAAAAACAGGCTGTGGCATTGCGAAGCTGCTCTGATCTCTCTGCCTTCTACCGTTGCGCGTTCGATGGTTACCAAGACACCCTTTATGTTCATTCAGCCAAACAGTTTTACCGAGAATGCGATATATATGGTACAATCGATTTCATATGCGGCAACGCGGCTGTTGTGTTCCAGAACTGTAGTCTTTATGCTCGTAGGCCAAATCCTCACCAGAAGATTGCATTTACCGCTCAAAGCCGCAATGAGTCGACCCAGCCCACTGGTATATCTATAATTCATAGTAGATTCTTGGCCGCACCTGATCTGATCCCTGTGAAAGGTAGCTTCAAGGCGTACTTCGGTCGACCGTGGAGAAACTATTCTAGGACGGTTATCATAAAATCATATATTGATGATCTCATAAATCCTTCTGGATGGTTGGAGTGGAATAACAGTTCTACACTTGAAACCTTATACTATGGAGAGTACATGAATGAAGGGCCTGGTGCAAACATGACAGAGCGGGTCAAATGGTCCGGTTTCAGACGCATCGAAAACTCAACGGAGGCAACCCAATTCACCGTCGGACCATTTATCAAAGGTGACACATGGCTTAATTCTACTGGTATCCCTTTTAGTCTCGGCTTCTAATTGATCGTTTGAATTGATAATCATGAAGCAAGCTAAAATGTTGTAACCACCATGTTGGCTAGTAAAGATGGGATCAAGACTTATAAATTTATCAACATTCTTGATAAGTTTTATTTGTTGCACGTATAGTATTTGTGTATTACAGTTTCAGAGCTGCTATGGTTTCAATGTGACATGAGTATGTAAATGTAGCTAAGGTTAGTCTATAGATAATATATAAATCTCATACTAAGTGAGATTAGAATATTGTGACAGCTTGAGTTCTCAATTTCAGTCCTAATATTTTGAGAGAATATGACAGACAAAAAAGATGGTTCATACTTCATAAACGTATCATGAAATTAAACTAATTAAAAGAAAAAATTAAAACTATAATTTAGTCAAAGAAACTTATTTATTTGTCCACATATGTAATTATTTGTTTTTCCAGTGAAATTTTAAGCCTTTACCATCTGTTTTCGTGGTTGTGCAATAATGGGAAAACTTTCACAGAGAAGCAGGAAAAAGGAGAATAAGAACATGAATCCAAACTTTTATTTTTAATTTTTTTTTTCCCTCTTTATATCGTGTTTTGTTTTGGAGGGTCATAATGCATGTGGAATCATCACAGAAGCGCACATGATATAAGTACGACATTCCCATCCTCTCCTCTCCATTATTATTCAACGCTACTCTTTCTACATTTACATATACACAAACATATATTTTTGTTATACATATAGATATATATATCAATATTTCTCAACATTTTAAACAACAATATCCACATAATATGACAATGAGCTCTTTGGCGATTTACTGTTTTTTCTAGCTACTCCAAAAGGAAATAATATAATGTGGCTTATGCATCTCTCTAGTCCTAGCTAGTTCATAATGTGGGAGCTGGATAACGGCATCCAACAATGTCATAACGTGGAGGATCATCATTCATACATCTTAGATTATATATATTAGTTTGCCTAGTTATATATTATAAATTTTCAAAAATATTTTTTGAAATACTTAACAAACCTAAAAATGATTTTCTTAAAATCTTTAATTTGCTTTTGTAGTGATTAAAATTTGTAAAATATATAACTATACAAAAAATCAGGAAAATTATTATTGAATAAATAATACTATACAAAGAGTAATGTTGTGTAAAGATTCTATTGGTTATAAATTACATGTAAATAAGAAATGAAATTTTTTAATTATCTGTTTATATTTTTAAAGATGGGTCATACGTAGCACACACATTTGGCATTCATAATATATAGATGGCTCAATTTGAACAGCGATGAAACATTCGAGAACACGATCTACATAAATAAGCAAAAAAAGCATTTGCATTTTCTAAAAATTGAACTTGCAACATGGTGCACAAGTACTTCTTATAAGAAATAAGAACCAAATGCTTTACTACCGATCATGTTTAGTTGTTATTCAAAATGAGCTACATGGTAAAATTAGAGGGATTTGATCAATTCTGTCTTTCATCAAATTTGTTTTATTATGAAGAAAAAGACAAAATTTAATTTAAGACCCTGAAAAATCTAAAACAGTTTGATTTTGAGATTCTTGACAAATTTAATAAAGTTGGGGGTGCTCCGCATGCTCGTTAATTATATTTCCTTTGCGGTGACGGTGAGTCTTGACAAAATCAAAGATCATCATCTACTTTATATATGCCCATAACACTTTCACTATTTGGTTGGATGTATTCATTGATGTTTTGGGCATAAAGCCAAACGCCAAACTAGTTCCATAGTTTGACACCATGTTGTATTGCATAACAAATTCGAACTTTTGGGCTCTCTAGCTGATGATTTACCATATTCGGAAAGAAAAGAATGTACATCGACGTAACAATCACCACCCGATTGCACACTTCGCTCACATTATTGACAAAAACTGTTCGAAACCGTATTGTCCCGCATGCCATCCCATCGTTTACGATAACCTTCTCTCCTTAAATTTCCTAGCATACTCACTTAAATTCATGAAAATTACGTACTCCTGGTTCAAGTTCAGTTTTCCTTTACTCAAGTTGTATATAACAAATCCAAAGCAGTTTAATTTTGGAACTTGTGAGAATATATGAAATTGTCTAGATAAAGTGAAGCACTATTTACCTGTGATATAATTTGGGCCCTCAGACGTTTATTTTAATTTTCCGTAAATTAAGTGATTGGCTTGCCGATAATGTTATGATGATCATTGCTGTAACGCTTTTACCGTACATTATTATTCAAATAATTGTAACCTTTTCTTAGCAGAACGCATAACAATTCCAATTAGCGCTCATATATATGTTACGGATTAGACTAAAAAGAAAAGAAAAAAAAAACCACTACTAATTCCTAATAATTGTATATAACTTCATAATAGATTCATATTGAAAGGCTGATCACATGCACACATGTATGTGGAATGATTGAAATTTTAAAGTCACAAGTCCAAGTCTCATCATCAATATACAATCTACCCAAAAACAAATGTCCCATAAAATTGTCTAGACCAGTTCAACGGTCTAAAACTGCTATGATTATTTATTTGGCATCTATATGACTTATATGGTGCACAAATAATAAAATCAATCGCCATAAAAAAAAAAAAAAAATTAAAGGTGATAAATGCATGATAGAACAGTAAACACAAATATGCTATTTGGTTAAAATCGAATCTTAATCATAACGTCCAAAACTTATATAGTGTGAGTACCCCACACTTTAGTGATTCGTCGTTTCCTTAAAATTATAGAGTAAATAATTTTGAACTGTTTCAAATCGTTTATTAAAGTATAAGTATACGTTAATCTCGAACACCCTACCAAAAAAAAAAAAAAAAACATCTCGAACAATATAAAGCGACAAATTAAGCATGAAATGTGTGTTCTGTATAATTAACATGATTTGGATAATGAACAAACTATATTTTGTTTAAACAATATGATTTGAAGACCGATTTGCCCATCAAGATTGTCCATGTGAATATGGACTCATCCTTAGGAGTAAATTTGGGAAAGGAGAACCTAGGCTTGAGAAAACTAACCCATGCATCCGTATAGATGCATGGTCTCAAACGTAACCAGCCCTCGAGAAACAGTTATACAAAACAAGTGCGGAGGAACGATCCTTTGAGGCTACAGAATCAATTCATGATCCTGGCCCAAGCCTAGCTAGAGGCGTGTGTCGAAACTTCATTTGTTGTAATGTAAAACTCATTGAAAACAAAGTTAACAAAGAAAACAAACTGAAACAAATTTATTTTGTTAACCTAATTGAAAGGAAATATATTTTGAAATATAACGTTTTGTCATTTACATATAGTTCACAAGCGCCGAATCTTATCCATATGTATTCAGAATATGAAATCTGATACAGAAATAAAATGAATCTTAGTCATATATTACAAGTTAGATTGCGAATGGGCTACCATCTCCCAAACGAGTAGAAACAAGCATAAGTACGGACAATGAGTTCTTCTGAATATTTTCCAAAAAAAACCCGCAATTATTTATGTATTCTGATTTTGGACAAAAACTATCCAATTTTTCATTTTTTTTCCGTTCTCTCGGCTACATCTCTGACAATCCAAACCAAAACCTCAGCTCTCTTTTAACCATATGGAAAACACACAAAAAAAAAAAGAGTAGTCAAAAACTTTTTAACTTAGCCACAGAGAGAGAGAGAGAGGTTAACCTTTATTTCCCTCTATAAAAAGCTGAGCCACTTCCTCTGTTTCCCACAAAGCAGCTTCTGAAATCTAATTCGTTGGTTGGTTAATAGAAGCAGCTCTCTTTTTCTCTCTTTCTCTTTAGAGATCGAAATGGCTCTTCTTCTGTTTTCTTCTTCTTCCAAAGCTTTCAGAGTCACCATTTTCCTCTCTTTCTTCTTCTCTCTCTGCAATGGCTTCTCTTCCTACTCTGCTTCTTCTTTTTACGCCACCCATCACCATCGTCACCACTTGGCCAAACACAACTACAAAGACGCTCTCACCAAATCCATCCTGTTCTTTGAAGGCCAAAGGTCTGGGAAGCTTCCTTCTAACCAGAGAATGACTTGGAGAAAAGACTCTGGTCTCTCTGATGGTTCTGCTCTTCATGTAAACCACCTCAACTTTTCTCACTCTCTTCTCCTATTTTTTGGGAGATTTTGTTTCTCTATATGGAAATATGAAATGGTTTGGTTGGTTAGCTAGAGATCTCAACAATGTAGGTTAAGTTTTGTATCAATATCCTCAAAAGATTCAACCTTTATTCATTAGTTTACTGCATAAAAAAAACAGAGGATAAAGTTAGGGTTTTTTGTTTTTTTTCCCCTTTTCTCAAATCCCTAATTTTTTTTTCAGTAATGGGTTTGCTAAGTTAGTGATAGATCTCAAAGATTCTCAACAATGTAGGTTAAAATCTTATCAATATCGTCAAAAGATCAAACCTTTATTATATGTTTTTAATCCCTCTTTTTCAAAAATCTCTAATTTGTGTTAAAATTGGGGTTTTTGTTTTTGTTGATTAGGTGGACCTGGTTGGAGGATACTATGATGCAGGAGACAATATCAAGTTTGGATTCCCAATGGCATTCACAACCACAATGCTGTCATGGAGTGTAATTGAATTCGGTGGTCTGATGAAATCTGAACTACAAAACGCTAAAACAGCGATTCGTTGGGCTACCGATTACCTCCTCAAAGCCACGTCACATCCGGACACCATTTATGTTCAAGTTGGTGATGCTAACAAAGACCATTCTTGCTGGGAAAGACCAGAAGACATGGATACTGTGAGGAGCGTGTTTAAAGTTGACAAGAACACTCCTGGTTCTGATGTCGCCGCTGAAACCGCAGCAGCTCTCGCTGCAGCCGCTATTGTATTCAGGAAATCTGATCCTTCTTATTCCAAAGTCCTTCTCAAGCGAGCCATCAGTGTCTTTGCATTTGCAGACAGATACAGAGGAACTTACAGTGCAGGGTTGAAACCTGACGTTTGTCCATTTTATTGCTCTTACTCAGGTTATCAGGTAAAAAAAAAAAAATGAGTTTCTTTTACATACATAATTATCAGATTTTGGATAAAGATTTGTTATTTTAATGGATACATTTTTTTGTAGGATGAGTTGTTGTGGGGAGCTGCTTGGTTACAGAAAGCTACAAAGAATCTAAAATATTTGAATTACATAAAAACTAATGGACAAATCCTTGGAGCTGCTGAGTATGACAACACTTTTGGTTGGGATAACAAGCACGCTGGTGCCAGAATTCTTCTTACAAAGGTTAAATTTTTTTAAACAAATCTAATACTTTTTTGGTTATATAAACAACAATAATTAGTTAATTAAATGTGTAATTTTGATTTTGTGGGTGTGTGAAGGCATTTTTGGTTCAGAATGTGAAGACACTACATGAGTACAAAGGTCATGCTGATAATTTCATCTGCTCTGTTATTCCTGGAGCTCCTTTCTCTTCTACTCAGTATACCCCAGGTTCTTGCATTTTGCTCCCTCTTCTTTTCACTTATTTGCATCTCTGCCCCTTTTATTCTCGTTAAACCCATAACTTTGTTACCTATTTTACTGTTATGTAGGTGGATTATTATTTAAGATGGCAGACGCCAACATGCAATACGTGACGTCAACATCGTTCTTGCTCTTAACCTATGCAAAATACTTAACCTCCGCCAAAACCGTCGTCCATTGCGGTGGCTCCGTCTACACTCCTGGCCGCCTCCGCTCCATCGCCAAGAGACAGGTCCGCTTCTATAAAAAAATCTCTCATGTTAGATGATTTTGTTGAAGCAAACTCTCACTTTAGATGATTTCGTTTGTTACAAATATTTTTTCATAATTATTTCTTGATTTAATTAATTAATAGGTGGATTATTTACTTGGAGACAACCCATTAAGAATGTCTTACATGGTTGGTTACGGTCCCAAATTCCCACGTCGAATCCACCACCGTGGCTCATCTTTACCTTGCGTTGCAAGCCACCCGGCCAAGATCCAATGCCACCAAGGGTTCGCAATCATGAACTCTCAATCTCCAAACCCTAATTTCCTTGTTGGTGCAGTCGTTGGTGGTCCAGACCAGCATGATCGCTTCCCCGACAAACGGTCTGATTACGAACAGTCCGAACCGGCTACTTACATCAATGCACCTCTAGTTGGAGCTCTTTCCTACTTTGCTCATGCTTATGGTCAACTCTAACTGTAACAGTTGGCGTTAATTTAGTAATCATGCATAAGTGTATGAGTAGTTCCACCAAGTAAAAAGAAAAATGAAGGAAGCTATCTTTATTTTTATTTTTATGTTATTTTAGTATATAAGTATTGGATGGAAAATGAGATCACAAGAGGACATTGGTCTGAGACATGGTTGTATTTGGTTCGTTACTATATAAACGTCAAGTGTAATCTTATCGTGGTTATTAAAATGATATCGTCCTATTAATTATGATATCCATGTCGTTAAATTTTTGTATGTTTATGTGATTTTTTTTTTCTGTATTTTTGGGGGACTGGATAGAATCTCCAGCTGTTTAGCGTTAAAATAGAGATGAGATTGGGATTTCTTGATTGGTTCCCACTTTCTCGGAGTGTTGGTAAATAGACAAAACTTAAGAAAATCTTACAACATTGGTTTAATAGGTAACTAATTTTTAGTTTATTTTCTGTGTTTGCTTTTAATAATCTCTTAATCAAACTTAAAAGAAGTAGGAAAATTCACATTTTTTTTTAAAAAAAAAAAAAAAAAAAAGAAAGAAAGAAGTCACATAAAATGAGCAAATTTGCTTCAGCTTGTAGTGGGTGATTAATTATGAAAGACACATGCAATTAGTTTAGTACTAGTAGTATAATTTAACAGCTCAAGTGGAATTTCGAGTTCCGGAATTTATTGGTTTTATTAAACAATTTTATAAAAAGACATCGAGATTCTGAAAAGATTTGAATAAACGTGACTACGAGAATAAAAGTTTTAACTGAAAAAGAAAAAAAATAAATTGTAATACGTCTGACAAAGATTTTAAGTTTCACCACATACCTCAATACCTCATTCTCATAAATGTGTTTATTTGTCTGACGGAAAAATGTCTACTACTTTCTGATTGAAACGTTGTTATTGTGAGTAAATTTGTTCTTGTTTTCTTATTGGCCAATAAATTTATAGTTTAATAAGAGAGAAAATAAAAATAAATAGAAAAGAGTAAAGAATAAAAAAAAAAAAAAAAAAAGAGAGTGATCATTGATGTTATTAAATGCATTGGAAGAATCATTTTCCACGACACGGGAAGCGAGCAATTGACCAGAGAGAGAGAGAAAGAGAGAAGAAGTGTGTCCTTTGTGCATTTGGTTCATTAGTAAAGTCAAGTAAAGCTGCATATGTCACTCTTCTCTTCTGTCAGTTTTTTTTTTTTTTTTTTTCGATTTCTATGTTATACTGTATTATTACTCACGCATCAATTGTGTATCTCGATATTTATCTGTGAATGTGAGAATTTTTTTTAAACTTAAAGACCCATAATGTCTCGTTTATATATGCTTTTAGTTTTAGTTATGCATCCAGTCAAATTTCTAACCAGCATTTCTATATATCTATCAAATCCTCTTTTGCTGAAGAGAAGAATGTTGTGAACGTCAAACAAATTCAAATCTCCACGTTCATCAAAAAAAAAAAAAAATATATGTATCCCTATATATTAATAGAGAAGCATATTTTTAAAAAAGCTAATGTGTCGCCGCGAATAAGTTCGGTGCACCTTTTAACAAAATACCCTTAAATTTTTTACTTATTACATTAATATGTCATTATATTTTTTTTTATAAAACAATTAACTAAATAATAATTAGATATGTCACCATTTTTCACACAAAGTTAAATATCATATATTAAAACAGATAAAATAATTACATACTATTTTAAGGCAAAATTTCACTAAAATTTACTTACAAATATATAAGTCAAAGTTTTATATTGATTTTAAGATATCAATATAAGTAAAAAATTATAAAAAGGCTATAAAAACATATCAATTAGTATAAAGTTAATAAAAATAAAGAAGATATAAATTATTAAACATATAACTTATTAACAAAATCATATAGAAACACAATGTTATTTTTTATGTTAGTATTAATACCATAATAATTAAAAAAACAAGTTTTCAATAGTTATTATAATTGATTATAAAAAGAAGTATATTACCCCTAAATTATTAACAATCACTAAAAGAAACTTAACTTCCAATAAATATAGATTTACATATATTTATGAATAAATATAAAAATGACAACATATTAGAGGATATCATGATGTGTATTTTTTATATATATCTAAGTATGTAAACTAATTAGTCTCAACATTTAGTGTGATTATTCATTAAAAAATGAAAATATTGATAACCAAATAGGAATATACGTTCTAATTGTATATTCATCTATGGTCTATTCAAAAGAAATGAGACAATAACCCTTATCATTATAAATAAACTTTGTACCCAAAAAAATCATAATATATTTAATATGAGTGATTACTAGATTATGCAAAATTGTTATAGTTACTCGATAAACTATAAATATAAATTTGATTTTTAAAACACACAAAAATATATATTGGCATATCATTATAAATAAACTTAGTACCCAAAAATATCATAATATATTTAAAATGAGTGATTATTAGATTATGCAAAATTGTTATAGTTACTCGATAAACTATAAATATAAATTTGATTTTTAAAACACACAAAAATATATATTGCCATAAATTGTAACATTTTATAAATATTTTATTTACCACGTTCACATATTTCACGGGTGAAATGTATTCTTACACGAATACGTTGATTTTGGATTTTTATTAATTTTTTCATAATGGTTTTTTGGTAATTATCCATTATTTATAGAAACTATTAACAGACTGGCTTACTCAAAAGATTTAAATAGCGTAATCAAAAATATTAAATCAATAAATTAGTTTATCTTCAGAAAATTTAGTTTAGAATCTGATTGTTACTAACATATAATAAAATTAAATAATTAAACTACCTGAGTAATTTAGTATATGTTGTTATGGTTACATAAGAAACATGCAAAAGTTTTATGTTTACAAAATAAAACATAAAAAATATGAATTTGATTTTTAAACCATACAAAAGACATATTGCAATAAATAGTAACATTTTATCAACTTTCTCTAATAAAACCTCTTACACATTCAAAGATTTCACGGGTGAAACGTAATGCAACTTTGAATAAATAAACAGAAAAGTTTAGTTACATATTATGTTTGACACAAACAAATATTAGTTCTAGGATAATAATTTTACTTATAATAATTTTCTTTAGATCGATTTATCCCGCAGGTAGTGCAGATTGTTACTAGATATTTTTGTTACACAAACAATGCTGAATAATATTTTTCTTTTAATATTGTTTCTAGCTTTCAAATTTTATGACCAGAAATAAAACAAAAATTGTTGGACGACCGGTTTCTAAAAAAAAACACTCTATTAGACAAATTAACTTTTCTCAGTTGTAATAATCTGATTATAATGTTTTCTAGTGTGGGTTTATAGTATAGTATAAATCATACTCCCTCTATTTTATAATATATAAAGATTTTTCTGTTTTATAATATAAGATGTTTTCAAGTTTCTATGCAACTTTTAGATTAATTTAATATTTTATATTATGCAGTCTTATTTATTATTGGTTAAACTTTTTTAAAGTAGTTATTTCTTAATAAACGTGCTTTATTCAAAACATCCTATATTTAGAAACGGAAAGAGTATAATTTGATAACTTTTTGGAACTAAGGAATGGTGAACTGGCAATGTGAGTTAATTTCAAAATTATAATTTATAAATGTGAAAATCACATAATTTCACAATTTAGAACATCTGAAAAATGTTGGTATCGATCTAGTAATTATACTTAGAAACGAATTAGATGTGAAATGAAAGCTCCATCGAAGACTTTTTTGGTGTAAGATACAAACTTCACGTGACTTTTATTCAAGATGTCAGTCCACAGTCCACACATGCATGACACAACACAAAAGTACCACGAACACAAACAAGTTCGTATTTAACTCCATCCAACAAATCTTCCTTTCATACACACAACACAACATAGATTACATAGCCGAAATTATTCATCTTTTTATTCTTTTTTACACTCCCAACAGTTCATCCAACGCGGAACCGGGTCAGTCATCGGCGGTTAAAGGAACAGTTTTCACCTGAAACAAAGTGAACAAATCATGAGATCCTTTGAGAGCTTATATAGAGGGAACTAGCTAGAATAAAAGAAAGTGTTTGTGAATTGTGACCAAGTCGCGGAATTTGAGAATGTAGAACATTTCAAGGTATCTCCGAGTCTCACGACGCTCCAATTTCGACACGTATTTCCAGAAACCATACACACCAGCTAGTGTCATCAATCTCTCTGAGTATATCTTCCATGTGTACCTACATAAAAACCATATCGAGATTTATATTAAGCACGCTTAACTGAGAAATAACTAAACGTTTTTGCTTTTAGTGTTTTGTTACCTCTCGTATATCCTTTGGAGCCCAGCGTCTGACACATTTTTCCAATGGTTTGGATCTTCCTTACAACGTTCAAAGAAGTCAGCCATTATGTTACCCGCTTGCTCGGGATGGTATGGATCGATATGGAAACCCGAGAGCCCGTGCTCGATGATCTCTGCTGGACCACCGTGACAAGTTGCGAATGTCGGAAGCCCACAAGTCATTGCTTCCACTACCGTAAGCCCAAACGCCTCGTAGAATGCAGGCTAAATATAGTAATCAATACACGATAATTTTCACGGTTTAATAGTCTATCATTGAGTATTGTGACTAACGGTTAGCTCTTAAACCAAACCAAACCGAATCGAATAAACTAATGTAATCAAACCGAAAAAATTGAATGCCAAGTTACCTGAGCAAAAGCACCTCTTGAATCGGCGATGTAGCGGTAAAGCTCACCGTTTCGAGCTCGGTTAGTCTGAGCCGTTATCCAACGAAACTGTCCATCAAGCTTGTATTTTTTCATAAGGTTATGCATTTTCTCAATCTCTGCGATTTCTTCTCTGTCTTTAGACTTGCTCACATCAATGTTACCAGCTATGACAACCAGATTAACCAGTTCCCTCAGCTTTGTGTTCTTGCAGTACATCTCAACTAAACCAGAGATGTTCTTCACTTTGTCCAGCCTCGCCATAGAGAAGAGTAGTGGCTTTGATCGATCACTCAATGTACCACTGCAAAAACACAACTCAACACCAAACCGAAAATGATTTGGTTTTCGGTTCTGAAATTTTAAAACCAAATAAACCAAAATTAATAACAGAATGCCAAATAAAAACTTACACATGCTCATCAGTCTGCTCAGGGCTATAGAGCATGTCCTCTATGGAACCATGTAAAGCTGTAAGTCTCTTGGTTTCTTCAGAAAAAGGGAAATAGATAGTCATGTCTGCGCCAGGCGAGACTATGTTGAACTTAGGATCAAACACATCAACGCCGTGTACTACTCTGTATAGTCCAGGTAGCGTAAAAGCCCCATGGCTTTCATATTGACCGACCGTGTTCTTCCTGATTAGGTAATACAATATTAGTATTGCCGATGGAAACCTGAAAAACAAAAAAACACTTCTCGATATATTTATTAGGCCACTTACGTTCCTGCGATTTCTTGGTAAGTGCTTGTGATGATGAAATCTGCTTTGTTCATTGCGATTAAATCAGCTGTGAATTGACAAGAGAAATGATACTTGTTGTCGAAATCTTTCCAGTAGATGTCTGAATCTGGATACTTGGTTTTCTCCAGAGCATGTGCAATAGTACACTGTTTATACACACACAAAAAAAAAAAAGTAAAGAAACCAAATCTGTGATGTTCCTTTCCATAGACAAAAAAAAAAAAAAACTTGAAACTCGTACCTGTGTAACACCCATTTTATGTGCCATTAACGATGCAACAAGGTTTCCATCACTATAGTTACCAATGATAAAATCAGGTACACCTTGCAATTCACCAACAATCTCACTTGCTGCATCCTTTTTGAAAAAAGAAAGAAATATCAGTTACCGTTCTTTTTCTTACATAAGAAGTAAACAAAACAACTCTAGAAAGCTAAGATTTTCAAACCTGAGCATAGTTCTCTAGATAAGGCCATACGTCGAATCTTGAAATCCACTTATGAAGGATCCCTTTATCAGACCTAAAAGGAACCCGGAGAATATGAGTATGTTCTGTGCCACTGACTCTCTCTAACCGCTGGTTACATGTAGTTCCTTTAGCATCCGGTATCAACCTCGTTACCTTGAAAAATGTAGTCCACAAACACAGTTTCATATCTTGAGATCATTAAACATTAACAATCATAAAAAGAATATGCTTACAATAAGAATCCTAGGACTTATATCCAAACCCTGTCTCTTTATTCTCAACAGCATTTCGGTCTCAAGGGCTCGAACTTGGTCTAGAATATAGACAACCTGAAACATCGAAGAATCTTGAAAGCTAATCGAAATCTGAAAAAACAGATTAACAACCAAGGGTTTAGGGGGAGTACTTGTCCACCAGTGTCAGGTAAGCCTAAGACATTGGCTTGCCCAAAATATCCATGTGGAGATAAGATCACAACGTTGAAAACCATCGGTACCATCCCAAGAAACTTCTCCAAGGACGAAGGATCGGGAGCTTGAAGAATATCAGAGAGAAGATGCATCATCTCGAGTACTCGTCCTGCTGTATCTCCCCATCCTTTCTCAAAACCCATCCCTTGAAGCGAATATTCGAATTCCAAGAACGGAGTTTCTTCTGGAAGCTTAGAGATATGATCTTCTGCTTTACTAAGTTGGCTTTCAAGCCTAGATATGCTTTGAATCCGATCATTCAACATCAATGGCTGCACACACACAAAATAAAAACTTCACATTTCGTTTACCAAATCCAACTTTTTGATAAGCAACAAAAATAAAAGAAGACTTACATGACCCTTGTACTTATGAACTCTTAAGAAATCAAGGAGAGGCTCCAAGCAATCTTTGTTACGGAACATTACAGAAGACAAGTGACGGTTCAGAAACTGAACTCCATTACCAATAGAAGACGAACGAGAAGGACGTGGGACGTTTGCGTTGAAGGGCTCGAAATCAAGCTCAAGACGAAAAGGGTCACTACTAGGTCCATCAACGAGTTCTTCTTTGAAACAAAGATACTCAGAGACTGTTAACTGTTCAACACTTAGCTCGAAGACGTTAACACGAACATATTCCCAAACACCAGGTCTTGGTCTAACGGCTAAGGCAACAAAAGGTGGCACAACTATAGCTTCCTACAACCAAATTAGTAACGAATCATTCTGAAACTAAAGTTGTTGAAAAATTTCATGGACTTTGAATAGAAAAAGAGAAGTTTATTTTTACCATTGCTGATTTAAGGATTTCTCCAAAGGGACCATCAGAGAGACTCTTCTTCGTTTCATCGTCTCCGATTACAGATTCGAGTTCGTCGATTAAGTTATGCGGCTGAAGTATCCCTTTTCCCTGATCCACATACCTTCACAAAATCAAACACAAAACAAATTTAAAGCCAAAGGTCGAAACTTTCCAGGAAAAAAAAAAAAAGAACTTTCCCGGAAAACAAAAACAGGGGAATGAATCAGCTCAGGATCTTGACGAAGAACCTGGAGAGAAGAGCGACGAGTTCGTTGCGATGAGCGGAGAGCGTGTCTTGCACGCGATCCCTAGTGCTTAGAATTCTAGTGAGTTTAGGGGTTGCCATGGATATTCAGATGATACCAAATAAAAAAAAACCCAGAATCCAAAAGAATCGAGAAAAAAAGTTTTCCGCTTTGAATGATCTCTGATTCAGTGATAAAGAGTAAAAAAGTAAAAAGCAGAATGATTCTGGAATTTTAGAGGACAAAGAGGGAGAGAAGAAGACGTGTTTGATCTTCTCTGTTTCTTGATACTGTTTTTTCTTTTTTTTTTTTCTGCTGCAACGAGTGACGTGTTTAGTGCTGAAGCAGAGTACACATGTGACTGTGTTATAGAGTGTAAAGTATTTTTATAGTTTGAGGGGGAATAGTAAAGCAGTGGAAAGCTCCGGTGACGTCTGAGTTTTGCTCATTGAAAGCGGTTTTATCGAGAAACTTCAGAGGAACTAGACAACTGCTGCTCTGTTTTCTCGCCACGTTGATTCTATAAATGTTTTTTTTTTTCTTTTGTCATAATTTTCTTAATTTGAAAATAAATATAAATTAGTGTTTGTTTTGTTTACACAAAAGTTTGATTTATCTCTTCTGAACTTTTGAATTTTGATCTACCTTATATTCTGAGCCTATCTGATCCTTGTTGGGCCTCTGATCTAGTCAACATAAATTAATTTGATCAAATTGTGTGTTGGTTGGCATATTTATTAAAACCGAATGGTTTAAATTTGGTTTGATTAAAAACAGTAAGATTTTTATTTTTATTTGGGTTTTGATGAATATTTTGATATATATAATTATATTTGTTCAGTTTATATTGTCCTTAAGATTTGTCATTTGACTTATAATTGTTTGAATTATATTCTTTGGATTTTACTCTTTAAACTATTTGGGAGCCTTATGTTTACAAAATTATATTTGGATTCTATTATTTAAATTATGTATAACTTATTAATTGATATTATGTTATGATATGTGATTTATATTATACATTTATTATATGCAACAAACTTTTTTTTTTGTGGGTAAAATATGGAATTAAGCTTAAAAAATCAGAACCAGACCAAAACCAAATCGAACTGAGATACATATGATCTTTCTATGGTTTCATTTTTTATCAACCTGTAAAACTGTTAAAACCAAAACGTAAATAAACTGAAATAGATATGTTTTTAGTTGTCTCTTCGGGGACATCCCATAAAAAAAGATATGTTTCTAGTTTTTGCAAAACCAAAAACACTAAACCAGAAAAGCGAACTAAAACCAAATCAGTAGACCATATGCCAACCTTAGTCTTATTCTGTTTCGTTCCGATCTATTTTAGAAACATTCGAAAGCCCATAAATTTCAAGCACTGTCCGTAGAATCGGTTTTAAAGATGTTTTGGTTTTAGATTTTCTAACATCTACTTTAAGAGGCCAATCAAGGTTATAGAAAAAATTGGTTTCCCTAAAAAATAGAAAATTCAGATTTTGATGGGTTTTTGTCAATTTTCAAAGAAAAACCAATATCTATGTTTTACTAGCTTTTCATTTTTAATCATGATTTGATTTTTTTTTTTTAATAAGTTTTTAACACAAAATCTAAAAGCCATAAACCAAAATCTAGAATCTAAAAACCAAAAACTAGAAGAATTCAAAAACTACATAAAAACTTGTAAACATTCATGGTACAAACAAATTTAAATAGAACTAGTCTTTTTTTTTTCATTTGCCCAAAAAAAAAAAAAAAGAACATGTCTTTTCTTGTTGAGTTCTCTCATTTTCCCAAGCATTTTATTAAAATTGCAGTTTCGCAATTTTGTTTTTTTTGTTCTTCAAATTTTTGAACAGACAAGACTGATAGTATTATGTTCTTCATTTTAAGGTGAGATTTTGTAGAAAATGATAGACATAAAATGTTGAAACAGCTAGAAAATATCATATAAAATTGCAAGATTCTAAGATAAATATTACATTACGGAAGTCCACTTTTTAATAGAAATGAACTTGTAAAAGAAATTGTACAAAAAAATCTGAATGAAAACCCCTCTCGCTAGACATCTTGCTTCATTTTGGGCTTTAAAGGTGTATGGATCACCCCACTTAATAGACATTTTGCTTGAGATGCATTGGAAAGAGCAAAGGTATTCATATGCAGATCCTTGTAACTGTATAAAAATATACAATGTAACTTACACGAGCTGCAAAATGGACGAGATATACTATTATTGAGTACCACCTCATATGGTTTACTCCCATTTAGCGTGCTTCATAGCATGACCCCTAAAACATCTCTAAGAACACACTTGTATGCAAACTAGCTCGGTGGTTTCTAAACGTATAGAATCATGTCTCTGGATTGGTTTTCTCTTCACAAATGTCACACCAGAATGCCACTAGCCTTTTTGCCATAGCATAGTAAGAGAGGATGATGATTGACTCTATGCTTGAACCACTTGTGGAAGAGTGGCACATTTGAAGTCCAAGGAAAATCCACAATTGCTTCTTAGCATATGATACTATTCCTGTTGCAACAATTCCAAAAAAAAATCTACATATGATGGAGTGTGATATAAGGGATGATAGGGATGACTAGGATGAAACAATGGTTTGAAATTGAAGCACACCCAACATGGAATTTCTTATCCCCATGTTGGTATCTGAAACCATTGGACCATCTATCGCAAGCACAACACAAAAAGAAATTAGCCTCGTTTGTAATTGTAACTAAAGTAAGACGATCATTGTGTAGCACATGCCATTTCATTTTAAGAAATTCAGCAAAGTATTGGTGGAGAAAGAACTCGCAATCCATACAGTTGTAGAAGGATTGGAGATATATGACATGGGTTCATGCTTTTAACTGCTTGTTTTCGTCACATAGAACAACATTAACATGAAGTCTTAGGTAGTGTACTTTGTGGCTGAAATGTTTTATCATAATAATAATATCATATCAAGCTGATACAATTAAAAAATCAACTTCTAATGGAAATAAAATGAATATGTAAAAGAAACATTACAAGAAATCCAAAAGAAATTTTGGTTTTCACATTCTTTTTATTAATTTCATTCTACAGACATCATAAGAGCAAACATATTCATCTGTGGTTCCAAGCATCTTCAAGCTGATCGGAAAAATGCAATGCAAGTTACAAAACCTGCAAAATGGAAGAGATATACTATTATTAAGCACAACCTGAAATGATATGCCCCAAGCCTCAATTATTATTGTGCTTCCCACCATTAGCCCTGACAAATCTCCGAACACACACGTTATATGCAAACTAAACCGATGGTCTTTACATGTATAGAACCATCCTTCTGGATTAGTATCTTCTTCACAAATGTCACACCAATATTTACCACTTGCCTTTTCGCCATAGCATAGTGAGAGAGGATGATCGTCAACTCTATGCTGGTAAAGTGGCACAATTGAAGCATAAGTCAAATCTACAATCATCTTCAATGCATCTTAGCAAATGATAAATTTTGTCGCAGCCATTGCATGTTTTAATTTCATATGGTGAAGTGTGATATAAGGGATGTTGAGGATGACTGGGATGGAAAAATGGCTCCGAAATTGAACCGCACCGAACATCGATTGTAGTATTTTCATGCTGGTATCTAAAACCATTAGACATTCTACTGCAAGCATCACACCAAAATAATGCCTTGTTTGTAACTAGAGTAAGACGCTCATTGTGTAGCACATGCCATTTCATTCTAGGAAACTCAGCGCAGTTTTGGTAGAGAATGAAGTCACAATCTATACAGCCGTAGAAGGATTGGAGAGTGATGGAATGGGTGCATGCGCTACACCGCTTGTTGTCGTCACAAAGGAAACCATTAACGTGGAGTCTTAGGTAATGCTCTTTGTGACTGAAATGTTGTATTGTGTTGTCATGTATCACCACATATGACTCTATATCTTCTATTTTTTTGGGTACCCCTTCGAGTTCTTTCCCATTCCACACATCAGATCTAGTAGCACATTTCGAATGAATAACATAGTCAGAACACCGCTTACAAGAAAAACCTCTACAAGTCCAATCCACCTTCTGACGACAAACTCCACAAACAGAATTAACAACACCAAGAACAGAAGTTCGAGAAACACGGTGATCATGCCGATTAATGTTAATGAGGCGTGGAAGGTCAAGACAGTCTTGATGGATCATAAAGTCACATTGGACACATATGTAAGGGCTTCGATCGCCACTCAACCCGCAAGCGTTACATGTAAAAGAACGGAGTCTTGGGAGAAGGATGAGTTGGTGATCATGAGCTTTGAAATTCAGAAGAGATTGTGGTGGTGGGTGTAGAATACAACACATATCCAAGGTGAAGTTACACAAAGAACAATGATAAAACAATCTATCATCAATCTTTGTTGTGCAAAGACGACAAGTTCCATCAGAATAGTCTGGTAGTGGACCTGTGTGGAGCTTAAGTGGGTGCCAGGGATGGTAAGAGTGGTTTACCTCTAAGGGGTGATTCTTCTCTGACGGGTGCCATACGCAATCCACATGGAAGGCTAAATCACATTCATGACATTCATATGGAAACCCATAAGCATGCATGCTTCCCACATTTAGCATCACGATCGAAGGTGATCTGGTCCTTGAGAAGGGTGAGCCTGTGGTGATGCGTCTCGGAATGTCAATAACCTCTGGTGGTGGGTACTTGGCACAGAATATATCCATGTCGAAGTCACAAAGCTCACAATGATAGTATGTATCGACGTTTTTGCATTCACCGCATAAATCACAACGACCATAACGTTGAAGCCGTAGAGTGTGATTGGGGTGAGATGGGTGTTCGATAAATTCGGAGGACTCGCCACATTTCTTGTGGACGAAACATTTACAGCTTTTACAGTAATAACCATCACTAATAGCTTCGAAGTTTCCACAGCAGTCTCCTTTCCTCCGATCATTCCAAGGCATCATAACATGCTCGTGGATAAACGGCATTAACACTCCTTCAGAATCCATTGTCGTATAGTAAAGAGGTTTGAAAGAAGAAAAGAAAAAAAGTTGGATCTGAAATCTCAAAGCTATGCTTGCTTCCTTTCACGTTTCTTTGCCTCTTAAACTCAAAAGTCTTGTCTCCTTAATCTCAACAATGCTCTTACAAAATTAATTGTTAGAACTTATTAACTTAATATGTCAGACTTTCGAATTGAGTGTAACACCGACGAAGGTATCTTTGGTGTTTTCGAAAATCACATTATTTTATTTAACCGAACCAAATACAAAAAAAAAAAGTTAATATTTATTAGATTTTCTCCTGAACAGATCGAGAGAGATGAAACAATATCTAGCAAAATATATTATCTTCGTTGCAGTGTAAAGTGAGATACATAGAATGCTTAAATAAGAGAAACTAAACCACTATAATAACCTGTACAAGATAATAATAAACAAAGAGTAAAATTAAACAAAAATATTTTGTTGTTTAACAATAAAGAAGCGTGACTAGAGAAGAAAAGAAGAGAAAGAGGACACGAAATATATAATATACGAGCTCAATAACAAAACTGGTACTTATGTCTCATGGAGTCTTTTTTTTTTTTTTTTGCTAAGTGAGTAAATATCATATAAATGAAAAAGAGTTTGGGTTTACATTTCAGATTACCAAACCGATTGGTTCCTTGGCAAAAAGAGAAAAAAGAACAAGGAAGCAATACTTGTTAAAGGACAAAGCCCACAAAGTCATATCCAAAGGCACATTCCTGAAGCCCTTCCTGAGTTTCCTTGCACTAAGAGTATTGATGATTTCCCTGTGAACAGACTTGAATGTGGAGAGAGGCGGAACTGTTTGACCATTGTGAAGAGCATTGTTTCGCTGCTTCCAGATGGCGTAAACTACAGCTTGAGCGACCAGCTTCCTAAGGATAGCAGGAGCTGAAGTTGTAGAGATCTGAGTCCAAGTTATAAGACCAGCCCAGTCATGGAACAGGGGTGGGGATAAGTTTAATCTTGTGAGGACCAAGGACCAGATGACAACGCTGAACGGGCAGGACAGGAACAAGTGATCCCTGGTTTCCTCAACAGTAGAGCACAAGCAGCAGAAAGGAGAGACTGGCATTCCCCAAGATAGCAGCCGTGATCTAGTAGGTAAATGGTCAAGGTGTGCAACCCACATCTGAAATGAATTTCTTGGAGTTGCGCCTTTAAACCAAATAGATGAAGCCCAGCTCTTTCTGTCCTCTTTATGTCTGAGAGCGTCCCAGGTAGCAGAAGAGGAGAAACCGTTGCAAGACGTGTTGTTGATTACCCAACTGTAGGTATCGTTCCTTTGCGGCTGCAAAGGAAGAGAGAAGGTAGTGAGGAAAACCTGGAGTTCAAGAGCTTGCTGCGAACGTGGTGAGGGTAAACGCCACAGGGAGCCGTCAATAGCGTCAGCCAGGACTGCAGTTCGAGGAATCCTCAAGCTTCGAGGACCATCTTCCCCCAGAAACTTTATTAGGGGACCAAAAGGAGACCAGGAGTCCCTCCAGAAGCTAGCAGATAAACCGTTTCCCACCTTGCACTTTAGAAACTGTTCTGCAAGTGGCCTCAACCTCAGCAGACATCTCCAACTCCAAGAATCATTTGGTTTCTCTTGAAGTGCCCAGAAATCAGAAATGATGCCATTCTCTTTCCCATTTAGATGAACAGATTCTCTAATCAACTCAAGCTAGAAAGATAAGGAAGTTTCTTTTTATTTCAACGATCTCTTGTCTTATATATCGTTCTTATATTTGCTCTCCCTTCTAAAGCAGCGCAAGTCATTTGGACTATTTCACAAAGTGAAGAAACTCCTTCATAAAGGATCACGTAACCAATTCACTATCTTATTCATACGTTGGTTTCCATTTTGATATCTTCATACAAATTCTATGCATGTCCGAGGTTTTCCCTTCATCTTGATAATAAGTCAGATAGCCTTTTGATGGCTTTTGGAAGTTGCATGCTCGCCTAATATTTTGAACCACTCTATAATTTCAGATTCGGTTCTGACCAACAAATCCATAATTTTATTATTTAAACTAAAATTCAAAACTTTTAGAGACATTCGATTATCCGAACTTTTGAAACGGAATGCATTAATTAGCATCTAATATCATTTCCGGATATTTTGTCCGTCCATAATGTTTGAACCGCCTTCGGAATTGGTAATCTACACACTATAATGCGACTCACGTCGATCGGGACAATGACACTATATTGTCTGCCGTGCATACACGTTCTTATTACAAGTTCTTTTTATTTGGTTTTATTAAAACAAGTTGCTCGTTTTCTTATTGAGACAAAAAAATTAATGTACACAAAACCAATAATTTAATTAGAAAAGTAACCCTGCCTCTTTGTCAACGCAATAAACCTATAAAACCCATGGTATTAGGTTTCAAAAAATTTCACTTGCTTAAACAACATATAAGCAAAGCAAGCAAAAAAAACAAGAGAAGAGGAAATGGCTTTCTCAAGCATCTCATTTGCTGCTTCTCTCGTAGTCTTCTCATCTCTAATCATATCCTCAGTTGCTTATTACGGCAATGAAGCCGATCCAGAGACCGGAAAATTGATTCCGATCGCTGTTGAAGGGGTCATCATGTGCAGGTCCGGTGACAAAACGTACCCAATCCAAGGTACGCAATATAACTTAGTTGTTGATTATGGCATTGTTGCAAAGCATTTCTAAAAGGGTGACAAAACGTACCCAATCCTGACAACAACACAACTGAGAAAAAGCTCTATATTTGCTTGTTTCTCTTTATTACGTACGAGAATGCTATCTCAATTATGGCATTGTTTATTTTACGACAGGTGCAACGGCGAGAATTGCATGTGTGAAGACTGACGCATACGGGAAAGAGATAGCTCCAATATCGATAATGAGCAGCAAAACTGATGCCAAAGGTTACTTCTTCGCAACGATATTCCCTTCGCAGCTTCGTGCAGGAAGGACCGTGACTAGATGCAAAGCTTACCTTTACCAATCTCCAATCGCTGACTGCGATTTCCCGACCGATGTGAACAAAGGTGTTAGGGGACAGTCATTGAGCAAGTACCGTGTTCTTGAAGACAAGAGCTTCAAGCTTTACTGGGCTGGTCCTTTCTTCTTCACCTCTGAACCTACTTACTACTAATTATGATATATTTTGATGAACATGAAATTCTAACGTGTTCTTGCGATGGGAGAATCTTTTCGTTTTGTTTGATTTCGTCGTAAAACGTTTGTCCGAATATGAAAATGAGCTAAGAGTTTGTTTTCTTTGTTTTTATTTCATGTCGTATGACTGTTTCATGTATCTTATGTTTTATAATTGGATTCGTTTTATATAATCATCTAACATATTGCTTATTTTGACTTGTCTTATTGTGATCAAACTTGTGAAAAATTTCATGGCTATAAAAATATGGTACTGCAGAGAACTGCCCTAACTTTTTTATTTGGATCACTTCCGTTTGGAAAATTCCATATGATTAACCTCTAGCCAAATAAAATGATGTTCCTACAATTAAAATCCCCAAAAATGAAGAAACACATGAGAACTGCTGTAGATTTAGAAAACTAAAAACAACGTACAGATTATACAATAAACCGTTTTGGGAAATGCATCCGTTTTTTATTTATTTTTCTTCTTCTATGTGCAAGTATAGGTTTTACAGGAGTATCTACATATTACATCGTATGTTCATCTCACTCTTTTGGTCTTTATATACAATGACCTTGATTTATTGAACATAACACATCTAAAAGAATTTGACTCTCTTTTTTCTTGTTTTTTCTTTTTCAAATTATATATATTTTCAAGAATATCATAAGAGCTCTCTACCTCTACTTGGAGCAACCAGACTCTCCTTCAGTTTGCTTATTTTCCAGTGAACATGACAAAACTTCACGGCCAAGAACGTGAGTCCTTTGGCTTTAACACTCAAGAACTTGAGCATTATCTGTTGATTTTGGCCAGCTACAACCACTCGACCATCCCAACACACCCAAGATTAGATCCACCTTGGCGCAAACACTAACCTGGGAGTGACATGTCCACAGAGACACGGGTTAGTGCTTAGTCACCAAAGGTCCAAAAATAACAAAAAGAGAGTTTAGAACAGAAGGACATATTACCAAACTTTCAACGTTTGCTTCTATTTGAAGCAACACTACCGCTAATCCTCTTCCTCTGTCAATCTCGGCCTGCAGTAAACCATAAGCTTTGTGAGAGTCGTTGGAAACTATAAAAGATTCAGAAGTAAGTTAATATTAAGGCACGCACCACACAAGAACATACTGCGATGCCTTCAGCTGCAAGGACTGTTGTAACCTCTGCGATTATGCCTGCCAAATTGTAACAAACAGTTCTGATTTTTCCTTTCGAGTTGTTGGGATCATCAATCGCGACCAGAAGAAATCAAAGATAACATACCTTTGCGATCCATGGACACTACACATAACCATTCGATGGAGTGACCTTCGAGATGATGCCATGAGGCAATTTTACTGTCTCGCCAACTGTCTAAGCCAGGCAATACTTCTTTATAAGCAGGGATGTTAGCAGGAAATATCTTGGCAATTCCATCTCCTGGTATGAGGAACTCTGGCTCATCCAAACTCGACTTTTTTATTGCTTTGTTGTGTTTTCCATTCACCTTTGGGACCCAAACGCTTCCATTTTGAGACGTGGGTGTTGTATCTCTGCCTTTTTCTTGTGATGTATCTCTGCTTTTGTCTTGTGACTGGAATTGCTTAACATTGACGAGGATTTTCTCCCACCATTGTAGGCTCTTTCTTGAATCTTCTGTGAGATCTTCCACATCACTATCAGAGTCTGCCACAAAGTCATTGACTTGATCTTGCGTAATTTCGGCAGCACATTGTGCAGCTTGCTCCCTTAGGAACTGGAACAAAAGGATAGACATGAAGAATAAGTAATACTGTAATAGCAAGCCAATAAGCATAAAGTAAGCGAATTCCAATAACATACCCTCATAATCTTGTGTCTAGCACTTCTTGTTTTGGCATGTTGTAACCACTGTTTATGTCTCTGGAAAGCAGATTTACTTGAGAGGGCCTGTGATGTGACAATAATAATAGACATGAAAGCTCTTGAAAGTGAAACCTAGGTACTAGAGCTGATGAAAAACATAATCTACGCAGGACCAAAAGAAAAGGAGAAATGAAAGAAAAGTGCAAGAGAGAAAAGGTACAAACGTTGTAGGTGATAATCTCCACGACCTCAGCATTCTCAAGAACGTGCGTTGGAGAAACAAGATTACCATTGACCTGCAATGTCAAGCCATTAAGTATCCTTAAAGTCTAGTCCAGTTGTTATTTTAAAGATATCATGGAATGAACAACAGGAATGAAAAAAAATACCTTTGCTGCTACCATCTTGTTTCCAACTTCCGTGTGAATCAGATAAGCGTAGTCAACAACGGTGGCCCCTTTCGGGAGGTTCTTTATCTGCAAATAGAATACCAAAGCATTTAAGTAAACGAGAAGAGAATTTGATGATGTTTATGAGGCATCGAGGTGTAGTTCTTACCTCTCCTTTAGGTGTGAATACAAACACACGACTACCTAAAAGATCCCTCGTAATGGTATCCACAAATTCTCTAGAGCTCATGTTACCCACAAACTCCTCTTGCCATTCCCTTATTGCATTGAGCCACCCAACCTGGAATAATAAACTGTCATAACTAACATCATACTGGGAAGGCAAAAAATAAAATATTACTGCCTACATCTAGTCTCTGCATTTTTACTTCTAGTATGGTCAGTAAATACCCTGAGTGCAAAATCTGCATTGTTGAGGCAACCCGTCTTCCCCCTTGAATTTCTACCTAATGGAATCGCATTTCCAACTAATCCAGCAGAAAGAGCCTTGCCATTATAGTAAACAGCAATGCCTCTTTCAGCAATCAAGTCCATCTCCTCAGTTCTGATCTGCAGAGAAAAATGTAGATTTACCCAGTAAATCAGCCTAAATTTCCCCATGCTTCACTCTTTGAAAGACAAAAACCAAATTATTGGGATTTTTTTGTGATGAAATAATATTATACCTGAACCTCCAGTCGAAACATACTTTCGTACAAGAACGGAATCACAGTAGTATGGAGGCTCTGGTAGCCATTAGGCTTTGGGGTTGCAATGTAATCTTTTACCTGTAATAAAAAGGCCAGACATACTCAGACATAATGTAGTGAAAATATATCCCGAGAGTACCGATGGTCAGATACTTACAGTTCGGGGAATAGGTTTCCAGATCTCATGGACTAGCCCAAGAACGTGATAGCATATCTGCATTGATGACAGAGCAAGAAAGCTAAGTGAAACACCAGAACAAATCGGAACAAAAGATACCCACTTCCTTTTCATTGGGGTTTCACCTGTTGTGGACTGCACAAAGGCCCGACCCCCGCAGAAGGTTTTGGCTTTACAACAATCCGTAACTGCTAAAATAATCAAGTTACAAGAAGTAGCGTGTTAAACAATCATATTAAGCTCACAGATGGAAGTTCTGCATTCGAAACCTTTGGTACAACTTGGTGACGGGAGTACAACACAAACCTGAGCAATCTGGTTATAATCATTAATTGATCCTTTCGATTTAAGCGCAGCTTTATATATGCTGCAGGCAGAAATAAGAGACTTCAGATGCTAAAGAAAAGGATAGGTTACATAGTAAAATGAAGTAGTCGTTTATGAATTTACCTGTAAGTTTCCTTGCAAACAGATCGAACATCAGTATTCACAGTCACAAGGTCCAGAAACTGATCATCTTCAATCTTTTTCACCAAAATTCTGTTTGCCTAAGATACATAGTAGGACTCTGTGAATGCAGATGAACTAAATAAACTCCCAGATGAATTTACAGTTCAGAAGGTCAGAGAGCGTGCATGTTGATAATCAACATCCTTCTCTAAGCTCCTTTTCTTTTAAACCAATATTTTGGCAGTATAAGCTCAGACACGATAATGAGTTGAAATTACCTCAGTGAGTTCTTTTTCATGCTCTTTATAGAGGTTAGCGATCCTGCTTGTGACTCTATCATAATCCTCAGCACTAACGTACATGAAAGATAGATTTTCCAATTCAGACTGCAAAATAACCACCACAGAACTCAGAATGCCATAGGACACAATATAACTGAGACAATTAGGTTTCATATACACACAAACAATTTAGCCTTTATGGCATAATATTGTTATACGAATTATAGCAAGCGAAAACAATACGTAAAGTTTTATACCTTTATGGAATACATTCCAAGCAATTTCGCTAGAGGTGCAAAGACCTGCAAAGTCTCCCCTGCAATGCTGGACTGGACGAAACTCACAAATTCATTAATTAACCTAAATGAAACATAGAGCTGAGAGCTGGCTCGGTAACAAATCTTAACTACTTGAAGGAATCACCTGCTTATGCGGAGGCATGTGGCAGAGAGTTCGCATATTATGCAACCGGTCAGCTAGCTTGACGATAATGACGCGGACCTGGAATGAAGCAGTTAGGTTTGCTGATGAATATATATCAACACCAACTGAAACAGAATCTTAAGAGATTGAAACCTCGTCCGTCATTGCCAAAAACATCTGCCGCAAATCATCAGCTTTTACATCTTGTATTGATTCACTATCTGTTTTACACTTTAACTTTCCCAGTTTTGACACCTTAAAAGGGAAAAAGCTTTTATTAATAATGAAATTCATGGCAAAGGAAGCGTAGAATAATATTTCAGCAAACACACATAGGCAGACCTTAGTCTCCCCTTCTACAATGTGACGCACAGTTGCACCAAACTCTTCTTCTATCTTTTCAAAAGTAATGAAATTTGTATCTTCAACTGTGTCATGGAGTAATCCAGCAACAATAGACTCCCAATCCAGTTCCTAAACAAGTACAAGTAACTTATTAAGCTTTCCATCTAATGTTCATGTGAATCCATATTGAATGGAGTAATCCAGCAACAATAGACTCCCAATCCAGTTAGCGTATCATGCAACTCACAAGTTCCCCAAGGATACAAGCAACTGCGACTGGATGTATAATGAATGGTTCCCCACTACGTCTCTTTTGACCATGATGTGCCTCAAACGCTAACTGCACAAACCTTTCTTACTGAATTAAGAAATGAATACCAGAAAACTGAAATAAACTTCAATAATAACATGTCGAAGGGGAAATCGTATATGAATGTAGTTGACAGAAGCCTTTGAAATAGAAAGCAACTTATATCATCATACCTTAAGGCCCTTTCGAACAAATTCTAATTCTTTACAGGGTAAGTACGATATTGATGGGAAAAGGTCCTGCAGATATAACCATCAATTAAAATGATTGAGCGTATCATTCCAATAGAGTAACAATGATAAAGAAGAGGCCAGTGTATCCGTACCTCCCACAATGTTTCGACGGTAACATCATCGGATGCACCAGAAGATTCAGCTGATACGCAATAAAGTTCCCATCTTTTATGACTTCCACAAGATAATCTGGACTTCAAGATATTTCTCACATTTACAAAGTAAGGTGTCTCAGAAAAGCCTACTTCATATTCATACCTCTGCCAGGCGCACTGCATTATCCAAAAGAGTTACCATAAGGAACCTCATAACAGATAGCAAATACTGCCAACATGGCAACATGAACAAGGTGATCATGCAAAAATTCAGTAGAAGACCCTGCTACATAATAAAAAGAAAGCAATAAAAAATACTATATATACAGATTTCATTCTGGTCGTTCTTCCATTTCTGCCGCATGAATACAAAGAAGAAACAGGTGGATGAGCAGTGCTAGCTAGAAACCCAGTTAACGCTCTTGGAGCTTTCCAAGCACAGGAGAGAGCATTGCAATCGGTTCTTGCACTCCCGTCTCCTTTGGTTAGATTACATATGTTCACACATTCCACAGACACTGCATTGCACACAGACACATAATCAAATCAGTAAACCCAAAACAGAACCAGCCAAAAGAAAAGGAAAAAAAAAAAAGATACATGAAGTCAAAAGCTAGGTTCCTTAACCAGTAATAGAAAACTGTGGTCCTCAACAAGTTTAGTTGGCACATGAACTTACTCAAAGAAGCTACTAGTCTATAACCTAATCACCTCAAAAATTCAATTGGACAGCTAAAATCGCAGTACTAAGGGGGGAAATTAGCTTAGACACACAATACAGAAGTGCTCTTGAATCCAATTCGGATAATAGAAAAGGCGATTGAAACAAAAGTAAAAGAGAGAGAAGAAAAACGCACCGGACATGGAAGAAGCAGAAGTCATTGCTAATGAGGCAAAGCAATCCCACTAAATCGATCCACCATTTGATTGATTTCGAACAAAAGAATTTCAAAATCTACAGACTCCGAAATCGCAGAGACGGGAGATTAGGTATAATAAACTCTTTTGTTTTTGGAAGAAGAGGCGAGTTCAAAAATTAGGATATGAGAAGAAATTTGAAAAGATAGAATAGAGAGAGAAGGAGAGAGGAGAGAGAGAGAGAGAGACGCACACAGTGATGTGAAGAGGAAGAGGAAGAAGGAAGAAGAGAAGAGAAGAGAAGAGAGAGAGAGATATCAAAGAGTCCTCAGGTAAGCCCCTCCCTGGCCACACAATTGCCGTCCGATATACAAAGCCAGAAACCAAAAAAACAAAATAAGATATTATTTTTTCCCCCTTGTGCTTTTGCTTGTGGTGGTCAAAGATTATTGTATATCTATTCTCCCTTTCTGTTTTATTTTTAATTTTTAAGTCATACTATATATATATTTTGTCCAAAAAAAAAAAAGTCACACTATATATAATTATGAATTATATTAAATGACCTCCTTAGTTAACATGTTTTATTTAGTTATTTGAGATATACTTGTAAAATTTAAATTATAAAAATTAACAATTTTAACAAACAATTTTTTTATTAACTTTTAACTTTTTTTTTAATGTAAAATAGAAATGAATGGAGAATACTTGATGAGTTAATTAATTCTAGTTCTAATTATTTTGTAAGCATAGTTATGTGGTGGTTGTCAAAACTAAATCATCATAAACTTTAGCAATATTATTGATTAATATTTTATTTGTCAATTGTTAAATTAATAGAAATATTTAATTTCCTGACTTTTATCAACATTTTTAGACAATTATGGAGTTTCATCAAGACAAAAACGATAAAGTCATCATATCGCCACCATTGATAATTACGAGAAAAAATAATCAACTCTTAATTATATCCTATTGTAATGAATGATATCATATTTTTCTGTAATTGTATTTTACTAGAAGGAGCCAAGGAGGGAAAAGAAAATACACAATTTAATTACATTTACTGGTCACTACTAGGGGAATGTAACAAGAAAACTTCCCATATTTATTTGTATGAACTATATGTTCCAATATGTTCATCCAAAATTTCCAAAAAACAAGTTTATCAAATATCGTTAAAATTTACACTCAGTACAAATCAGCGAGCCATTTTTTTTTTAGAAAAGTATAACAAGAGAACACATATAAATAATTAATCAGCAACAAATTTAAATTTAGGGAGTTAAAATAGTGTTAATGAGAAGAGCGTCCTTGCAAAGCTTCAACAAGTTTGAGTTCCTACGAGCAAGCTCAGCATCACTACCGGCACGATCGTCCAAAGCATTTTCACAAGCCTCACCGTCGCTAATAGCCGTATTGAGCCAAATATCCACGTCGATGAAAGAGTTTTGCATCAAAGCGGCGAGAGAATCGTCGAGCTGGGCGACTGCGTCTAAGTAATTCTTAGAGCAATCGTCGAGGGTGTCTTCCAGTGCCGGCTCAAGGTTCTTTTGCTTCAGTTTGGCTTTGATGTAGAAAGATGTGTCCGAAGCATTTGAGGACGCGATGCTTAAAGCGATCACGCCTAGTTTTGGTGCGGTTGCGGTTTCTGCCTCAGGACGTGAGGTTAGGCTTGCAACGCAAAAAGCTTTGTCTTCGGATTTCTCGCAGAGTTTCTCCACTAGGGCTTTGCCTTTCTCGGTGAATGTTGGTGGTGGAGCTTTACCGGCTATGGCCACCGTAACGTAAACGGAAAGGAAAAGGAGAAAGATCCTTCCAACCATTTTCATCGTTTTCTTTTTTTTTCTTCTTTCTCAACTTCTCTTCCTCGTGGTTCTTAATTATTAAGAAGAATAACCAAATAGAAAATTGTTATTTAAAGAGCTTAGAAAATTTTATTTTTGGGTTCTTCTATTTTTTTTGGTTTAACATCTTTCATCGGTTGTTCTATTTTAAGTTTTCAACTTCCCTCTCAATCTATATTTAGGTTATTGGTACTTTTTGCCTTGTTTCTTATTTTGGGTTGGGAAGAGATTTGTGTGTTACGAACTTACGAGAAAGAAGGTCAACGACTATTTGTACCAAGTCAATTATGGGCCTACATGGTTAGGCCTTTAATGGGCTTAGCATAAAGCCCAGTTAGAAAATGATAGGTTTTTTTTTGGCTGAAGAGTAACCCTAGAAAATGTCATATATAAAGATATTGTCTTCTTCGATTAGCTCTTCTCCGCCAAAATCACAATCTCCACAAGGGAGGAAGCTGAAATGGTTTCTTTGAAGCTTCAGAAGCGGCTCTCAGCATCAGTGCTCAAGTGCGGGAAGAAGAAAGTATGGCTCGATCCGAACGAAGGGAGTGATATCTCCATGGCCAATTCGCGTATGTTGTTCTTCACACTTTCAAATGTTGTTGATTAGACTTAACTTTCTCAGTCTCGTTCTGGTTTATATCTGCGATTGAACCTTGGTAGAAAATACAGAAGATTATGGATTTCTGTAGCTTAATTTTGTAGGAGACGTTGAATGATTTGAAATTAGTCTGATAAATTTGAGCTAGAAAATGGTGTTGCTATTAAATAGCCTTGGATCAATGGTCTATGGTTTCTATTAGTTACTGAATCAACATGCCATCATATAACACTGTTGTTTCATGATTGTTGTTTTGTTTTTTGTCGATATGAAATGGTGACGCATCTGTATGCATTTGGCAATTGGGTTTAATTTCTGATTAAGGTTTTGGATTGTTTGTTAAATTTAGGCCAAAACATCAGGAAGCTTGTGAAGGATGGATTCATCATCAGGAAGCCAACAAAGATCCACTCACGTTCCAGAGCACGTCAGTTGAATATAGCTAAGAGAAAGGGACGTCACTCTGGTTATGGTATGTTACATTTGACCCACACACACTCTTTTGAAAACTCTCCGCAGATGTTTTATGCGGCTATTGTGTATAATGGTTAAGGTAAGAGGAAGGGTACCAGGGAGGCTAGGTTGCCAACTAAGGTATTGTGGATGAGGAGGATGAGAGTTCTGAGGCGTCTTCTAAAGAAGTATAGGGAGACTAAGAAGATTGACAGACACATGTACCATGACATGTACATGAAAGTCAAGGGAAACGTCTATAAGAACAAGCGTGTCTTGATGGAAAGTATTCACAAATCCAAGGCTGAGAAGGCTAGAGAGAAGACTTTGTCTGACCAGTTTGAGGCTAAGAGGGCTAAGAACAAGGCTAGCCGAGAAAGGAAACATGCTCGACGAGAGGAGCGTCTTGCCAAGGGTCCTGGAGGAGACATACCTGACGTTGCACCACCTGCTCAAACCGCTGAGTAAGTTTCGATCTTGAAATCACATGTTAACCAGATTTGTAATTTGTTGTGGTTACATTCTAAACTCCTTTCATTGGGTCGTTTATTTTGCAGTGTACCAGCAAAGAAGTCTAAGAAGTGAGAAGTTTGCTCAGTAGTGCATTCTCTTTAGCAGTGATTTTGAATGGTTTTTGTGTTCAAGCTTTGTGAAAACTCTTTGTTTGTGACAAATATGATAACTTTTGTCAGTAGTTCGTACTGTTTCAGGAGACTTAATTCCATCGTCCATCCCTTTTTCTCTCTTAATCATCTTAATACTCTTATCTACATTTTATCACATAATTATGGTTGAGTTGGGATCATAGGTGAACTACAAGAGATATCAATGGGCTCTGTTCATATGATCCAATAATATAAGATTTGCCATTTCACATTATTTAATAAATTGTTTGTGATTATAGAGAGATATAAGATAGTGTAAATCCAAGTTAACTATAGACGAAACAAATCTTAATATTTTTTTTTCTCAGTAATGTACAAAGAGATCTTTAAACAAACATTAAGGTTCGGTTCGATCGGATCATTTAAGAACAAAACTTTGGAGGCAACAGCCGGCAGGTAACAGAAACAGAGGAGAAGATTCTTCTAAGTTGTCTGACTATATAGTTGAACCCAGACAAACTCTTCCTTGTAACTTAAGCTCGAGTCACATGAGTTTGCACACGTGTACACCACAATTGTTGCCCAATCGAGAGATTCCCTATCGTTCTTCCCGCCAAAGAAGTACAGTAGCTGCGGCATTACCTGATAAAACCGCCATTAAAACGATCAAGAACAGAGCCAAGCTTGTTTATAAGATAAACAAAATAAGTGGCGAAGACCAGGCCAGTGCAAGTTTCATGAGAGAAGAGTTCATCAAAATCTAGGTGAAAAGCGAAAGAATTACCTGAAATTCAAAACAAAGAGAACCACCACAAGATTTGCAATTGGGTATCTCAGATTTAGAGACTCGTCCGCTCGCCATTGGCCAAAGAGGTTTAGCACCAGAGCTCCGGGAATATCTGTATCAATATGTATTTCACAAATTGATGTTATAAGAGAATCAAGAAAAGATGTATGCAAAAATTCACAACTTTTGTTTGTTTGAATCACACCTTAGAACTTGTTCAGGGGCTTTGGCTACACGTTGCTGGAAATCAACCCACATCTTTTTATCAGCATCTCCCTGTACAAGCATGAAAATTGAGAAATCATTCAAGGCATTTTGAAGTTTGCAAAAATGGCCATGACAAGTGACTTTTTACCTCATAATCGTTCATTAGCGATTTCATTTGGTCGTCAACTTCTCTCTTTGAGACCAAAGATTTAGCAGCTATTTCATCATCTCCTGACATCTCTGTATCATACTCACTTTCATCCTCATGGATCACTACAAATTCTTTCCATAAACTCTTACTCGCAACTGCACAAATCAAAATATTAATATCACTAGGTTTACACACAGTTCCAAGGCTAAGAAAAGTTTGTGAATTTTAGCTAAACCTTTCTGCTTTTGAGTTAGGGCGACCCCATTATTGACAGGGTCTGAGTCAGATGTCTCAATAACCGCTCGAAGCTGTTGGCATTCGGTTTTATGACCCATGCGCCAATGCAGAGCCTGGAAATCAGACAGATTGTAAAGATTTGTTGAAAAGAGCAGATAATCAAGCGGAAAACAACAGAAACTACGATGCACATATGCAAACACCTGGTGTGTCTGTGAACAATATCGAGCACTTTTGCAGCCACTACATAGTTGACCTCCTTTCCACGTTCCACACCACGTGCAAAGTGGAGCTAAAAGTGAAGCAGACAATATCAAGAACTGACGATTAAAAGAGAATTCTCTCGGAATTGAGTCAAACCCATCAATCAGTTCACAATACCTCCATTTCCCAATGGCTTGTCTGTTCCATCGTGCTTTGGAGCCTCACTCGAGTAAAAAGGATTAACACGAGGCAATTGGCATCGGAAAACCTTCATACTTTAGAAACCAAAAAAACAAAAAAAAACAGTAATTTAGTGTAAAAGAGGAGACAAAACAATACAAAGATGCAACATATATAGTAAGAGGTGTCTTTCTACCTCCGCATAGCCTTCTCGGGGGCACGTTTCCATTGTTCATGTTGATCACGGAGGAGACAAGACATAGATGGACACATGAAGAGAAACAACGACCGATGAAAAGTTGATTCCTTGTCCATTATAGGGGCATAAAGCTGCCAAATTCCCCACAAAATCCCATTAAATAAACAGATACAAAAAAACATACAAAAACAACAAAACTAACTTGTATGAAACTTACTTGCAGTACAAATTGCATAGGTTGTTCACATAGATCACACAGAATTGACTTCCCTGACGGTAAATTAACTGGATCTAACCATGCCTATACCAAGAATCAATACATAAGAACACATAAAAGGAAGAAGAAGACACTTTTGATTGCAAAAAAAAAAAAACTGAAAGATGTTTTAACATAGTACCGGAACACCACCAGCTAGATTAGGGAACAGTTGACGAAGATTTGACCATGAGAATCGAGGTCTCTCAACGAAACCTAACGTCACAGGCTCATAATCTTCGTCATCATCATCAAATTCATCAATGTTTACGGGTTCCATTGCAGTTTCCTCATCTTCATCATCATCGAGCTGAGTTATCCGGAGGCCTTTGAAATCATCCATGGAGTCTCCGTTGAAGCTACTCATTGACTTATCTGTGTTGAATTGAATCAAAAAACAAGAAACTCTAGAAATTACTCTTTCGTTTCATTTCATAAAACCTCTCAAAAAACTAAACTTAGTGATACTGAGCTAATTACAAATCACATTAAGAACAAAGGTTAAAAATTATGAAAAAGGAAAACTTACAACACCAGTGCGTGATGGAGATGTTCTTCAGATAGCCTTAGAAAAATGGAATCTTCCTCTTCTGTCAATTTAAACTCCACAATTTTGTGGACATCTCTCACGAAGAAGACGACGACGACGAAAGCGAGAAAACATTCCCAAACGATAAACCCTAGACGAAACGTTGTCGTTTCAATATTTAGGCCCATAATTAGTTAAAGCCCAACAAAGTAATATAAGCCCATAGAGTTTTCTAAATTGGTTGCGCGAGTAAACCTAACCTTATCCTGGACAACCTTATCCCTAAAATCTTACCGGAACTCCAATTTCCCCGTTCGCCGGAGCTCTCTGTAAGCGACGATTCTCTGCTCTCTAGCTTATTAAGTCGAATCTAAGTAATGGATCGCAAATCTGATATCTTATTTCGTAATTTGATTTTCAATTTCAAATTTTGTGTTCGTGAAATCGAATTTTTTACAGGTATAGATAGAAGAAGGAGAAAGATACAAAATGAGCACACTTAGTAGAAACGGGAACGAGAGATTAAGAACGGTTTGGACACCTGAAATGGATCAGTACTTCATCGAGCTGATGGTGGAACAAGTGAGAAAAGGCAACAGATTCGAAGACCATTTGTTTAGTAAACGAGCTTGGAAGATAATGTCTTGTTCCTTCACTGCCAAGTTTAAGTTTCCATATGGTAAAGATGTTTTGAAAAATAGGCATAAGACGTTGAGGAACTTGTTTAAATCTGTCAAGAGTCTTTTGAGAGAAGATGGTTTTAGTTGGGATGTAACTAGACTGATGGTTGTTGCTGATAACTGCGTTTGGGATGAGTACCTCAAGGTGTGTTTTTTTTTTTTTTTTTTTTTTGCGTTTTGTTTTCCTTGTGGGACTTTGTGTCTTGTTCTTGAGGATTAACTTTTTACGGGGATTGATTTCTTGAAGGTTCATCCTGATTTGAGATGTTTTCGGATAAAGCCGATACCTTTTTACAAAGATCTGTGCTTGATTTACATGTCTGAGCTCAAAGGTACAGTCTTTAGTCTATTGTTACTTGAATCCTTCCTTCATCAGCCTTTAAATTTTGTAGTCTGTGATTGTAAGCAATTTGTGAATCAACAAAATATATGATTCAGGTGAGGAGAGTAATGCTGAGGGAGAAACCAAGACATTGATTCAGGAAGATGAAGGTTACAACAGAATATGTGAATCGTCAGCAGTCATGTCTAACACAAAAGGAGGTAGCATCACACGGAGCAGGACTACTTGGCATCCTCCAATGGACAGATATTTCATTGATCTGATGCTGGACCAAGAGAGGAGAGGAAACCAGATTGAAGGTGTTTTTCGGAAACAAGCTTGGACTGAGATGGTTAATCTCTTCAATGCGAAATTCGAGTCTTACTTTAATGTTGATGTGTTGAAGAATCGGTATAAGACTCTGAGAAGACAGTTCAACGCGATCAACTGTATTCTTCGATCAGATGGGTTTGCTTGGGATGATGAGCGTCAAATGGTTACAGCTGATGATATAGTTTGGCAAGATTATATAAAGGTAAACTGATTGCATAAGCTAAGTGTTTAGTTATGGTTTTTAGTCTCTTTTTTAAAAAAATGTGGTCTTGTCTGAAACAATTGCAGGCTCATAGAGATGCAAGGCAATTTATGACTCGACCAATTCCGTACTATAAAGATCTGTGTGTGCTCTGTGGTGATTCTGAGATCGATGAAAACAATTGCTTTGTAGCTATGGATTGGTTTGACCCCGAAACGGAGTTCCACGAATTCAAGACCAGTGGAACCACAGATTTGTCTATCTCAGCTGAGGAAGAAGATAGCAACTCTCTTTTGTTTGATTCCAAGAACAAAAGAGATCAACTTGCAAATACTGATACAAGCCCTATAAACCCAAAGAAGCCTCGAGTTGATGAAACCCAAATCATGGCAATAGAGGATGTAGTTGAGGCTATTCAAGCGTTACCAGACATGGATGAGGAACTTATATTAGATGCTTGTGATCTGCTTGAAGATGAACTCAAGGCAAAAACTTTCTTGGCTCTAGATGTAAAACTACGCAAGAAGTGGTTGTTAAGGAAACTCCGACCTCAAGTAACTAAAGAATTATGAGCTGTAAACAAACAAAGTAGATGTTTGAAGATAAACAGAAGAAGCTCATTGGCTTATATTTATAGACTACTTTAGTGTACTTTGCCAGAGTATCATATATAAATACTTAAACACTAAGAGCAACGAAGATTCAAACAATGTCTCACATCTCTTCTAATTCTTACTCAAAAGTTGTCGATGTGATCGAATATGGCTGATGATATTAAACCTTGTACAAACTCTCTCTTCTTTGCCTTCTCTAGTAGCTCCGTATCTGACATGGGAGACAGCGGTTTCCCGTCTCTGAGAACGTGCAAAAAACAAAATGAATCTTAAGACAAGGTTTGAGAAAGTGAAACAAGGGACACAGAAGAAAGAAAATGTCAAAAAGAAGATGCTTACTTCTCCGTTGAATCCCTAATAGAGCTCTTCTCTTCCAAGCTTGCTTCACCTGACAAATCAGGGAGTACAAGCTTGGACTGGTTTGGTGACGGCGGATTATAGATAAATGATAATAACGGGTCAGGAACACTTTTAGAGGTATGGTTAGTAGACAGTGGCTCATCCATTAGAGACTGTAAATATTTCCTAGTCCCTGGAGAAAACGCTGAAAATGTCTCATCCTTGTAAAGTCTCTGCTTTTGTTCAAGGTAAGTTTTCGTCAAGGAACCCAAATGCCTCGATAGAAGTATACCATCATTTGTAAAAAGGTTAAAAAGCAAGAAGAGTAAATTAAAAAAGGATATCTTTAAGACATCTCTATGCTGCGTGGTAATGTGATCAACCATATGCATTTTCACCCGTCTGCTACAAACCGGACATATCTACATCACAAACCAAAGCTGAATTCGTAAGAAGCTATTACATTTATCATCACCCAAAAGACTACTTTCATCACTCAAACCTGAACCGGTTATAAGTTTCTAAAGGTGATCTCTATAAGCATCAGGGGAATAATCCAAGTGAAGTAAAATCCAAGAAGTCCCTACCAATGAACTCTCTCTCTCTCTCATTACAGAACCACAATCCTACCTACTAAAGTAAGCATGCAAAAGCACTAGAGTACAAAGAACATCGAAATTCACAACTAACTACTGTTTCACTGTAAAACCTCAGTGTGTAATAAAAAGAAAAGCAAATGAATTTCGAAGATGTGTTAGAGATGGAACCAGTTACAGAACAAAACCCTTTATTATAATAGTAGAGAAACAGAACACTAACGTAACAAGAGTAAAACTCTCAAAGAGAACTAAGTTCTCTTCCCTCGGCCGATCGAAACCTCCAAAGCACTCTCTAGCTTGGATGAGTCTTTACAACCTTAGACTTCATCTCTATATGTATATAACAAACCGTAAAATAAAAACCCTATGAGAAAAGGAAACAATCCTAAATAGCTAAATAGAAATATTGGTAACAAGATGCATACGAACTGCAATTACCCCATTGTTTGCGTCTAGTTGATGATGCTCCTCGTCGATATGGTGACACAATTCAACTAAATCATAATCATCTGAGCAAAACGGGCACGGATACTCCACTGCCATTTCATCATCTTCAAACTCAATACATGAACCTATTAAACAAAATGTTTCACAAAACCTTTATCAACATTTAACACCACAAAAGTCACTAAATTTAAACCCACTACACTGTAAGAGGCCAACAAATCAAAGCTAATGCAAATTGGTTAAAAAAAAAAGGATTTTGAAACAAACCAGACTGAAACTTGGCAAGTTCTTCTAATCGATATTTCTTGGAAGAATCAAACCCACAAATGCCCAACAAAGCTTCTTCCATTTGATTCTGAATCCAAAAGAAAAAAAAAAAGAACCTGAAATGAAAATCTCAGATCACTTTTTTTTTTTTAAATTAAAATTATTAAATGATCATATTCTTGCTCCTCGTGTATTTATAACTTATTAGCATCTGTCAGTACATTTTGTTCAGCCTGAAAGTGCGAGGAAACACACCTAAAAGACAAGGAGAATCCAGGGACACGAATCTATTGAGGTAAAGCGAAAGTGACCAAAGTACCCCTAACTGAGTAGTTTTACCCTGAACAACCGCCGTCTCTTTGTTGACTTCTTTAGCCGCGTAGAGTCCACGGGCACTCTTTCGTCTTTTGCGTCATCGTCTTAAAAACGTGTGCTCCACACACTTATATTGACCCAATATCGCAAGTGGCAAAAAAAAGCCTAATAAAATATAATTGGGCCTTTTCAAGCCCGTTTTAAGTAAAGCCCAAATAATCATTATCCTTCGTTGTTAAGTCCGAAACGTTGTTTATTTGCGATTCAGATTCGTTTTTGCTTTTTCCGACGACGCAAGCTCCGAATCCGAGATCGTGTTCTTTTTTTTCCGACGAGGAAACAGAACGACGGTGTATAGGAACTTATTTTTGTTGAGGATCAATTGATTTGGGCATTGATGGCGACGAGGAATCGAACGACGGTGTACAGGAAACACAGGGATGCGTGTAAGAGCGCGCGTGCTCCTTTATCTCTATCGGCGTCTGATTCTTTCGGTGGTCCGGTGATCGAAATGGTCAGCGGTTCGTTTTCTCGGTCAAATCACTCCTCGTATGCTCCTTTGAATACCAGTGATCCTGGTCCATCAAGGTAATAATATATATTAAGGGTTCTTGTTTGTTCCGATTTTGTGATTTGATTCTGAAAAAATTGGGGAATTGATTCGAAATTTGTGGTTGAATTGAACTATGGAGAGTATTCTTAGGGTTTAAAAAAGCTTTGTTTTCTTGCTTTTGACATATTTGTGCATTCTATCTTTGTTGTGATTGTTTGCAGTGGTGATGCCTTCACAATTGGTATGCCACCAGCTTGGGTTTACGATTCGGAGGAGATAACTTATAATATACAGAAGGTGCGAGACAAAATGGGTGAATTATCAAAGGCTCATTCAAAGGCTTTGATGCCTACGTTTGGAGATAACAAAGGGATTCAACGTGAAGTCGAGTTGCTCATTCATGATATCACTGATTTGTTGAGGAATTCAGAAAAGAGATTGCAGAAGTTATCTACTAGAGGGCCTTCAGAAGAATCTAATCTCAGGAAAAATGTGCAGGTATTGTTGGATTATGTTAATGATAGAGATTAGAGAATACCTTTTCTTTTGTGCTTTTAGACAATCAGATAGCGTAGGTGGTGGTTAAATGATCCTCATATTAAACTCTTTGATTACAATCTTGTCGACATTATCATTTAGCAAAAAATTGCATGAAATAAATTTGGGGTTTGATTCCTTTGTAACAAACTTTGGGTTAATAGATGTGTTAAGTTTATAGCACGAGGTTGAAGTTTCTGTCTACATGTATGTATAGCGGGGTTCTCCAATGGACTTGACCTACTCTTTGACATACTGTTTTTGACAGCGTTCTCTTGCAACAGATCTTCAGAACCTCTCCATGGAGCTCCGCAGAAAACAGTCTACTTATTTGAAACGTCTCCAGCAGCAGAAAGAGGTATCTTTCCTTTATTTTTAAGAAACAAACAAACAAAGATTTGATTCTTGTGATTTTTATATTAAGCACCCTAACATGGACGACTTTGGTGCTCTTATTTATATTTGGCTTCTCTAATCATAGGGTCAGGATGGAGTAGATTTGGAGTTTAACCTGAATGGAAAGATGCCGAGACTGGATGAAGACGATGAACTTGGTGGGATGGTAAGTGCTTAATGGATGTGTAAAAAGTATATAATTGACATTACGAAACACTTTTTATGGTTGTCAAGCTAGAACAGTTCAGTTTTCCCAATTAATTATCATTGCCATCCTTACACTGCCAATACCACACTGAGAACCACTGGTCTTCAACAAATCTTAGGGTTTCGATGAACACCAGACAATCAAGTTGAAGAAAGGGCAACATGTGTCAGCGGAAAGGGAAAAAGAGATACAACAGGTAGCTTGGAAGCTGTTACTCTTATCATATTTTACGGAGCTGCTTGTTTCATTTTTCTATGGTGATTAACTTCATCTTTCTTTTTAGGTTTTGGGGTCCGTGAATGACCTTGCTCAGATAATGAAGGACTTATCAGCTCTTGTGATTGACCAGGTTTCTTCTAGCTGACTTTTTAATAAAAGGCATATAAATTACATAAATGGATACAGAGTTTTTGTTGGTTTCTCAACAATTGGTTTTCTTACGTTCTTGTATTAATTAGGGAACAATTGTTGACCGGATAGATTACAATGTCCAAAATGTTTCTACTTCAGTCGAGGAAGGCTTTAAGCAACTACAAAAGGTTTGATTCTTTACCAAAAACTCTTTGTGAATACTACAGAATTTTCACCTTATAGAGACATTTCAACTTTTGAATAGGCGGAGAGAACACAAAGAGAAGGACCAATGGTGAAATGTGCGACGATACTTCTTATACTTTGTTTCATAATGATTGTTCTTTTAGTCCTTAAGAATCTTCTGTTTTAGTCTTTTATATGCCAACAGTTATAGAAGAAACACAGCTTGCCTCTTCTAATTTTCTTGTTGAATATTCATTTTTCCAAGCGTTGGTTATGTCTGGAGAAGTAAACAAAGTTTAGTTGTGACCGTTCTTGTATGTTTGCTCAAATTGTCGTAACTTGTATAGCATGTAAAAGTTTTGTGAAGGTGAAATTATTAACTGTTTGATTCATTCTTCGAGTCAGAAGTTTAGATGATTCATAAAACTAGTCATCGTAATTTTGTGATTTTGGTCAGAAAAAGACTTAGTATTGTGTTATTCATTTTTAAGGTGAGATTTTGTGGAAAACACGAAAGGCAGAAAACGTTAGAAACAGTCAAAGATTGCATGATTCTTAGATAATGGATACATTAATGAAATGAACTTGTAAAATTAATGGTACAAGAGATCTAAATGAAAACTCCACTCGGTAGACATCTTGCTTCATTTTGGGCTTTATAACGGTATATCTTCTTTACGGCTTTACCCCACATGCTAGACTTTTAAGCAGTCAAAAGAGCAAAAGTATTCAGAGGTTCCAAGTATCTTCAAGGTGATAGGAAAAATGCAATGCAACTTGCAGTTTCTGCAAAATGGACGGGATACACTATTTTTGAGCACCACCTCAAATGACAACATACCTTCTATTGTGCTTCTTGGCATGAGACATGAATAGTCTCCAGTCACACACTCTATATGTAAACTAGCCCAGTGGTCTTTACACATGTAGAACCTGTTAGGAATATTATTGAATATATGTTTTACAATACTGAAGTATGTGCTTATATACAGAAGAGGAGAGGGAACCTCTAGGTTAAGCCATTACTATACATTCCTAATATAGAGAAATCATATGATCTTATGTATCTTGTAGTATCTCTTACATGCCCCCTCAAGATCAAGGGGTCTTGACCACGCCAATCTTGTCTCGGAGCTCTATAAATCTTGGTCGAGGTAATGGTTTTGTTAACACATCAGCAAGTTGATCGCGGGTGTTGACGTGAGCAACACGAAGCGCCCCTTGTTGGATTTGATCACGAACAAAGTGATAGTCAATGGCGATATGTTTCATTCTGGAATGAAACACCGGGTTTGCACAGAGGAAGGTGGCACCGATGTTGTCACAGTACACAACTGGCTTGTGTGGTACGTCAACCCCAAGTTCCATTAAGACATTACAAACCCAGCTTAGTTCTGCAGCAGTGTTGGCAACAGCTCGATATTCAGCTTCGGTGGACGATCTAGCTACTCCTTTTTGCTTCTTTGCAGTCCACGAGATAGGATGATTGCCAATGTAGATGATGTAGCCATTGGTGGATGTGTAATCGTCAGAGTCGCCTGCCCAATCTGCATCTGAGAAAGCTTGAACTGACAAGCGGTTCTTTGCCGAGAAGTAAATGCCATGTGTGGTTGTGCCTGCAAGGTATCGAAGGATTCGTTTGGCAGCCTGCCAATGTTATTCGGTGGGTTTATGCATGAACTGGGAGAGACGATTGACGGCATAAGCAATGTCGAGCCTGGTGAAAGCGAGATATTGCAAGCTTCCGACAAGTTGACGATACCTCGATGGGTCTGTTAGTGGTACTCCGGAGCGTAAGGTGAGCTTTGGACTTGCGGGCATTGGTGTGCTGACTGGCTGGGCATTCTGCATGTTGTAACGATGGAGTAGATCGATGGTATATTTCCGTTGGGAGAGATGCAGTCCAAGGTCTGTGCGATGAGCCTCCAAGCCAAGGAAGTAGTTAAGGTCTTCCGGGTCTTTGACAGAGAAGCGATCAGCAAGCAAGGTGAGGATGTTGGTTATGCCAGATTTGCTGCTTCTTGTTATTAAAATGTCATCAACATAAACTAATAGGTAAACGAAATGAGAGCCCTGTTTTAGTGTGAAGAGTGAAATGTCAGAAACAGAGTTTCGAAACCCAATGCTGAGAAGATATGTCTTTAATTCGGTGTACCAAGCTCTGGGAGCCTGTTTCAATCCGTAGATTGCTTTGTGAAGACGGCAAATGTGCGTAGGATTGTCTGAGTCAATGAACCCCGGTGGTTGTTCCATGTAAACCTCCTCATTCAGTGTTCCTTGTAAGAACGCGTTATTGACATCAAGTTGTTGTATCGGCCAAGCTTTTGACACGGCAACATCAAGAACCATCCGGATCGTAGTTGCTTTGACGACGGGGCTAAATGTATCAGTGTAATCTCGTCCATATTCCTGGTTGTAGCCTTTGGCTACAAGACGGGCTTTGCATCGATGATGAGAGCCAGTGGAGAGGAATTTATTTTTGAAGAGCCACTTGACGTTGTGATGCGGTTGTCGAGGAACAAGTTCGAGTGTGCCATTCCTTGCGAAAGCGTCAATTTCGTCTGACATAGCACCTCGCCACCGTTTGTCTTTCATCGCCTGAGATACCGTTTGAGGTTTAGGTGGGATTGTTGGAGAGACGCCGGCATATAGATTGTATTTGGGGTTGGGCTTGACAATGTTATTTTTTCGGCGAGTTTGCATCTGGTGGCGATTTGGCAGTGGTGGAGGTGATGGAGGTGAAGTTGCGGTAGAAGATGCCGGCGACGGAGTTGGTGTAGGAACCGGTGATGGCGTCGTGGTAGAGCTTGATGAGGAGGATGGTTGTACGTAGCCCTGGGCGTTCGGGTATCCGAACCCGATCGGGTTCGGATCTTCGAATTTTCGGATTTTCGGATATATGAAAATAGAATCCGATCGGGTATTTTATATAATCGGGTCGGGTTCGGATAAAACCCGAACGGGTTCGGGTATTTTCGGATACACCCGAAGTCCGAACTGAATTTCGGATATCCGATGGATTTCGAGTATTTTTATCCGAAATTGATAAAAATACCCGAAACCCTTATTAAAAACTCGAACCCATACCAAAATACCCGAAGAGGCATATAACATAAATATCAAAAAACATAAAGTTTGAAACTCATAATTGAAAGTCTTAAAGAGTAAAAGAGTTAAGAGATTTAAAGAGAATGCAAGTCTAAATTCTGATGTTTAAAAGAGAGAAACAAGTAGATAAAGTTTAAAAAAGAAAAACAAGTAGATTAGACAAGTAAACCAGTCTTCTAATCCTCTTCTTCTTCTGCCATGTAACATGCTCAAGAGTCTTCTTCTTCACATTCAAACTCTGAAAATAAACAAACCAACATTACAAACTGTAACTTGTAAGTAAGTACTTAACATGGCATAGAGAGATAAGAAAGTAACCTCTTTGAAGCTCATCTTCAAACTCAACTTCTGCAAGAATTTGAGCATTTGTAAGCACCTTTTCTTCAAACTTTATGTCTTATTTTAACCATTGTTCAGTACACATCAGAACCTCCACCATGTAGTGTGTAAGACAACTTCTGTAGGGATCTATTATCCTTCCACTAGTGCTAAAAGCACTTTCAGAAGCAACAGATGACACTTGCATTGCAAATAAATCTTTAGCCATCGAGATAAAACAGGGTACCTTGCACTATTGACCTTCCACCAAGAGAGTACATCATACTCAACTCCCATCATCAAATCTGGATTCTCAACTTCTTCTCTCAGATATGTATCTAGTTCATTAGTATCTCTAACTCCAATAGTTCGAGCAATGTATCATACTTCTGCTCCATCGGGTTGTATCCATCAAACTCATCATCGACCGAGTCAAATAAGTCTTGATGTCTCTCTCGATTACTCGAGCTGAGCAGTAAGACTGAGTTTGTTCCGCATGATGTTGCTTCATCATATCTTTCACTATACTCTTTATACATATCACGCAAAATAGCCTTAACTGAATCCTTCATTGCCTTAGCTTCTACAGTCTCTACCCCATACAACTCCTCAAAACACAAATTTGCAAACTGCATCTTCTTTCTCGGATCCATAACACTAACAATAATCAACATCCTGTTAATGTTATTCAACCCACCCCAATACTTATCAAATTTCAAACATCTTCTCAGCATTTAACTTCACTTCGCTATCCCCACTAGCACAAAGTAACTGAAGCTTCACAGCAATGTTAACTATCTCGCCGTAACACTGATGTGCATTCATAGTAGTGGAGGCGGATACTACCAATGTAGCCTTATAGAAAACATTAAGAAACTTAACTAACCTCTCAATTTTACGCCAATCTTGACTCAAAGGAGGTCCAATCCTTTTACGCCATCAACATACTCCAAGAAGTGATCATTGTAAAGCTTATCCTCAAACTCCATTTTATCAAATGCTCCTTTAAACTTAATCGCCCTTGTCAGCATCAAATACGTAGAATTCCACCTTGTGCAAACATCTAGTGGCATACTACCCTTTGAGAACTTACCATATTCAACTCTTTGCTCAAACGCCTTTCTTCTATTTGGTCATGACCTGACATATGAGATACCATTACGGACTGCAGCCACACTAGCATCGATTTCAGTCAATCCATCCTTCACTATCAAGTTTATAATATGACCAGCGCACCTAAGATGCATGAAATCTCCATCCATAACCAGAGAATCATTTGATATCTCAGAGAAGCTTGATTGAAACTGACCCAGAGCATTGCTATTAGCAGTTGCATTGTCAACAGTGACACTGAACACCTTCTATCCCCCATTCAGCAAGACATTCTAGAAGTGTGTTTGCAATCGTCGTACCTTTGTGATCTATCACATTCTTAAATCCAATGATTAGCTTCTTCAATCGCCATTGTTTGTCAATGTAGTGTGCTGTGATAACCATGTAACTTGAACCTATAAGAAGAAAAAAATAACAGTAAGAATAGGTTATTAAGAATAAAAAGCTAAGATCATAATTTTAGTTTTAAAAAGTACCTGTTACCGAAGAAACCCAAATATCAGTGGTGAGTGAGACTCTTTGCTTATTAGCCAAAAACCATTGCCTAAGAGTAGCCTTCCTCTCCACATACATTTTCACAATGTCTCTTGTTGCTGTCCTTCTTGAATGCGGTTTATAGAGGTTAACCTAAATGAATTACATATAAGAAAAGACTGATTAAAACCGTAACAAATAGATAAGATTGGTTACATGAAGTAGCTAAGAAACATGTATTAAATCATTCACATAATCAAAGACAAAGTGACTGACCTTATCGCAAAAAAACTTTAACGCCACTCCTTCTATAAAAGACAATGGCAACTCTCCTATCACCAACATTTGATTAAGTGCTTCTCTGAAAACATGCTCAGGGACTTTTGCATACTGGATATTTCCTTCCTTATTAATCACCTGCTGTCCTCTTGTAGCATCTTGACCTTCTTCCCATGCCTTGTAGGCCTTACATATTCTGAGATGGTTCCACAAGTTCTTCGTCCCTGATTTTGTTGCACATCCTAATTCCTTTCCACAATAGTTACACTTACACCTGCGGCTGCCTGCTAATCTTGTGAAATGGGTCCATACACCAGACCTTGGTGTTAGTGTCCTTGGTGTCTTGTTTTGCTCAGCAGTAGTGCCACCACAAGATCCACTTCCCTCATTTTGTTTCCTTTTTCCTCTTGCTCTCGGTCTCGGTGTCATCGTTTCTTCTTCATCGTTTAAATCATCATCAGTATAAACTTCGTTCACTGGATTTGACGAACCCATCTGCATATCATATTAACAGAGATAGCAAAGTCAGAGACTCAAAGTAATCATATAAGGCCCATATGCAAATCATATAAACAGAGAAAGCAAAGTCAAAGACTAAGAGTAATCATATGGTTTTAACTTAACTTAAAACCATATACGAATCAAACTAAGACAAGTACAATGTATAATCAAAATAAACTAATTGCTTGAGTAGATAGTTTCGGATTCTACAATCTAATCATGTCAATGGAGTTTGTAGATTCACACTAAGTCTAAAAATTAAACAAGATGAAACATACAACATCAAAGCACCATCAATGCAGTTTCAGACAAATCATATAAACAAACCTGTGATTTCAGTTTCAGACCAAAAAATCGAAGGAGATGAGTTTCAGATCAAAGAACAAACCTGTGATTTCCTTCGTGAAGTCGCAGATGGAGGGGAGGATGCTATTCGATTTAGGTTTTCCAGCTTGAACAAGTGAGATTAATATCTGATTTTATTGGGTAAAAGCAAAAAAGTAACCTCGATTTTGAAGTTTGGTAGTCGAACAGGCTATAACAAGTTCTAAAATCGACAAACACATAGAAATGAAAAGGGAATTAGGGATTAGGAGGTTAATGGGTTAATGTGTTTTACATTATGATCGGGTATCTTCGGATTTGGTTCGGGTATCGGATATTACCCGAACCCGATCGGATATCCGATCTCATGAAATATCAAATCCGATCAGGTATTTTACCCTATCCGAATCCGGACCGAACTGCCCACTTCGGGTCGGGTTCGGGTTTCGGATTCGGTTATTATGCCCAGGGCTAGTTGTACGGGGTCGGGTGAAGCAGCGACCGACGACGGAGAAGATGATGTCGTGTTGATGAGAGGGCTCGTGTGTGAATGAGAAGCTGGACTTGGTGGGTCGGATAATGGGCCTGAAGTGGTGTTGTCATTTGTTGGGCCTGAGCCCGGTAGTGGTGATGACCTTGGTGGGCTAATCAGAGGAAGAGAAGGTGTCGAAGACATACCTGTTTGCGAAGGTGTCGCTGAATCCACGGTCTCGGTGGAGCGATCGCCTGTAGGAGTCGAGTGAAGGTCTGTGCTCTCGGAGGAAGCCCGTGATGATAGAGACGGTATGAGTGGCCGTGGGGTTGGAGTTATGATGGGTGTAGGTTGAGGGGACGAGGGTGTGGAAGGAACAGAGGAAGCGTTGGGACGGGGTGTTGTGAAAGGGTAGGCTGTCTCATCAAATTTGACATGACGCGACGTATAGATTCGACCGGAGCTTGGTTGTAAGCAGTGATAGGCACTTTGTGATGGGGAGTATCCGAGGAAGACACACGGTGTTGATCTGTCTTCTAATTTGTTGTTGTTGTAGGGTCGGAGGAGAGGGAAGCAGAGGCACCCAAACGCACGAAGCTTCAGGTAGTTGGGAGGTGTACCAAACAACATCTCGAACGACGACTTCAGGGCAAGTACCGGTGTCGGTAATCGATTTATGAGATAGACTGCAGCGAGTAACGCATAGGACCAATACGTCTTAGGCATGCCAGCGTGAGAGAGAAGAGTGAGCCCTGTTTCGACTATATGGCGATGCTTTCTTTCGGAGATGCCATTGTGTTCTGATGTGTGAGGTGGAGAGGTTAGATGTGAGATTCCGGCTGTCGCAAGGAACGGTCGAAGAGCTATGAATTCACCGCCATTGTCAGTGTATAGAGTCCCAATTTTGGTATTGAAACGATTTTCAACAAGAGATTTGAAGGGGATGAAGGTGTCACGGACTTGAGCTTTGGTTTTTAGTGGGTAGAGCCAGGTATATCGGGTGAAGTGATCAACATAGATAACATAGTATTTGTAGTTATCAATAGAGACAATTGGGGATGTCCAGACATCGGAGAATATATATTCAAGAGGACGGGTAGAAACTATTGTGGATTCAGAGAAAGGGAGCTTGTGAGCTTTATTAATGGAGCAATCAGAACAAAGAGTTGAAGAGGAAGGAGAGTTTAAACAAGGAAGTGCAAAATGAGAAATAATTGTTTTGAGAATGGAGCTAGAAGGATGGCCTAAGCGGTTGTGCCAGTCAGCCATAGATGGTTTGGAGGTGGTGGTTGCGAAGAAGGATTTGACGGTGGAGAGGGAGACTGGCCACTCATAAAGCTCATCCTTGGTCTTGCCTTGGATTAACGGGATTCCCGAGAATAGATCCTTCACCTGAAACCATGCAGGAAAGAATTCCACAGAGACCTGATTAGCGTTACACAAACGATAAACAGATATGAGGTTTTTGTGTATATGAGGGACACATAAAACATTTGGTAAAGTGAAGTTTCGAGTTGAGGAGGTAGGGAGAGAAAGGGAACCCATATGTGTAATAGGTATGCCTTTACCGTCACCAAGAAGGACATTGTCACCACCATGGTATGGATGATGGAGGGAGAGATTTTGCAGATCATTTGTCATGTGGTGAGTCGCTCCACTGTCCATGACCCACGGACTTGTAGACGAAGTAGAACCTAGAGCTAAGTTAGCTCTCGGCTGCCAGGGACGAGGCTGCGACATCATTGCATTGTTGTAGTAGTCTTGGCGAGGTTGATGTTGTCGACACCTCTTGGCACTGTGCCCGTAGATGCCGCATAGTTGACATCTCCCCTGGTAACCTTTCGTCTGACGAGAGTCTTGAGAGTCGGAGGGAGAGGGGTTGTTCTTCGACCATGGCGTAGAGGAGCGAGAGTAAGAGCGACCCTGGTTTTGACGTTGACGTGAGGCAACATTCGCAGTGATTGGAGCGGGACTGATGAGGGCGTGTGAAGTGGCCATCAGTTTAGCCTCTCGATTGAGAAGTTTCTCATGAACTTCGGTGACACTGGGAGGTGTATCACGACCTTCCATTTGATCTGCAACTGGCTTGTACTCCTCAGGGAGACCATCAAGGATAAACTCGATTTGTGCCTCATGCTCAACCGGTTTACCAAGCAGGGCTAACTGATCAAAGCGAGCAGTGAGACCTTGTAGGTAATCGTCAATGGTTTTGTCACCTTTGGTGAAGTGTTTGAGTTGAATCCGGAGTTGTTGAACGTGTCCCCAGCTCGGATTAGCGTACGTAGCTGCGATCTTCTTCCACATTTCAGCCGATGACTTGGTTTTGGAGACAACGGACTGAATGGACGGTGACAAAGTGCCAAGGAGACCACTGTAGATGAGTCTGTCCTGACGGTGCCAGGTCGTGTACGTCGGATTCGTCGTGACCTGCTCGTTGACAGTGATTGTTGGATCTGGCGGAACAGAGGAGCCATCAAGGAAACCTGCAAGTCCATAGCCATCAAGGAGAGAGTGAACTTGCAGGCTCCACGTCATGTAGTTGACAGAGGAGAGTTTGTTGATATTCATCATGTTGACGTTGAGAAGGGAGGAGGTAGGATCAACTGTGTCTACGGCAGCCATATCGATAGAACAGAGAAATAGATCTCAAGAAAGAAGAAGAGAAGCGAGAGGAAAGAAGAGAGAAGCGGCGGAGAAAAAAAAACTTTAGGCTCTTGATACCATGTTAGGAATATTATTGAATATATGTTTTACAATACTGAAGTATGTGCTTATATACAGAAGAGGAGAGGGAACCTCTAGGTTAAGCCATTACTATACATTCCTAATATAGAGAAATCATATGATCTTGTGTATCTTGTAGTATCTCTTACATGTAACTAAAGTAAGACAGGTTACAAACAATTTCATTCTAATGTTGTACACCAATTGTTTGTATATGTTAGTTGATGTTTACGCAAATAGTTGTAACTTGTAAAGCATGTTAAAGCTTTGTCAAAGTGAAACTATTCGTGTTGATTCTTCGAGTCAAACGTTTAGAAAAAGTAGTCATCTTAATTTTCTTGTTTTCGGTCTCCAAATCTTAAAACAGACAAGACTGATAGAAGTATTGCGTTTTTTTTTTTTTAATTTTAAGGTAGATTTTGTAGAAAATTAAAGGCTGAAAACGTTATACAGTAAAACCTCTATAAATTAATAAAGTGGAGATCATGAAATTTTATTAATTTATAGAGGTTTTAATTTATCCATAAATTAATAATTATCAATTTATAGAGAGATTTTCCTAATTTGGTTAAAAAATATTAAAAATAAGATTTAATCTTTAAAAGTAATATTTTTATAAAATCAGTTACAATGAAAATAACAATTATCATGTTTTGAAAATAGCACTCAAAGATTTTTATATAGTAAAAATATTAAAAATTAACTCTAAGAAAAATTAATGTGTAGATATATACATATATTTAGATAATTTTATATAATTATTAATTTATATTATTGATGAGACCATATATTTACAAAGGAGTTTCAAAAAATTATTATTTTATTATATTATCGAATAGTGTCCAAAATTACACTAGTCCCAACTTGGAACCGGATAAATTTTATAAATTTATAGAGATTATTAATTTACCGAGTATTAATTTATAGAGGTTCTACTGTATACGGATTTACTTTACTTAGTAATTATACATTATGGAAATTAATCAACTCATAATGCAAATGAACATGAAAAAAACAAATTATACAGGAAATCTAAAAGGTAACCCTTTAATTGCTTCAACCCAGGCCTTCAAATATCCTTGCATTTAGACATTCAAGAGAGCAGACGTATTCATTTGAGATTTCAAGAATCTTTATGATGGTAGGAAAAATGCACCGCGACTTGCACATCTTGCAAAATGGACGAGATATACTGATATTGAGCACCGCCTCATAATATTTGTACTAACTCTCCATTGTGCTTCTTGGCATGAGATTTGAAAAGTCACCGAGCACACACTTTGTATGTAAGGGCATCTCTAACCCACCTCTATATTTGCTTTTTAACTCTATTTTAGAGTAAAATGTATTCCAACCCATCTCTATTTCTACCTCTATAATAGAGATCTCTATTTTTTCCTCTATATATAGAGGAACTCTATTTTTTCCTCTATAATAGAGTTGAACTTTTTTATTTATAAAATGGTTATTGAACTTTTAACACTTTTATATTTATGATCAAAATAAATAAAATATATATTTAAATAGTTTAATAATAATTTAATTTATAGATTAATAGGATAATTGAGTATAAAGTTACATTTAACTAATTTTAATATTTTGGTTTAAAAATTTTAAATGTTTTTGTATAGAAAAATTTTAAAGGTTTTTGTACAGAAAAACATTTTTAAAAGTTGAGACTATTATTTGCAAAAGAAAATTTCTATAAAATCTTATTAAATATAAATAACTTAAATATTTTAGTTTTTATTCATACCATAATATTATTTTTAATACAACAAAGACTAATTATTTAATATTTTGGTAAATTGCTTCTAGATCTACCAATATCCCTAAAAATTTGTCCAATCTACTATGTTTTATTATTTTGTATGATGCAATGTATTTTTTTTAATAAATGTAATATTTAAATAATATTTATGAATGTTCAAAATTTAAATAATATCATAATTTTATGAAAATTTCACAAATACTAAAATAAATGAGTCAGTTTGCAACTTTTATAAGTAAAAGGTATTAATATTAAAATAAAAAAGGAATCTCTATAGAATATTCTTTTTTGGAGGAAAAAATAGAGGTATCCATTGAAGCAAAAGTCACCTCTATTATAGAGTTCCTCTATTTTAGAGGTAAAAATAGAGAAAATCATTGGAGATGGTCTAAACTAGCATGGTGATCTGTACAAACAATTAAAAGGTTACCTTTTTGTATATATATATTTTTTTTCATGTTCATTTGCATTATGAGTTGATTAATTTCCTAAAGACATACAGTATAGCATTAATGCAATTACATGATAACAAGGAACATGTAAAAGAAATATCAAGAAAGTTAAAAAACCAACGATTTATCATGCATCATACAGTACTTCATTTCATCTTCGGGCTTCAACAATATATCTTCACATCGTTCGCACGGGCTTTGAGTACAAAATAGAGCAGCGTAAAGAGCAAAAGTATGAGTTTGAGGTTCCGATCGTCTTCAAGATGATAGGGTTCATGCAACGAGATTTACAATACCTGCATAATGGCCGAGATACACTATTATTGAGCATCACCTCAACTGATATATCCAAAGGTCTAGTGTGCTTCTTGGCATGAGCCCTGTAAATAATCCGAGCACACACTCTACATGCAAACTGGCCCAGTGATCTTTGCACGTGTAAAACCATGTCTTCGGATTGGTTTCTTTCTCACAAATGTCACACCAGTATTTACCACTTGCCTTTTCGCCATAGTATAGTGAGAGAGGATGATCGTCAATTCTATGCTTTACCATTTGTGGTAACGTGGCACATCTGAAGTCCAAGATAAACCCACAACTATCTTCAATGCATCTAAGCACAAAATTTGTTCTCTTGTTGCAACCATTGCATATTTCATTGTTTTCTAGTGAAATGTAATATAAGGGATGATGAGGATGACTTGGATGGACAAATGGCTCAGAAATTGTACCGCACCAAACATCAAATGTCTTATTCCCACCCTGATATCTAAAACCATTGGACATTCTAAAACAAGCCTCACATGTGAAGAAATTGGTCTCGCTTGTAACTAAAGTAAGTCGTTCATTGTGTAGAACATGCCGTTTCTTTCTAGGCAATAGAGCACAATTTTGGTGAAGAATGAAACCACAATCCATACAACAGTAGAAGGGTTGGATAGAGATGGGATCAATGCATGCATTGCATCGCTTGTTGTCCTCACATAAAACACCATTAATGTGGAGCCTTAGGTAATGCTCTTTGTGGCTGAAATGTTGTATTGTGTTGTCATTTATAACCACATATGGCTCTACATCTTCTGTTTCTTCAGGCCCTCCTTCAAGTTCTTTCCCGTTCCACACATCTTTTCTAGTAGCACATTTAGAATGAACAACATAGCCAGGACACCTCTGACAAGAATAACCTCCACAAGTCCAATCCACATTCTGGCGACAAACCCCACACACAGAATTTACGACACCGAGAAGAGAAGTACGAGAAACACGATGATCATGTCGATTGATGTTTATGAGGCGTGGAAGGCCAAAACAGTCTTTATGGATCATGAAATCACATACAAAACAAGCGTAAGGGCTTCGATCTCCCTTCAAGCCGCATGCATTACATGTAAAAGAAATGAGTCTTGGGAGAAGGGTGAGTTGGTGATCATGAGTTTTCAAATCCAAAAGAGATTGCGGTGGTGGGTGTAAAACACAACGCATATCCAAAGTCAAGTTACACGGCGAACAATGATAAAACATTTCATTATCAACTTTTCTTCCGCAAAGACGACATTTTCCATCAGAATAGGCCGGTGGTTGACCAGTAAGAAGCTTAAGAGTATGTAAGGAGTGGTGAGAGTGGCTTACTTGTAAGGGATGCTTAGCCTCCGACGGTTGCCATACGCAATCCACATGGAAGGCTAAATCACATTCAAGACATTTGTATGGAAACCCATAAGAAGCCTTCCCACAGTTAGCATCACAAACGAACTGGATCAGCTTCATGTCCTTGAGAAGGGTTAGCTTGTGGTGATGCGTCTCAGAGCTGTCAATAACCTCTGGTGGTGGGTACTTTGCACAGTATAAATCCACGTCGAAGTCACAAACATCACAACAAAAGCATAGATCCTGTATGGCCCTTCCACATAAATCACATACATGACGTGGTCTATTTCGAAGCCGAAGAGTATGAATGGAGTGAGATGGGTGTTCGATATATTCAGAGAACTCCGCACATTTTTCATGGACGAAAAAGTCGCAGAACTTGCAAAAGTAGCCGTCACTGATAGCTGCAAAGCGTCTACAGCAGTCGCCTCTCCTCACATCATTCCAAGGCATCATAAGATGCTCGTGGAACAGCGGTAGTGACACTCCCTCAGAATTCATGGTCTTATATACTAGGAGAGATTGGGAAGAAGAAGAAAAAAGTTGGATCTGAAATATCAACAAAGATATGATCCTGTCTCAAAAGTCTTCTCTCGTTAATCTCAACGACGACAACAAAATTATTAGTTGTATTTTAATATATCAGACTTTTGCATTGGTGGTCTTTCTCTTTCATTAACAACAATAAAAATAAGTATTATGGTTAAATAGTGCACAATATAACTACTGTGGGGAAAATTAATAACAAAATTCCACTAGATGACTAAACATAGACGAACGTATAATCCGAAAATCAAATTATTATTATTAAAACGAACGAAACACCAAAACTGGCGCAGTTGATAATTAGAGACCATCACCGTGCAAGCTCCGCAACCACCTTCGCCGCACCCGAGCTTTGTCCCGGTAAGTCGTCTAAAGATAACAACAAAAGTATGAGCAAGTTAGAAGAAAAAAACATCATCGCTGACTCTTGGAGCATAGCCTTAACAAGATGCATAATCTTTAAACTAAGAGACATAAAAAGAGAAAGTGGAACACATACATCTCTCTGTTTATAAAAAATCTAAAGTTGCACAACTCAACTAATAGGCACACATACACATATCTGCATATCTAAGAAGGATATTTCCAACACCAGAGTAAAATTGATTTTTAAGAAATTGAGCTTAGAGTCAAGTGATCAATTTCATGTATCTAAAATTACCCACCTTTAATTTGAGATATTCAAGAAGGGTCATATGAGCCAAGCCATCAGGGCAACACCTCTACGAATACCATTAACGTACAGTACCGCCTCCATAGACTCATATCCCGGTTGCCCCATCTCTCCTTCGTTCTTCAGTGAACCAATAACTAAGTGATGTAGAGAGGTCAAAATTAAAGAAGAAGATGGAGACACTGGTGGATGCTCAAAGGATCAAAGTAAAGCACAATTACAATGAGAGACTAAAAGAGCCCATTAGCTTTCAATTTCTCTTTGCATTCACTCCATCAATTAGTTTGAACAGCGACGTGAAACGAACGACGCCTACTCCCTCCTTCATGGTGAAAGTGCAAATCGAATCATTGAATGATCTGACCCAAAATGCACCAACTTATCCTAAACTATTAAGACCAAATCCATATTTGGTTGGACCAAATAATTTCCGGATCTGAAGCAAACTGGGTCTGGTGAGACTAACATCGATCAAATCTCTCACTTTGGTGTAATTGGGCCACTATAATACTACCATGAATTTATTTTTCTAAACAATAATATATGGTAAAAAAAATAATGCTCTTTCCGTTTCAAAATATAGGATGTTTTACGCAGATTAAGAAAATTTTACTTTTAACAAGTTCAGCTAATCAGAAACAATACTGCATAATATAAAATACTAAACTAATCTAAAAATTGCATAGAAACTTGAAAACATCCTATATTATGAAACAACAAACTTCTCTAAAACATTTTATATTTTTTGAAACGGAGGGAGTAATATATGGGGAAAAAAGTGAGTGAAAATTAAGAAAAAGATTTTTTTAAAAATGAAATATTTATGTGCTTGTCGTAATTAGAAAATATTCTACAAAACAAAAGAAAAGAAAAAAGACAAGAGCTGCATTCATAAATAAACAAAATAATAAGCATCTATCACCATAAATCTATAACTATACGGCGTCTTTGTGCTGTTTGTATTCCAAATAAGAGACTTGTCTCTGCAACTTGATCTGCTCATAGAACTTAGCAATGAACTCCTCTGCTCTCACATCCACCCCTTTATCTTCTTCCTCATCATCTTCTTCCGTACAAGATTCATATTTTAATTCACCGTAACCGTACGATTTTACCTCATCGGAATAATCCTGACCGTCCATTTCAAAGTCGTAGTCAAAATCTACGGGAGGAGCAATGCAGGGAAGGAGGAGGAACCTCATAGACGATGTAGTAGGACGATGTTTCTTGACGTTAAATAACGGCGTTTCATCAAAGGAAAGCTGGCGTTCTCCGTAATAACGGTCACCGTTACTACTACTATGATGACGCATATGAGCTAGGGCTTTGAGATGCTTGGAGAACAAGCTACGTAGTTCGAACAAAGGCCATCTTTTGAATACTCCACCTTTTCTTCCCCATAGAAGAGCCATCCTCACGAGACTCCATGCTTTATGCGTTATTGGGTTTCTTCTGGTTTTCTTCTGAGACGAATCCGCCATTGATGGTTTGATATATAATCTGCAAAATCTTAATAATTGTAGTAGTGATTTGATCTGATATGGGTTTTTTTCTTTTCTTAATGAAGAGTGTTTTTGTTGTGTGTGGCTTATGGTTTCTTGAAATGATTGTGTGATATATAAACACAAAAGTTGTGCAGCTTTTGCTTGCTGTTTGCAATTTGCCCAACGCGGAGTAACAAATAAAAATAAATTATCATATTTAACGTGACTGACATTTAGTGCATAAAGTAAGCTATTTTTTTATTTACTAGTTTTTGTACTCGATTAAAGAAACAAAAATCTATAAACAGGAATGCCCCCGAAATTTAAAAACTTATAAGATATTATCATTTAATTTTCTTTATTACTCATAAAATGGGGAAAGAAAAAGCGTTTACGAAAAAAATAAAAGAAAAACTTTTACAAATAAGCTCATGTGGGGTCACGGACTCACGGCTGGACTCGGACCATATCTTAGCTGTGTTAGCCGTTTTGTTTCTCAGTTTACGCTTTTTCGTTTTATTTCTTTTGTCTGTTATGCTTTTAGACTTTTAGTCTTTAATACTATATACTTTTTTTGTTGTTTTCAACATAATTATTAGTTTCACGTTTTCAATCTCCAGATGTGTATACGTTTAGATATTGTCTTCTTTTTATTTATTTATCAATATCAATCTATCTTTTTTTTTTTTTTTTTTGACAACAAAAAAAATATCAATCTATCTTAAAATTAACTTAGATGTTACGTTATATATATATATTGTTACATTTTTACGTTATATTTACATAATGGTTCTTGCCGTTTGTATTACAAATTTTTGTAGATGCTACAATAAATAAAAGTGTTAGAAGAGTTCTATATGATTTGACTAGAAAGAGTTTTGTCTTTTAAGAAATGCAATTTTATGTTGAATAAAATAAATTGATAAACGAATAGTTCCAAGTCTATAATTATGTGGTAGTTAATCTGGATCATTACTGAACTTGCAACGGTTAGATAATAAGGGTTATTAATTTAATAGAAGAAAACAAATGGAGTACATAAAAATGGAACTATCATTAAAATTAAATAGGGATTATTATTAAAAAGTAATTAATAATTAAAACTTGGGAGAGTAGGCTGCATTAGTTTAGTTGTGTGTGCCATTGAATCATGTTGTTGCGGCTGTCTCCTTATCATAGTTTCCAGTTTCCACGAAACCGTGTTCCATTTCCAGATACTGTTTTTGTAACGTGCGTTCTTTGTTGGATCTCAGAAAGTATATAGATTAATGAAAATGAAAAAAATAATATATATATATATTTTTTATATATTTATATATATGTATATTTCTCAACTTCTAGACCAACGATATTGACAACCAGAGCTGGGCAAAAAATGACTCGAAAACCAAAACCAAAATATACCGAACCGAACGTAACCGGTAGAATACTCTATTGGGCCCTAATCTCCTAAACCGAAAAACCCGAACCGAAATGGTATCCGACATACCCGAAATAAAATCATATATAGAAAATATTAGTTATATATATATATTTTAGAACATAGTTATTCAAAGTTACAATTTAAAATTCAAAAATATTATTTTTTCCTAGAACAAAATAATGAAAATACTCAAAATAACCAAAATTATATTGAAATGTTTAGCTATAATTTTTTAAAATTAACCAATTTAAAAAAAAAATTATTTTAAAAAATTTATTTTAATATTTAACATTAAAATTTCCGGGTAATCAAGTAAAATTCAGATTTTTTGGGTTAAATTTAAAATGGGTAAAATACCCGAACCTCATGATATCATTTTCGGGTATTTATAGGTTCTCGAGATTTTAGACCCGAATGACACGAACCGTAAGAGAACCGACACGAATCTAAGACCGAACCGAACCCAAACCGATATTTTCTGTTTACCTTAATAGGTCCTAAACTAGAAAAAATAATATATATTATATATTATATATACATAGTAGAATTCACTGCTATTGACAACAAAAAAAGGAACAACAATATTGTTAAAAAAAAAAAAAATCTTCATGCAAATTAGTGCCGCCCACTATATTGGTAATATATTATAAGGCTTTGCACCGCCAAAGTATAAAGAAGTCTTGTTTTACTATTGCCTGCAACAATAAAATTCCTTAGACATTTTTGTTTTTGTTTTTGTTTTTTTGACATGTATTTTGTGAGAAAACTAGTATTTTATATTATGATGTTTATAAATTGGTTAAATTTCTCTGCACATGGTTACATTAATCGTTACATGAGAGTTCAGGGAAGATGATCTCAAAGATTGTATCGGAACAGAAGTGCTTCAGTTGACAGATATAGTAAATTAAAGTCTTCAAATCAATGTTACTTATGTACACATGTGGACGCAGAACTGTGTTTAGAGTTTAGACTGGCTGAGATAGCAGACTCTTTGCTCTTCTGTTTGAATCCACGGTACCCATAATTGTCTCAGACATCACTAAATATTTGCCGAGATTCATTAATTACAACAAGGTAAGTAAGATATATATATATATCTATACTATTAAAGCAGAAGTACTCACTAGACTCAAAATGGACCATGACTTGGTTTTGGTAGGTTTTTCATTAAAAATGATTAGAGAATCACAAAATTTAATCTAATTAACCTATAGTTTCGTTTTTGACAAATGACCATTATACCCTCGATCGATCACTTAAAAAATTATGGGTCGGGACGCGGATCCTAAAATATCCGACAACAGAAGGAAAAAAAGTCGCGGATCTGTTTGTACTCCAGATTAATCTTTTTCGGATCCAGTATATTATTTCATTCAAGATTAGTTATTTAAGATCCCAAACAGAGTTATTCGTTATAGGCAAACACTCTGATTTCATTTTTCTTTTAAGGTATTTAAATGAAAACCATAAATTTTAATTACCAAATCGGATATTTCCTTAATTACCGAGATTCGATCATAACAAATAATCTTTAAAAAGTAATATTTTGTGATTCTAAGAACCATAATAGTATCCAAAATAAAGCATAAATCAGTATAATCTTTTCATATCTTTGTTCCCAAAATTATCTTGCTATTCAATGCTAACTAAACAAATCAAACAACATTCAATATTTTAAAATTATAGAAACTAGAATATCTTAATTACATCTTCGATTTAGATTATATGGAAACTGGAAATCATATAATTAATAGCAAATGGAAACCAATATTGCATATTCTTAATCATTGGTATATTACTCGCATATTCCATATATTGCTAATCACTCACCTACAACCCTAGGATCTCTTTATAAGTCTATAAATACTGCTCATTCACCAGAGCTCATAACAACAAAAAACCGAAACACACAAGCAGAAAATTTTAATTATAATCATTTTTGTTTTTTCTTTTACCTTTCTAATACGTTCGCTCAAAGTATGTTTTGATTGTAAGGATTATTTATTTCATTAATTAAGTTATTGATTTATGCTATACTCTCCTATATCCAAACTACATTCTTATATACTATGAGTTATTTTATTCAACAACAATCAATTTTTTTTTTCCAGCAACACTCAGTTTACATTTCTGAAAATTAGAGTTTTATACAACTTATGCAATAAAATTGGTTATTAGCCATTCCATCTCTAGCTTGATCAAAATTATTGAGCTATTACGGCTGATTTTTTTGTGTATTACCGGCCACCTATCAAGCAAATGCATTTTACTACAAAACTACTATCCAATATTGCGGTGTATCTGTTTCCGTGAAAAGCTACATTTTACAAACTACTTACTCTATTAGGATTTCCAATTTACTGTATAACTCCAAATATATAAATAAACACTATATAAACAAAGAAAATAAGTCAAAATAAAAAACTACATTACAAAAATACAAATTACAAAAAAAGTAACTAATAAAATATATAATCATGTGCTGTAGCACGGGGTATCACCTAGTATATATATATATATATATATATATATATCAAACTCCATGAGAAATTAATTATTTTATATTTTCTTACTTAACATATATAAAATAATACTTAAACTCTACTTCCTCCGTTTCAAAATATAAGATGTTTTAGTGAAAACACGCTTATTAAGAAATAGTTACTTTTAAAAAGTTTAACCAATCACAAACAAGTCTACATAATATAAATATAAATTTAATCTAAAAATTGGATAGAAAATTGAAAACATCCTATATTATGAAACAAAAATACTTCTCTAAACATCCTATATTATGAAACGGAAGGAGTATTAAATTAGATATTAAAAATAAGAAAGTTGAATTTAGTTTTCACATCCTTTTTGTAAATTTAGTTTTTTTTTATTTTTAAACTTTAAAATCTTTGAGAAAACAAAATAAATTAAAGTTTTAAAAAATCTACTTTAAACAAAAAAAAAACTTGAATAAATTAACTGCCGTAAAGAAACAAAAATAAGTGAGAGAAAAAGCAAAAAAAAAAAAAAAATCAAAATTTTAATTTTTACGTAACATATAAATAAATAATTTATAAGAAAGGAAACTATTAATTTTCTAGATTAAAAAATAAGAATGAGATAGACATTAAAGCAGCACCAAATTAACTATAAATTTGGTGTAGATTTCGCTCCAAAGTACCCGGAGCTGAGGGCAGTATACTACACTCTCTTGTTCTCCCTCATCGAGACACTGAGCAAGTCTCCACAGAGCTTTTCTCTGGCTGAACTAACCAATGCTCAATCCCAATTGACCGAGCTGACGAAGGCAGGCTTCAAGCTCGACTTCTTGGAGTCAAAGCTGGAGGACCTTTCCTTGGAGAGGAAGAAAGCAGTTGTCCAACTCGAGGAACGGGTCAAGAATGTGGAACTGACTTTGGAAGAGATCAAATACGCGGCTGCCGCTAGAGTTTCTTCGTTTGGGTTCATAGACTTCCTCGTAAAGATATTCTTTCTCTCTTGCTTCTCAATCTGAAAGTGTAAGCTTAGACATGATCATCACATTACTAAAGCGCATAGATGACGATTATCTGTTGTCACTTGATTTCCCTAGCCGTTGATTTCGGTAGGTACGTGTAAACTAGTGGATGATTTTAGGTACTTGCTCTTTTTATATTACAAAAGGCATTGTGTGTTAAAAAAAAAAAAGACATTAACCTTAGTTTCTTCATGAGGCTTGTCAGTTTTTAATGGGCTGAAGAATTTCGATGAGATTTGCCATCCACCACCGTGAATCTGGAAACGCGAAAAAAGCTTCTTTAATTCATATCCGATCTATCCATATCCTTTATCGCCATCTCCGTCGTCGTCGATTCTCACCGACGTCCTCTCAAAACTTTCCAGTCATGCATCTCTCATTAGACTTGATCGTCTCCTTTTGTAGCGACAACGTCTAAGTGCAACAGAACCAATCGCTTTAATTTTTTTTCCGAATGATATTATAAAAGGAAGGTCGATGAAAGAATCAGAGCATCATCATCACGCTCGTCTCGTCTCTTGCTTGTCTGGTCTGCTTGGTGAAGTTGATACAAAACAACCTAATATTATTTTGGCTTGGGAGTTAAAGTTTTCATAGCTAACGGCTATTTTAGATTAAACTGATATAGTTTCTTATTATTATTTTTTTTCCTATTTCACTAAGGCTGGGAAAATACAGAGCAAAACTGACCCAATTAATCTACACTTCTGATTATAAAAAAAAAAATCATGATTAAACGTGTTGATTGATTCTTTGGCTGCAGTTATCCACAAAACAAAAAGGGTTGAGGATGATCACATAATTCATCTCTGAGTAATGGTTATGTCGAAGTGGGAGAAGTAACTATCGCTTAATGTTGTGGAAAAGTACAAAGCTCTCTTAAACAAGAGATCGGATAATCAAAACTTCTCCCAGCAACCGTTTTCAGATCACATGATTGACTCACTTTTACGTTATGCATATTTTAGAGCTTGAGAAAAAATTACGGAGAGTCAGTTTGCAAGATTTATATATAACTTTACTGTTTTTGGTTACTTCATCAAATTAAGACTGCAAGATTTTTAGATACGTATCAAATCAAAATGACACAATAAATCTAAAGAAATAACGATACATTAACATGCATGCTTTCTTTTTCATTTTGGGCTTTAATCGTAAGTGGCGCATCCTAAAGAGCACAAGTATTCATCTGAGGTTCCAAGCATCTTCACGACGATAGGGTAAATGCAATGCAACTTGCACTTTCTGCATAATGGACGATATATACTGTTATTGAGCACCACCTCATATAATTCAGGGTCACCCTCTATTGTGCTTCTTGGCATCAGACCTAAAAAGTCTCCGAGCACACACTCTCTATGCAAACTAGCTCGGTGATCTTTACAAGTGTAGAACCATGTCTCTGGATTAGTTTCTTTCTCACAAATATCACACCAGTATTTACCACTTGCCTTTTCTCCATAGCATAGTGAGAGAGGATGATTGTCAACTCTGTGCTTTACCACTAGTGGTAGAGTGGCGCATTTGAAGCACAATGAAAATTTGCAACCATCTTCAATGCATCTAAGCACATGGTAACGATTCGTGTTGCAACCATTGCAAATTCTACACTCATGTATTACAGTGTAATATAAGGGATGATCAGGATGACTTGAATGGACAAATGGCTCAGAAATTGAACTGCACCGAACATCGATTTTTAAATCCCCATGCTGGTATCTGAAACCATTGGACATGTTACCACAAGCATGACATATAAAGAAATTGTTATCGGTTGTCACTAGAGTAAGTCGTTCATTGTGTAGCACATGTCGTTTCTTTCTAAGAAATCCAGCGCAATCTTGGTGGAGAATAAAGTCACAATCCATACAACAATAAAAGGATTGGAGACAGATGGGATGGGCGCATGCGCTGCACCGCTTGTTGTCATCACATAGGACACCATTAACGTGGAGTTTTAGGTAATGCTCCTTGTGGCTGAAATGTTGTATTGTGTTGTCATCTATCACCACATACGGCGCTATATCTTCTATTTCTTCAGGTACTCCTTCGAGTTCTATCCCGTTCCACACATCATATCTAGTAGCACATCTAGAATGAACGACAAAATCAGGACACCGCTGACAAGAATAACCTCCATAAGTCCAATCCACCTTTTGGTGACAAACTCCACAAACAGAATTCACGACACCAAGAATGGAAGTTCGCAAAACACGGTGATCATGCCTATTAATGTTTATGAGGCGTGGAAGGTTAAGACAGTGTAGATGGATCATGAAACCACATTCAAAACATACGTAAGGGCTTCGAGATCCCTTTAGCCCACAAGCATTACATGTAAAAGAATCGAGTCTTGGGAGAAGGGTGAGTTGATGATCATGAGCTTTCAAATCCATCAGAGTTTTTTGTGGTGGGTTTGAAACACAACCCATATCCAAGGTAAAGTTACATGAAGAACAATGATAAAACAATTCATCAACCATTTTTAGGCAAAGACGACATGCTCTGTCAGAATAGTCTGGTGGCTGACCTGTGTGGAGTTTAAGAGGATGCCAAGGATGGTAAGAATGGTTTACCTCCAAAGGATGCTCATGGACCAACGGCATTAACACTCCCTCAGAATCCATGGTCTTTTTCTACAAGATTTTGAAGAAGAAAGAAGAAATTGAATCTGAAATCTTCTGTCAAGTCGTTCTCTCTCTCCACTTTTTCTTTTACTTTGATGGACTTTTTCTAGGCTTTCTTTTTTGGGTGGGTGGGTGAATGTATATTGTACACCAAACATCATCGTACTTATATATTATTTTACTATAGTAGACCACAGTTTTAATTATTTTTAATTTTAGGTGGCTATGTCCACAATTATTTGATTCCATGCACTATATATGAATTCTTAAATAAACGATTTTTTTTTCTCTTCTTCTTTTTATCACAAGTAATAATATGCAAAACGCACATTAATAAATGAAAACTAAACTCAAAACTAAATTAATATAAGATGAATCCATATACGATTCAGTAAAGCATTGATAAAAGGTAAAGTAAAACTCAAAATACTTTCAAAGGTATCGTATATATATATGTGCAAAACGTCAATCTTGGTCTCTTTTCCCTTTCGATGTAGCATTTCTAACATGTCCATTGGAGATGATGTTTCTTTCTTCTTTTGGGTTCATTAACCATGCTTCTAAACTAAATGTTTGCTGTTTTGACAATAACTCAATGTTGGATGCTTTGCAGCCTCCTACGTACATAATAAATCAAAATAATTGCTATAGTACTCGAGTTAGAAGTTTTAGAATTTGGAGCAATATCTTCTTTTTATTTTCACTTTATCGAAAAGCTTTTGATCAGCAAGCATCAACGTCAAAACAACAGAGCTTAATTCCACCCAAGATCAACTCTCACAAAACAATGCCTACACTTCTCAAAGAAGTTGAAACCGTCTAAACATGAGAATCGAATATCGGTGTTTCTCCTTCGACAATAGATTTAATTTAAGGATCTATGTTTAATCGAGAATGACATATATTCGCCGATGCCACTCTTTTCTTAATGTTCAGTATAACAGAGTATTTCATCCTCCACCAGAAAAGTCCATCCAGGAAGTAAGTAAGTCTCTACAACATTATATACATCAATAGGAGGTTTCTGTCTCTTGTGATGGTACAGTAGTATATATAGTTTACCAGGCTATAACTGCATTGTTTTTGGTTACTTCACAAAGCATTATATAGAAAGCGGATCAGGCACTGGCCTTCGAATATCCGATCACGTATCTATAATAACCCCAAACAAGTTGATTATCAGTGCATGGAGATGATAAAGTATGCATCAACGACGACGTACTACAATTAAATTTAGCCAATAACTAATTTGATTAACAAAACAACTAGTAATTTTAAATAATATATGTTTGGTTTTAGCTGTCTTTTGTTTTTCTTTTAACTTCCGCTTCTCGTAACAAAAGCAGTTAAGAGACAGCCTTAACTTTCAGTATAACCCCAAACTCTTCATGACTTACAGCTTTCACCCCAATACACTTTTTAAAATAGTAAAATACACCCTTTTATTTTATTCTCATATAAATAGACTTGGTTTGTACGCAAAAGAACCTTGGGATCTTCTTCCAAAATCTCTCTTCCCTGCTCATTGCAGGGAAAGTCTCCCCCATCTTGAATCTCTTTTAATCACCATATATGGAAATTCAAAATCAGATGATCAATGGTGGCCAAGAAGAGATCAAGAATAAGATGAAGAAGAAACGGTCACGTGGTTTGCATGTGATCGGTGTGGTTTTGTACATGCTTCGCCGTCGGAGGAGGAGGAGCAAGCCGTTTAATAACGGGTTTTGGGGAAAATTTGTCGAGTCCTTTCGTCAGTTGAAAAATGACGATATTAAGACACTGCCATCGTCAAATATTACGATAACTCCACCATCGTCTTCTCCGTCGGCCATGGAGGAGGTTGCGGCGAGTAGTGACGATCAGATATCGGAGATGGTCGAGGTTTCCACGGCGACGTCTAGTTCTTGCTCTTCGGGAATCGCGGGATATGGATCAGCAAAGTCGTTGCGCGATATGGATTGTCTCGATGAAGATGATGATGATGATGATGATGATGATGATGGAGGTGATGAGATGATTGATGCGAAAGCTGAGGAGTTTATTGTGAGATTTTATGAACAAATGAGGGTGCAAAACCAGGCTTATACAGAACGTTACAAAGCTAAATCAGAGATGATGATGGTCTAAAACGCATATTGTTATTCTATTCATGTAAGCATATTTTATATATTACACGAATATACGTACATATATGCATGGAGATGTACGAATATATTAATTGAAAACGTTCTTAATTTGGTTCTTACGTAGTCTTTGCCTTCAATTATTTTTATACGTACATTTAAATTGATTTAAGTTATGATATACATATAGCAAACAAACTTTCTTTGTGCAGATTGTTCTCATCTTTCCAAGATGCATAGAAGAGTAAATAGTTTTGTAGTGTGTGGGCTGCTATGTTTATAGTTTAAATCTCGCTTAGTAATGCTCTCACTCACATTTGATCTTTTAACCCCCCATTTCAGAATTGTCTTGTTACGTTGGGAGCTATATTTAAGTCAAGTTTGGGCTATGTAATAATTTAATTGGGCCTTTAAAAGCCTCTTTAAATTAGAATATTTGCTGCAGAAAAAGAAATAAAATATTTGCGTGGAGAGAATAAAGGAAAAGATACATTTGTATTTAGGTTAATCCATAATTAGTCGGTGTACCTAAAAAAGCAGAGAGACGTTAAGATTCAAATTCAAAAAAGAAAAGAAAAAAGAAACTAGAATTGCGTGGCAGCGTCGTAATTAATAACAAGAGGCAGGGTTAATATTGGATTTAACAACAAGTCTCCTGAATCGTGTACAAATACACTCGCATCAAAACTCCAAAACCCTTACTTAATAATAACCCCCACTACTCTCTTCAATCGAACTCGTGTGTGTGGTGTGGTGTGGTGTGTGTTAAAAAAAAAAAAAAAAAAAATCTTCCGATCGTTGATACTCTCTTCCGATTTCGAATTCGATTTAGCGGCGATGTCTCTCAGACCGAGCGCCAAGACGGAGGTACGAAGGAATCGGTACAAAGTAGCGGTGGATGCGGATGAAGGACGGCGGAGGCGAGAGGATAACATGGTTGAGATCAGGAAGAACAAGAGAGAGGAGAATTTGCAGAAGAAGCGTCGCGAAGGACTCACGGCTTCTTCTGCGGCTTTTGGCTCAGCCGCGTCACAGGATCTTTCTTCAGCCAAGCAAGTATGTGATTCTTTTCTTGTGTTTACGATTTCACCTTTCCGATGATTTTTTTTTTCTTTTTTTTTTTTATGGATCTAATTGGAGATTGATTTTGTTTTGGTTAGGGATCGTATCTATTTCATATGAATTATGTAATTGGAGATCGATTTTTGTATTAGATTGCAAGTGTTTGTTTCTAATTGAACTGGAGATTTGCTATATGGGATCTAGGTTGAGCTCTGTGTATTGAATTTGACATGTAGAGAGAATTAGGGTTGATATCTCAACGGAGATTGTCAGATTTTGCTTTTAGCTACCTGAGAGAGAGAGAGTAGATTTGTGGATTATTATAGTTGTCTCTTCTTCGTGTTGCAGTTAAAAGAAAATCTACCAGCATTGGTAGATGGAATCTGGTCAGAGGATAGCAATTCACAATTGGAGGCGACAAATCTCTTGCGGAAACTGCTTTCGATTGGTTTGTGATTTATGCTATTATTAATCATCAATAGTAGTAGTATATGACAATCAGCGTTTTGGTTAGGAGTCTTTAACAATTTGTTTTTAATATTGTAGAGCAAAACCCTCCTATCAATGAGGTTGTACATTCTGGTGTTGTTCCTCGTGTTGTGAAGTTTCTTTCCAGGGATGACTTCCCCAAACTTCAGGTGAGTTGATCTCTGCGATTTGTTTTTTTATGGATAGATTGATAGTTTACTTACTAGTTTGATGTAATTTTGTTAACTTTTCTTTGCTGTTCATTTATGTCTGGTGCTTTTAGTTTGAGGCAGCTTGGGCGCTCACCAATATTGCTTCAGGGACATCAGAGAATACAAATGTCATCATTGAAAGTGGCGCTGTCCCGATATTCATCCAACTTCTCAGCTCTGCAAGCGAAGATGTCCGCGAACAGGTATTTGCTTAAAATCCCCACTGTTGTTGGTTTGTTTTTCTAATGTTTTCAGAGAAACTCTTAGACCTTAGGAGTAAATTCAATGAGACTGTTACCACAGTGAGGTCTGTTTTTTTTTTTTTTTTTTTTTCTGAGTATAGGCTGTTTGGGCGTTGGGAAATGTTGCTGGAGACTCACCAAAATGCCGTGATCTTGTCCTAAGTTATGGTGCCATGATGCCTCTTCTGACTCAATTCAATGAGAATACAAAGCTTTCAATGTTGAGGAATGCTACATGGACATTATCAAACTTCTGCAGAGGGAAGCCCCAACCTTCACTTGAACAGGTTTTCTTAAAGATTATACACTCTTTTTATTGACCAATCATGGACTCTTCACAATATTTTTAACATGCGTCTGATATGTTGTTTCTTTACATTTTCTGAGCAGACACAACCAGCTTTACCAGTTCTTGAGCGCCTTGTGCAATCAACAGATGAAGAAGTTCTCACAGATGCATGCTGGGCACTGTCATACCTCTCGGATAATTCAAATGACAGAATAGAAGCGGTCATCCAAGCAGGAGTTGTCCCTCGCCTCATCGAGCTCTTAGCGTAAGCATCTGATAGTGATCTTAATTTTACAGGACAGGCATGAATTTACTATCTGAATTATATGCTTCTTCGTCCTCTGCTTAGCCATTCGTCACCATCAGTGCTGATTCCCGCTCTTCGTACCATTGGAAATATTGTAACCGGCGATGATCTACAGACTCAGGTGCATATAATATATTTCTACTATCGAGTTTTCAGAAGAAATTGTCTCTAACTTATTCTCCTAACACAGATGGTTATCGACCATCAAGCGCTTCCTTGTCTTTTGGACCTTCTGAAAAACACTTACAAGAAGAGTATCAAGAAGGAAGCTTGCTGGACTATCTCAAACATTACAGCTGGGATTGCAGATCAGATACAAGTGAGTTTAGTTTTATATATGGCACTTAACAACAAAGCTTAAAGTTGAACTTTCCCGTGTCTGATTTTAATTAAAACCCGGATGTGCAGGCAGTGATTGAAGCAGGTATAATCCAGTCCCTTGTTTGGGTGCTTCAAAGTGCAGAATTTGAAGTAAAAAAAGAAGCTGCTTGGGCAATCTCAAATGCTACTTCTGGTGGCACTCATGATCAAATCAAGTAAAACACAAAAACAGAAAACAAATGTTTCCGTCAATTAAAGAAGGTCACTGATTTGTTATATATATCCATTGTTTCTTCTCAGGTTTATGGTGAACCAAGGCTGTATAAAACCGATATGCGATCTCCTTACTTGCCCGGATCTGAAGGTCATAACGGTTTGCTTAGAAGCGCTAGAGAACATTCTCGTGGTTGGAGAAGCAGAGAAGAAGTTAGGTCACACAGGAGATGACAACCTCTACGCTCAAATGATTGATGAAGCTGACGGACTTGAGAAGATTGAGAATCTTCAGAGTCACGACAACAATGATATATACAAAAGAGCCGTGAAGATCCTTGAAAATTTTTGGACTGAAGACAATGAAGAAGAAGGCAACGATGAGAATCATGCTCCACAATCTGGTTTCCAGTTCGGAAGCGCTAATGTTCCTCCCCCTGGTCACTTCAACTTTATTTGAAAGGTATAAAAAGTTGAATTGAGTAATAGTTGCTTTGGACCTTATTATAAAGTAAGTCACATATAAGACGGTGGTAACGTCACGAAGAAGAAATATCTCTCTTCTCTTTCTCTCCATGCCCACTCCTCAACTCGTGGATATGAAGAAACATTTGTACGTTTATGGGTTTTATTTTTGGAAGTTTGTCTCAATGTTATTCAGTTTGACCATTATTATTTCGTTTTTTTAGAATAAAGTTCACTTTTTTCTTCTCTTTATAGGCTCCTTCCTTTTATGATAATATCATTCTATGCTATTACAAAAATCGTGGTTATGTCTAAGCAAAACCATAAACTTTTTATTTATTTATTCAATAGGTAAATTATTTTGACCCGCAATATTAGAAAACAGAGGAGGTAGAATAGGTCTTAGATTCAAAACAAGAGCCATCGACCATGAAACTAGGGATTGGCATTGAGACTATTTATTTCGTGTATTTAAAACACTTAAACACCCTCATTGTTTTATGGAGCAGACAAAAACAACATAGCATAGCCAGATAAAATGCTGTCTTCACCATCTCTTACTGCAGCACGTACTACTCTTGGTCGTCGTCTTAATGCGAAGAGACTAGCTTCTTCTGGTCGAACCGCTGATCCGAAGATTCATGCTCGTAACGATGGAGACGAGCCTGGTCTTTTTCCATCAGACCCCGAAGTATGTTCATTATATTTACTTAAACTTTAGCACCTGATATTATATATGTGGTTGTTTTGCATAAAGTATTATCCATTTTTAACTTGGGTTGCTTTTGTCATTCATTCAAACTTATTTCAAGTTTAGCTGTTAGAACTAAGTTGTTTGTTCTATGTTGTTTGTAGGGTTTGGATGATGTAGCGAATCCCAAGACTCCAGCCGATGAGGATGTACCGGATATTCGACCACCCGGTTTTGTAAAGGAACCGCTCACGCCGCCGAAAAATCCACGAGACACTTCACACAAGCTTGAATCTACTCCTGTTGGTCTACCTGCAGATCTCAATTTCCAACAAAAACGAAACTAGCTAATAGCAGCAAACGCCTTAGCCCCATGGCCTTCTAGATAATTTATAGTAAACTGAACGCATGAAATTAATGCTTACATTTAAAGTAGCTTTGATAATAAAGTTTATACTCTTTCTACTTTCTTGGGATTAAAAAAACTAATTTACTCTATTTTTGAAATGAGTTGAGTCTTCGTAATTGAATTTATGTGATCTATGAGACTATGCACAAAATATTTGATTCCAGGATAAATGATAAATCGATGATAAGAGACAGTTTTCACATGGTCCGTGGGTTTTAAACTTTTAATTATGTTCTTCACCAAGATTCCTTATGTTGCTATTATCTTCACATTCCAAAGTTGTTTGCTACTGATGTGGTCTTAACTAATAAAAATATGGAAAGAATTTTTTTTGGCTGTTTTTTTGTTCTCATGCTCTAGTATTTAGGGCTCTACAATATATTTAATAATCTATTAATTATGCTAAACAGAATAAATATTATTGAAATAAAAAGAACAGAAAAAGCAATAAAAACAAGAGTTAATTCAATAAGAGAGAAGATAGTTTCAGAAAAATTCAGAAAAATCAGATTAAATAATTGTTAGGATTTGTAACATCGAATAGAGTTTGGGATGTGTTGAGTAAACCAAAGGGATGGATTTTAATTGATTTTGGTTTAATTAAAAGAAAAAGAGATAACTCTTGATTATTTGGTGTAAAGGAGAAAGAGAAGGAGATCAAACTTTTTTCTTAGAATAAAGAGAGAAATAGAACTGTCAGGGTTAAGGAGAAGGAGGATCCAACTTGTCAAATCGTTTCAAAAGGTATTTATTTTTGGTAGGATTGTAGCTTAGAGATTTTCGTACACTCTCCTTTTTACAGAAATGAATTTGAGTTAATATTCTAGGAGATATTGGCAGTTTCGTGGGGTGTTTCTTCTCATTAGCGGATTGAGACCAGCGGGTGTATCGAGATCAATTGCGGTTTCATCTGAGATCTGATCGTGTTTAAATTTTGTGGGAAGCTTCTGGACGTATAGACCTTGCTTTTAACTGGAGGAATTAGAAAGTTAACGGTTCGTTTTGATTTCGTGATTTCACTTGTGAGGTTGTTCTTTTCTGTTTTTTTCTGCCAGTTTGTTTTCAATGTTTGTTTGTTGTTGTGATTGGTTGTAGGAGCGAGTTTAGTTGTTCTTGGATATTGGAGAGCCTTTCTATTGGTTGTAGTTATTTTCGTGAATCACTTGTTAAGGTGAGTGCGTGACCATGAGCTTATCTAAACGATTGGGTTGTATGACTTGTTTTGTGTGATGATATGTAGGTGTGGTGAAAGTGTTATTGGTTGTTCTATTTAATGGTTGGTTTGTTATGTTTTATTTGTAGTTGTACTCTTGATATGCTTGTGTGTATAGCTCGTAGATGGGAGGATCGCCTCACTGGGTATTTATGATAATACTCATGCATCTCATTATGTTTGTGGTGCAGGTAGAGGCAAAGTGTGACCGTGAGATCATGACAATGAAGATAGGCATGTCAATGAGGGCCAAAGCCCGCGGGCTGGTCCGGCCCAGTCCTGAAAAACAGCGGGCTCGGACTTAAATATATATGTCCAGAAAAAAATCGTGCCTTTCGGGTTTAGCCTGTTTGGACTATAGGGTTTTACGGACTTAACCCGACCGGGCTCGGGCCAGCCCGAAAAACCCTTTAATAAATATATTTGTACTTTTTGTTAACATTTTTGTTTGATTGCAATATTTGGTTAATGATTTATTGTAAATAAAGTTTAAAATTATTATCCTAGTTTTCATATTTACATAATAACATTACTTAATACTTTTAAAATTTTTATCTATGATATTTTATATGAATTAGATATTATTTTATTTGGTTAAAGTATTAAATTATTATTTAGTTTAAAAATTCTTCTTTTAAATTAAGTTGGTTGTAGTAAATATTGATGAGTTATTCAAATTTTGATTGATTTGTTTTATAGTGCACCTTTAAACACTGCTTTTTAATGCTTGTAAGTTTGAATTTTTGATCTCTAGGATAAGTCCAGAAAAGCTTGAAAAGCCCTATAGCCATGTTAGGGCGGGGCTCGGGCTTTGAAATATAGGCTCGGAAATATTTCAGGACGGGCCGAGCTCAAACATATGCGGGCTTTACGAATTTTGGGCTGGGCCAGCCCGATTGACACCCCTAAATAAAGAGGAGGATGTTCTAGAGACTTAGTTGTTGTGTTTTGGTTTATGCTAGGTTGCTAGAATTGGAATGTTGGTTTCAGAAGAACCATTGTTTAAGTTGCTAGTTTTTGGTATATGATTCTGGTTAATTATTGGTTTATTATTATTGGTATTTTCCGTTGCTTATTTGGTGATTTGAGTTCTGCATATTTAAATAAATATTTTTGAGTTATTTATTTATTATTTATTATTATTATTATCATTATTATTTATTATTTATTATTTATTTAAAAAATAACGGATCAGGTCGTTTCAGGATTTATTAAGAACAATTCTATAACTCAAATCACAATGGTAAGTCTAAAAACTAGAATTCCAAATCTCTTTGCAAATCTTAATGATTTAACTAGCATTAAATTCAAGTTTGATAAGTTCACAAAATCCCTAAACCAAATCTCTTTGTGAACAAGTATTTTGCTCATCTAAGATTATTTCAGGAAATCAATAATGATAACATCATAATTTTACCCATTTTAGCTATAGTTTTAGTATGAATTTAGGAAGAGTTTAGCTTGATTTCAAGGCTTTAATTTCTATTATCAAGTATTTAGCTTTCAAGAAGGTTTTATAGCAAAAATGACCAAAAGACAAGAAAAATACGTTTCAGGACAGTTCCAGAGCTTCACAGTACGGGCCACTTTTGAAGAACTTCCATTTTTATTCTTTGTTTTTTATAGTTTTCTATTTGCTTTATTCTTTGTTTTTCGAAAGGAAGAACATCCTACAACTTTTTTTACAATCATTGAAGTAATATCTAAAACCCTTTTCTCTATTTATTATTTTATGTTTATGAATTGTTTAAACCTTTCTTTGATGATTCTCTTAAACATGCTAGAGTAATTTTATAGTTAGGTTTAAAGTAATAATCAAAGGAGGGAGATGATCTTAGTTTAGGTGGCAATTTTTAGGGTTTGTTAGATTTAATTTCTGTTTATTCTATACTTTAATTCTAAGTCTTTGCTTAATGTTTTAAGTTAGCCTCATGAACTAACTATGATCTAAAGTGTGTGTGCGTCGCCAAAAACTTGCATATGCGCTTGACCTACCTTAGATGTGTGTTGTGTCATAGGAAGCACATACCATTTACCTATGGAACTTCATGGATTAGAATCGAACTTGTTTTAAGTGCTTTGATCTATGTGTCGTTGCCTGCGACAGTTGAGTAATGGAGTATAGAGATCTTAGATGATTAGCTTGTGATATATAAGTTAATGGTTCATTCATGTTTCGTAGTTCGAGTTTTAGATAAACAAACTAATCCTAAACTTTCCTAGATAGATAGATCATTGATCCGATGCGATTCTCCTTGATGCCTAACGCTTTTCCTATTTATTTTCCATGCTTTTATTTACGTTTATTGCTTACTTAAGACCGTGATAACCAAAACACTTTTTTTTTTATTGTGTCCTAGCCTTACATCTCTTCCGAAGGATTCTCTAAACAACAACTCTTGCTATGTGGGATCGATCCTTCCAAATGATTAACTGTGCACTTGCAGTAGTCGTGTGGTCTTTTAAAGGTAAAAATTTTTGAAGCGGAAAATCACACGCATCACAAGAATTGTGGCACCTTTGCCGGGGAGAGATTGTTGTTTACAAGAGTCTAGGAACTAGAGTAACGTCTAGGACACCTTGCTTTCTAATTTTTCTTTTTGATTTTCATTGTTTCAGGAGACCTTGAGAATCTCACAATCGCACAACTAATGTCACGTTACCGAGCCACAGACGGAGACCCATCCGGTCCGCAAGCTCACTCGCAGCATGGTCCATGCCATGGTCACTCTCGACCAGCTGATGTACCACCACCATGGCGCCCATGTCGCCGTTATCTCACTCGACCATCTCAAGGCCGATAATTATTGGGACCAGCTTAATATCACGCTGACCATTCATACATGCCGTATCACACAGACGTGCCATGCTTTGCCATGGACCAGTACCTTGATCCGCTAGAAGTCATGAATGTCGATGTCAATGAAAACTTTTTCTATGACACTCGAAAACCAATCACTTGAAGGAGCTCTCACACTGAAAACAAGCTCATGAAGATGATGGAAGAACTTATATCAAGTTAAGAGGAGGCTGATACATTTCTAAATGCTAAATTGGATATGATGAGTATCGAATTTGAGGCTAAGTTCGAGCCTATTACCGCAGACGTTACCCACTTGGAGGAACAAATCAATGCTTTCAACAATCAAGTCTTAAACAACATGGCGTATATTGATGATGATAGGACGAAGATTATCAACATGGGTTACACCATCGACACCATCGAGAGCTGTCTAGAGTGGAAAGTGGAAGCCTTATTCAACAAATCTGGTGAACTCAATAACTGGAGTTATGATCAAGTCTATCACCCTTCTGAAGTTGAAGAAAGATATGGAGCCTCACATGAGTATCCAACCGATCATAACAAGTCCAAGGAGTGGACTAGAGAAAAAGATTACCCAACCAATGAGGAAGAAGCTTATTTTGAGAAAAGAGCTATAGAATGCTGTTATGAAGATTTTCCAATAGAGAATGATGAGTCCTATGATCTATCATCTATCTGCTAAAGAAGATGGAGAAGGAGAGCTCAAAAACTTCTACTGTTGCATGACATTTTGGATCTCTAATGAAGTTACCGAAAACCACAATTTTCGTCAATTTCAAGACCAAGAAAAAGCTTTCTACCGAGGTAACCCTAGGACCCGACCATCTCCAGCACCATATGATATTTATGAAGATTGGGAACCTGTCCCAAGTCACCGTCCATCACGTTTTCAAAGACCTTATTCAAGGAGGGCCGAAGCCAATTTAAACCGCTCACACCGAGAACCTGATTTTATCCGACTTCCCCACCAAGTTTATTGAGACAACTTTCATGTGTCTACACAACAAAAAGCTGAAGAAGAAAAGATGTTGAACCTAATAAGTCAGTTGGCAGATCTTCAAGATGAGACTATGAGGATGCTACATGAGAAGCTTGACAAATCCCAATCTGATCTTTCAGGAAAAATGGATGACATTGCTCTTAAAGTTAAAAGCATAGAGGATCAAAGATCTAAAGATGCTGAAGCCTTGGAGAGGAAGCTCCATTGTCTTGAAGAAGAATAAAATCAACATTCAAAGGAGATAAGAGAAAGCGCTAAGGAGATTAGCGATTTCAAGCAAAGAACTAAAGCCTTAGAGAGTCGTTGCTGCAACAATTCCAAAGCCATTCTTAACAAGACCCTCGACCTATGAAACCATATGGAGAAGTATGAAGAAATAGCTAAGAAAACCGAGACCCAAGTAGGAGAGTTTGGTAATCGATTTGATACCTTGGGAGCACTACAATAAAAGACGCCTTTTGTGATGGAAGAATATATAGCTAATCCCTCGCAAATCGACGAAAACGAGGAATTTGCGAGGAACCCAATTTCCTCGCAAATCGCTTCTCGCAAATTGATCAACGTCAACTTGCGAGGAACTACATGTCCTCGCAAAAACAACGCAAATTGCGAGGGAGGATATCAATCACAGATTCCTTGCAATTTTAATCAAGCAAATCCTTCGCAAACTTTGCGATGGCTTTGCAACTTTAATTTTCGTCGCAACAGCTGAGGTTTGAATTAGCCCTGGGCATTCGGGTACTTGGGTCGGTTTTGGGTAAGAACCGTTCGGGTTCGGGTTTTCGAATAGAGGAGTTTAGGACCCATTCAGGTAAATGTAAAAATTTGGTTCGGTTTCGGTTCGGATCTTTTCTGGTTCGGGTCGGATCGGGTATGAATTTTCAGAACCGCAAAAAAAATCAGATTATTTCGGATACATAAAAACTCGGAATTTTACCCGAATACCCGAAAATTTTCGGGTAAATTCTCGGTTTTTTGGATAAATATCCGAATTTTTGGGTAAATACCCAGAATTTCGGGTAAAATTTTGAAATTTCTGGTATAATTTCGGGTATTCTAGTTAAAAAATCGGGTATTCATGTCCTAAATTATTAATATCTATTTTTATTTCGGGTATTTTTGGATTCGGGTTTTGGTTTGGGTTCGGTTCGGGTTTTTGGGTAGAGGAGTTTAAGACCCAATAGGGTAAATCCAAGATTCTGGGTTCGGATTCGGATCCAATTTTTTGGTTCGGTTCTGGTTCGGTTTTTCGGTTCCGGTTTTTTTGCCCAGGGCTAGTTTGAATGATTAATTATACATTTTGTAATTATGATTATTTTCAAATTATGCAAACTAAAATTCATAATTAGCCAAATAAAACTTTTAAATAAAACTGAAATTCAAATTAAAATAAACTTGTAAATTAGAAAATGTTGTTAAAATTACATAAACATAAGTTCATAAAATAAAATTGTAAACACAAGTATATTTTGCTTCAGTTTGCATATTACCAACTCCATATATCCTGTTTTTCTTCTTCGGTGCAACGTGCAAACAACAATAAACAGAGACACAAAGTAAACAAATATATGAAACAAGTTATAACAAACACTAGATATGAGAACATAACTGAGAACCAAAACACAATGTAAAGTTCAAGGCGAATAAGAGTGCAAAGATGATATCCCCAAAGATAAGTGAATTCCTCTGAAATTTAAAACCTCTTTTCCATGATGTACTTTGATTGTTTGCTTGAGGAAAGCAAAGTCTAAGCCTGGGCGAGTTGATAACATCATTATTTTACCCATTTTAGCTATAGTTTTAGTATGCATTTCGGAAGAGTTAAGCATGATTTGAAGGCTTTAATTTCTATTATCAAGTGTTTTAGGTTTCAAGAAGGTTTTATAGCAAAAAGGACCAAAAGACAAGGAAAATATGTTTCAAGACAGTTTCAGAGCTTCACAGTACGGACCACGTTTGAAGAACTTCCAGAACTCACATTTTGACGTGCTTGGTGTCTATGGAAAGCTGAGAAAGTCATCTTTATTTTCAAAGTGAAATTAAGTCAATCCGTTCACTCATACGGAAGATATTCCCGATTTACCAAGACGTGTTATTAACCGACGTAAGGAGAAGCATCCAGCCGATGGGCTTTTATTGAAGGCCTGACCAGCAACCATCACGGCGGCCCAGTCCAAGCCTTCACCACGTTCCATAACCTTCCTACACCGCCCCTTGTCATGCACTTAACTAAAAAAATATGTTTCTATCCTTACAAAAACCCTAAGCCTTCAAAACCCTATAAATACTCATCTAAACCTAGGGTTTAGTGTGTGCAATCATTGGAGCAGCCAAGAGACACGACCAGAGGAGCAGCCGACGACCAGAAGATCTCTCTCGTCCTTCTCTTTAGTTTTCTATTTGCTTTATTCTTTGTTTTTCTAAAGGAAGAAGATCCTACAACTTTGTTTACAATCATTGAAGTAATATCTGAAACCCTTTTCTCTATTTATTCTTTTATGTTTATGAATTGTTTAAACCTTGCTTTGATGATTCCCTTAAACATGCTAGAGTAGTTTTCTAGTTGGGTTTAAAGGGATAATCAAAGGGGGGGAGGTGATCTTAGTTTAGGTGACATTTTTTAAGGTTTGTTAGATTTAATTTCTGTTTATTATATACTTTAATTCTAAGTTTTTGCTTAATGCTTTAAGTTAGCCTCATGAACAAACTATGATCTAAAGTGTGTGTGCGTCGCCAAAAACTTGCATATGTGCTTGTCGCAGTGACCAGGCCCGGGCGACTGTTTACCAAAAACACAGGTCTCCGCAAAGTCTTTGACCTAGCTTAGATGTGTGTCGTGTCATAGGAAGCACATATCACTTACCTATAGAACTTCATGGATTAGAATCGAACCTTTTTAAAATGCTTGGATGTATGTGTCGTTGCCTGCGACAAATGAGTAACGGAGTATAGGGATCTTAGACGGTTAGCTTGTGATCTATAAGTTAATGGTTCATTCGTGTTTCATAGTCTGATTTTTAGATAAACAAACTAATCCTAAACTTTCCTAGATAGATAGATAGATCAATGATCCTCTACGATTCCCCTTGATGCCCAACGCTTTTCTTATTTATTTTACTTGCTTTTATTTACGTTTATTGCTTACTTAAGACCGTGATAACCAAAACCCCTTTTTTATTGAGTTCTAGCCTTACATCTCTTCCGACAGATTCTCTAAACCATAACTCTCTCTCTGTGGGATCGATCCTTAAATACTCCAACTGATTAACTGTACACTTGCAGTAGTCGTGTGGTCTTTTTAAGGTAAAATATTTTGAATTGAAAAATCACACGCATTAAATAACATTCTCATGTCTATCAATTAACCTAAGATCAGATTCTAGGTTGCTCCACTACTCTAGAATACACATTAAACCAATCTAGATGAAGAACTCTATAGATATTACCCACAACAATCTGATAACCTAATAATTCATGAATTCCACCTAACAAGAGATCTACTCAGACATGATCAATGAAACACAAATCATGAATAAAATAGATATCATTAAGAAATTAAAAGAAGAAGTAAGAGAGTTTTGAATCTTCTCTGAAGGAGTCTTGATTCTTCTCTCTAAAAGCTCTCTCAAATTCTCTCTCTCTCTCAAAAGTTGGAAGGTTTTTGCCAAAATAAAACTTAAGGGTTTCTAAAACCTAAAAATAATATATATATATATATATATATATGTCCTAAAACACGTTAGATACTAGTCTTGCAATTATGGAAAATTTCAGGATATTTTGTAAATCTTCCAAAAGTTTGGCTTCGTGTGTCGGTTACTTGGGTGTCGACCGACACCTAGGCTGGCGTCGATCGACACCATCACTCTTGATCGACTCCAAGCTGATTTCTTCGGTTAAATGCTCCAAAATAATTCAAATTGCTCCACTTTGCTTCATCCGTGCCAAAATCTTAGAAAACGTGAAAAGACTCAAAAACATCCTACAAAACAAATCAAAAGACTCACAAAGCACATTGATGTCATAGTTAAAAACCGTAAAAACCATGATAAATAAGTAAACTAATTCTATAACAACATGCATCATTAAACCCCATCAATCTGATATATTTTTTTGGTTTACCGGAAAATTCAATATGGTGTGTCGGGTCCCCAGTACTTGATAGCAGCCAGATTGTATATGTTGTTGCTTCTTTGCTGTCAGATGCTCCTGCAATTACGCGTGAAGCAGTTCAGATTCTTCTTCTGACCAACTCCACCCTCTCTTATCACTCTTTTTCAATTTGGTAAATAAAAAAACAAAAAAACTGATATATGGGTTTAGATAATTAGAGAAAATACCCAGATAAACTGATGAGTAGAGGAAGAAATTGCATATGGACAGTGACAAAGTTGAGATCAACCATCAACAAAAAGAATCAACAGTGAATATTTTTACCATTCCTCACGTCCCACAACCTGTTCAAGAAAAGGAAGAATGAATTTTTCTCTAGGTATGCAACCGTGAATATTTTTTTTCTTTTCTTAATGAGATATATACTTTATACATGACACCACCAATATCAGTGCAAGAAGTTAATATTTTTTTATCACCGTGAAACCATGTTATTGTTCTAATATAACCAAGAGGTTTATTAATTTCTGTAGGAGGTGCCATCCAAAACACGAATTTTTTTCTCAAATTCTCTTGTGATTAGAAATTGTGTATCTTGAAAAAAGAACCATGTCAGATACATACGTTACATGATTCTTACATAATACATTTCCTTAAGCATACCTAAAGAACAATGAACGGATACATATACAGCAAGACCAGTACAACATAGTCTAATGAATCTTATGTTAGAAAACTCTTAAACAAGCAAACAAGTCCTTTATATAACTGGGAGAAAGCAGGAAAAAATTATACATTGAAATGGAATTAGAAAGCAGAAGATGAAATAACAAAAGCATTAGACTGGGTAATTTGGAAAGCCTCTTTTTGGTGGGATCCTTGAAACTCATGTTAGTCCTGACAAAGCGCAGCGTATCATGTTTTATGTGGCTTCAGGATGGTCTTATGGATAATTACGGTTTTTTAGATCTTGGGAAGATCTGGGTAGTTTGACACCCTACGGTGCAGGTAACAATTTTTTCTAAGTCCCTCCAATGGTACTTTGTCTAGTGAAGTTACCTTTTGTCATCGTGGAAACAATCGTTTCTATTGTGTATGCATCCTCAACCTGTAGTGAGGAAAGAAAGGCTCTATGGCAGGAACTCCAAGATCTGTCGATGTCGTCTGTTGTCTTGAACAAGACCTGGCTAGTCATCAGTGACTTTAATTAGACTCTTCACCCCCATGAACACTCTGTGACACCCACTGCCTCGTCTACTGGAGGTATGCGAGCTCTCAACCTTTGTTTGTCTATCTCCAAGCTATTAGACTTCCCTTTCTATGGAAATACTTTCACTTGGTCAAATAAAGAAGACATAGGACTCATCGCAAAGAAGCTAGACAGAATCCTAGTCAATGATGAATGGCTCCATTATTTCGCAGCCTCCATAGGGGTCTTCGGTGAACCTGGTTTCTCAGACCACATCCCCTGTTGCGTCTTTTTGGATAAAGAATGGCAAAAGCAGAAAACTCCCTTCAAGTTTTTGTCTCTCCTCAACCGCAATCCACCTTCTCTCCCTTAATCAAGCTTTGGCGGAATCCTCTCTCTTTTGACTGCTCCAAGATGTTGGCTCTCCAAAAAACTAAAGGAATTTAAGTGAATCATCAGAGATTTTGCAAAAGACAATTACTCTGACATTGAAAATCTAGTAAGAGAAGCATATGAAGACTTGCAAAGCTGTCAGCGGGATCTGCTAAGCGGGATCTGCTAAGCGAGAGAAAATAGCTCATAAGACTTGGTGCGTCTTGTCAAAAGCTGAGGAATCATATCTAAGAAAAAAGGCTCGAATCTGCTGGCTTGAGGATAGAGATAAAAACTCTAAGTTCTTTCACAGAGTCATCCGCACCCGTCAAGTCCAAAATCAGATCCTCCACCTGCTTGATGAAAATGACCAAATAGCTGACTTAAAACAAGGAATTCAAAAGCTAGCAGTGGAATATTTCCAAAACTTTATAGGCTCCCAATCATTTGCTTGTCCCCCTTCTGTGGAAACATTGGCTTCTATTGTCCCTCAAAGATGTACTCCCTCTGCAATTCAGGTGCTCTCTGCTCCTGTTACTCTGGAGAAAATCAAGACAGCGGTGTTCTCTCTACCAAAAAAATAAGCACTTGGCCCTGACGGCTACTCTGTTGAATTTTTTACGGCTCAATGGGGCATCATGGGACCAGACCTCGTTGCTGCGGTCCTTCAGTTCTTCCAATCTGGAAAGATCCTAAACCAGTGGAACTCTACGCTGCTGACTCTCATCCCCAAGACCACAAATGCATCCAGAACGGCTGACTTCCACCCCATCGCATGTTGTAACACAATATATTAAATAATCTCCAAACTTTTGGCCAGTAGACTAAAGATTGTCTTACCAAACCTTATAGCCAACACTCAGTCAGCTTTCATAACGGGACGTTTTGTGGTGGAAAATGTTCTCTTGGCGACAAAGATTATTCAAGGATATAATCAGAAAAACATATCAGAAAAGGGCATGCTAAAGGTCGACCTTAAGAAGGCTTTTGATTCAGTTCACTGGGACTTTATTATAAATGTTCTGAAGGCCATGGAGTTTCAAGTACATTTTGTTACCTGCTTAGTGAGTGTATCACGACACCAATATTTTCAATCTCTATCAATGGTGAATCATGCTGCTACTTCAAAGGTGGTAAAGGGTTAAGACAGGGCGACTTGATCTCCCCCTATCTGTTCACCCTTGCCATGGAGGTTTTCTCTCAAATGTTGAACAGTGAATACAACAGTGCCGGTATTGGACATCACCCCTCAGCAATGAATCCGCAACTGTCGCATTTAGCTTTTGCAGACGACATAATGGTTTTCTTTGATAGAAAATTCAACTCCCTGGAAAACATTACAAAGGTCCTTCATGACTTCTCTGAGTTCTCGAGTCTTCAAATGAACAAGGAAAAGAATAATTTATTGATTGTGGGAGTGAACAAACCTGAAATCGATAGGATTTCTTCCATTGGTTTCAAGCTCGGTTCATTACCTATCCGGTACCTTGGCCTCCCACTAATGCATCGCAAGCTTCGTATCGGAGAGTACAGACCTTTAATAAACAAGATCACAGCCAGCTTCTCCAATTGGTCTACTTGTGCTCTGTCCTATGCAGGAAGAAAGGAACTCATCTCCACAGTTATTTATGGAACAGTTAATTTTTGGGCATCAGCATTCATCCTCTCCAAAGGATGTTTGCAAACTGTCGAACGACTCTGTGTAAATTTTCTATGGACAGGTGATATAACCAAAAAAGCAAACGCAAAGGTGGCTTGGAAGACTCTCTGTTTGCCAAAAGAAGAAGGGGGACTGGGCTTTCGATGTCTATCTATTTCGAATAAGACCTTATGCTTGAAGCTCATATGGCGACTCCACTCAGCTGTGGACTCTCTGTGGGTACAATGGATCAGGAATAATAAAATAAAGGATGATGTTTTTTGGCTTCTAGATGAGAAGAAGCAAACCTCCTGGACGTGGAAAGCGCTGCTACAACTTCGGCCCCTTGCCAGTATTTTCCTGAGATGTGACATGGGTAATGGCCAACACGTAAGCTTCTAGTTCGACAATTGGACCCTGCAGAGGCGAAGGCAGTGTGTTAGCATGGGGTCAATTGACCCCTATGGATTTACAAAAAAAAAAAAAAATTACTTGTATTTTTAGAAGAAAAATCAGAAAAAAAATCATGAAAATATATATATTGACCCCATAAAATAGTGAAAATATGTTTATTGACCCCCAGAAAAAGAAAAATTAATAGGTTTTGATTATTTAAATTTTTTTTGACCCTTATAAAAGTAATTCCTAGCTCCGCCACTGGGGTCCGTTTGGTCAACTAATCTATTTTCTGGGGTCCTCAGGGCCGGCTCAGATTGGAATACCTTTAAAATGGAATGTGGCACATGCATGATCTTCAAATGGCGGGCTTTTACGCCCAGCAAGATCACCTCAAGCTGAATTGCTCCAAATTTACCTTACAAAAATTCAATCCCCAGCTCTAAACATTGAACAAGATTGTTTCCTCTGGTGCACTCAAGGAGACACTCATGGCAGCTTCAGCACTAAGTGAACCTGGGAAGCACTAAGGGAGAGACAGGACCCGTTACACCTCAACCGTTTACCAACGAGAACTAGGCTGGCAAGCTGGGGAATGCAAATCAAAACTACCTACTGCATCTGTGGACTTTACCCTGAGACTCGTGAACATCTATTCCTCAACTTCGAGTACAGCGAAGAGATTTGGTTGCAGACAACAACGTGACTAGATACAATCCTTTTGTCTTCCATACCTTGGAAGCCTTTGCATCCTGGCTTGATAGTCCTGATACTTCTTCCCAGCTATCCTTGCGGAGACTGGTGGCTCAAGCAGTAATCTATACTATCTGGCTAGAAAGGAACAATCGACTTCACAATAACATCATGACTCCAACCCATATTTTGTTCAAGACGCTGGATAGGCAGATTAGGGACGCCATCCTAGCAAAGACTCACCGGAAAAAATTTAAAAACCTCATGCGAGACTGGTTAAGATATCTCTAGTGATCACTACCCTATCTAAGCACTCTCTAAGATAGCCCTTGTTTTTTACTTTTTTTGAGCAAGCTCTATCTTCCTGTATCCCAGTTATTGTCATTTGTACAATATAATTTCACTAATGAAAATTCACAAATTTTCAAAAAAAAAAAAAAAAAAAAAAAAAAAAGCATTAGACTGACCATATGCATATATGAAATAATCAAAGGTCAACTGCCATAAACAATCAATTGGAGTATCAAATGCAAAAACTCAGATATGCATGAGAGAGAGAGATCTACTATAGAGATTCTCGGCTAAAGTCTTGGAATAGAGTCACCCAGCGGTGGATAGTGGAAGAGAAGTAACAATCGGATGAGAAAACCGCTGCTTAATCACGGTGATAGTCGACGGCGATTCGAAATCGATCTTTGGAGCTTAAGATTGAACAAAAATTAGAGAAAGGTTTACAAGCGAAAGATTTGCAGTACGGTCAGCGTGGCAGGTTTTAGCAGATGAGTATTATTTGTTATAATTTAAATTGATTTTTACTATAGTAATTTGTCAACACCAGCTGCTTTAATATTGAGGTTGATGTATCACACCATGAATGAAATGCATCGTTCTTTTATTGTATTATATGATTTTAGGTATTCTCCCTAAAAATTTCAGGTAAAAATATGTTTTTTTTTTTACATATAGATTTTTCTTTTTTCAAACACATAGATTATCATCTAAGTCCAAAAAAAAAATTAATATTATTTTATCTGTATTTGTATATTATTAAATAATTACTTATCTTATGTTTAGATTATCTTCTAGCTTTTTACATAAACGCAGTAAAAGCTAAAAAGATAAACTCTAAAATTACAATAGTAAAACTTAGCAAGAATAGTTCCGTACAAACGGAAGAATGAGCATTCTGCATTCTGCATGTGACATTTTCATCTTAAGCTGAAATTTTGCACGGAAAAAGACATCTGCAAAAATGATTAGCGATAACACGTGTTCCATTCCTCTTTACTACCTTGCGAAGTCCATCCTGACATTGGCCGCACGAAATAGGTTTTGCTCCAAACTTGTTTGTCTTTGAATCTTTCATGCAATTAGAAGTTGCTTTGCAAGCTCCTAGGTGAGTCTCCACGAAAGTACACTCCCAGGGTACGAACCGAGCTGCTTCCACATCTTGTATTGTTCATGAAAAAAGTTGTAATGGTTATTGGTAGAAATCAAAGTTTATTTGCCCTAACTGTTCTGTTTTTTTTTTTTCTTTTTCAACAATACATTAAATTAAATTAAAAGAGAATTCGAAGACTGGTTGCCCAAATTGGAAGGAAAGAAAAAAAATTTCAGAAGCTAAAAATTTTGAAGAACGAGCCAGACAGTCTGCTCTCACGTTTAACATCCTTGGAATCTGGGTCAGAGTGAAGGAAGAGAATGAAGATTTAAGAGAATGAAGATCGTCCAGTAAATTCGAGAAAGCTGGCCAATCATCGGGGGCTTGCACCATCGCCAGCAGCTCGGAGCTATCCGTCTCAAAATTCTGACAATCAACCCCCTCCGCCCGAAGGGACTCTATAGCCCATATCAATGCTTGTAACTTCGAGTGAAGAGGTGAAGGGCACCGTCGAATACTTCATGCTTCCAACAGCAGTGTCCAGTCTTCGCAATTACCAAACCACCATCCCAAACCCACCAAAGAATCCGATCCTTTCCATGAACCGTCAACCTGACTAGAAATAGTTGCCCTAACGGTTCTGTTTTTTTATAGTGGCAAAATTAACTAGTTTTGGCAATTAGTAATAATCGATTTTTTTTTATAATGTTTTTCGAGTCACCAACAAAAACTAATATTGAAGGGGATATACTAATATTTTACCTTGCACGTGAGTCCAAACAACGAGTAATATCAAAATTGAAGAAACCATGAACAAAGTAGCAGATCTCATGACTGATCAATATATACAAATTTGTTTTTTTATTTATTATTATATATTTGTGGAAACCTCTTGTTTGTCTTACTGTTGTGACAAATCTGTTTTTTCCCGTTTTGTGAAAATCGGTAATATATGATTCCAACCAAATATAGCCCCGCGAGGAAAGAAAAAAGAGCGACAAGGTTGAGTTCAGATTTGACAACCTACTAAATTAGGGGAAAAAAGAGAGACTAAAATTAATTCAACAAAGCTAAATTACTGGTCATTCTTTTAATTAATTATTAAGTTTAATTTGCGGTATACTAGGGAGCAAAAAATTTTGTAATTAAAAATATATAAATATAAATTGCATTTGTTTGTTAGATTTTTTGTTACTGTTAGGGTTAAAATTGCATTTTGATTTTTAATTTTAGGATTTAACCCGCGTTATACTTTATAACTTATTTTTTTACATAATCAAAATTTAATCGACTTAATTTAATCTGTTCGGATCAATGCTGTCGAGACTGATGCTATTAAGGACCTCACAGCCAAGGTAAATCTCCTGCTGAAAAAAGATCATCAAAGTGTTAACTTGTGCGAGGAACAAGCTGGGGGATATGTAGACTTCGGAGCTGAGACATACCAAGAAGGTACGGAGGAAATGAACTATATGGGAGGACAAGGGAACTTCCAAAATCGAGGTTTTAACAATAATTTTAGAAATCACCCTAATCTGTCCTATAGGAGCAACAATGTCGAGAATCCCCAGGATCAGGTCTATCCTCTGTGACCTCAGCAGAGTAACTTTGCATAGGGCTTCCAGAACAAGGGTACAGGCTTTGGAAGATCGAATTTTCAACAGAAACCTTAGGTCAAAAACTTCACACAAGGATATCAAGCGGTTGCATCACAGGAAGCAGCCCCACAGGAGAGAAAACTGGAGTAGATGATGCATGCTTTGATGGAAAACCAGAAGAAAAACGCCACTGAGGTGAATGTCAAGATCGACAGCATGTATTCTGAGCTGAATGGGAGAATCGAATCGTTAAACTCTCACATGAGAGTGCTGGAAAACCAAGTGGAACAATCCGCAGCTAGAGTCAAAGCACCTCCAAAGGAATATGTGAATGTCATCACCCTTCGAAGCGGCAAGGAGCTTCCGGAACCACAAAAAAAAGAAGGGAATGACCGATCCAATGGCGGGACTTGCCAATCCAAAACACAAAATCAGGAAAACAACCCCGACGAAGTTCTTAACAACACTTCTGATGATGTTGTTATACCTGGTTCAACAATTCCTGAAGGAGAGCAACCCAGCGGATCCCAAAAACCCTATGCACCCAGACTGCCTTTCCCTACTCGCCGCAAGACCAAGATTCAGGAGCGAGAATATGAGAAGCTGAAATCAGTGGTAGGAGAGCTTCAGGTTAGACTCCCTTTCATCGAAGCAGTGAGGATGGTTCCATCTCTCAAGAAGTATATGAAAGAGATCCTCACCGACAAGCTCAGTCTGGAGAAAGGAGTGATGTACCTCACACAAGACCAAGATTCAGGAGCGAGAATATGAGAAGCTGAAATCAGCGGTAGGAGAGCTTCAGGTTAGACTCCCTTTCATCGAAGCAGTGAGGATGGTTCCATCTCTCAAGAAGTATATGAAAGAGATCCTCACCGACAAGTTCAGTCTGGAGAAAGGAGTGATGTATCTCACAGAAGAGTGTAGTTCTATGCTTCAAAATCGAATGCCAGAAAAGTGTGGAGATCCAGGACCATTTACTCTTCCTTGCACGATAGGATATCTCAAATTCAACAAATGCCTCTGCGATCTAGGAGCAAGCGTGAGCCTTATGCCACTCAGTGTTGCGACGCGACTTGGTCTCTATACCTTCAAGCCGACCCAAGTCACCCTCGTCCTTGCTGATCGTTCCACTCGACGTCCTGAAGGAGTGTTGGAGAACCTTCACAGTGCAGATTGGGAACTGCTACATACCCACTGATTTCATTGTTTTGAAACTTGATGAGGAATCCCAAGAACCCATTCTACTTGGGAGACCCTTCTTGGCTACGGCTGGTTCGATGATAAACGTCAAAGAGGGAAAGATCGATTTACACATGGACGACTTGATTTTGAGATTCAACCTGGAGAAAGCAGCTAAGAAACCTACAATTGATGGTCAAACCTTCTAAGGTTGATACAATAGGTGAAATAGCTGATGAGATCTATGATGAAGTGTTTACAAGTGATAATCTGGCCGTCGCATTGATAAAGAAGGAACCAGAGCTGGGATATCTGTCTGAGGAGACTGAGAACTTGGCCAGAACACTCGATGCTGCAGCAGTTCTGAAACATGAAGTCATGTTCGTCAATCTGCAACCTGGACTGATTGATCCGGAAGCTGGACTGACTGATCCAGCTCCTCCTGTGGAAACAACTGATAAAGGCGATGGATTGACCATTCCAGGCGATAGATCAGCTGATCCCGAAACTTGCTCTGGAACCAAATCGAGCCATGAGGATTGGAGCGAACTCAAGGCTCCAAAGTTGGACCTAAAACCACTCCCTGAAGGGCTAAGGTATGCTTATCTCGGACCTAACTCCACATATCCTGTTATCATAAATTCTAACCTAAACAATGTTGAAACTGCACTCTTGCTCTGCGAGTTAAGAAAATATAGGAAGCCCTTGGGCTATTCCTTAAATGACATTTCAGGTATATCACCGGAGTTATGCTCGCATCGGATTCACCTTGAAGATCCATGTAAGTTGTCCAGCAAACACCAAAGGAGGTTAAATCTGAACCTCAAGTGTAACAACCCGTCCCGTGGACCCGCTAGCGTCACTGCTAGCCGCCCAAACGGACCCCAAGCTGGCCCTGCAGGGCATCAATCCTAACCCATCACTGTAGATATCCCAATCCACCAGTAGGTTATTGGTGCGCTAGGCGTTCCTCGAACCCTGGTCCTCACCCTTTAACAACTTTCCCATAGGAGAAGTTGCCACCAATTGATCTACAGGTTGAGGCTAGTGGGGTCCACGGGACGGGTTGTCACATCAAGGAAGTGGTGAAGAAGGAGATCTTAAACTATTGGGAGCCGGAGTGGTTTTCCCAATCTCCGACAGCACTTGGGTGAGCTCAGTCCATGTAGTGTCGAAGAAAGGAGCGGTGACAGTAGTTGTAAATGAGAAGAACGAGTTGATCCCCACCAGGACAGTAACAGGGCATCGCATGTGCATCGACTACCGCAAGCTCAATGCAGCCACCAGAAAGGATCACTTCCCTCTTCCATTCATTGACCAAATGCTTGAGCGTTTGGCGAACCACCCTTACTACTGCTTTCCGGATGGTTACTCAGGCTTCTTTCAAATTCCGATTCACCCGGATGATCAGGAGAAGACCACCTTCACTTGCCCTTATGGCACATTCACTTACCGACGAATGCCTTTTGGGTTATGCAACGCTCCAGCCACTATCCAGCGCTGAATGATGTCGATCTTCTCTGACTTGATTGAGGATATTATGGAGGTATTTATGGACGATTTTTCGGTGTATGGCTCATCTTTCCCCTCCTGTTTGTCTAACTTGTGCAAGGTGCTTCAACGTTGTGTGGATAAATACCTTGTGTTGAATTGGGAAAAATGTCATTTCATGGTTACCAATGGGATTGTCCTAGGCCATCGAATTTCTGAGAGAGGGATAGAAGTCGACAAAGCCAAGATAGAGGTGATTTCCAGTCTACAGCCTCCAAAAACCGTTAAAGACATACGCAGCTTCCTTGGTCACGCTGGGTTTTATCGAAGGTTCATAAAAGATTTCTCCAAGATAGCCAGACCACTCACCCAGTTACTATGCAAAGACATCTCCTTTGAGTTTATTGCAGACTATTTGGAGGCTTCCTAACAATCAAAGCAAGCACTAATCTCGGCTCCAATAGTCCAACCACCCGATTGGGACCTACCATTCGAAGTTATGTGCGATGCAAGTGATTTTGCTGTTGGAGCAGTTCTGGGACAATGTAAGGATGGTAAGCTACATGTTGTTTACTACGCTAGCAGGACACTCGATGGGACACAGACCAAGTACGCCACAACCGAAAATGAACTACTCCCATAGTCTTTGCCTTTGAAAAATTCAGGTCCTATCTGGTCGGATCCAAGGTCATTGTGCACACAGATCACGCCGCACTACGCTACTTGTTGACCAAAAAAGACGCTAAACCGAGGCTGCTGCGATGGATTCTAATTCTGCAGGAGTTCGATCTTGAGATAAGGGATAAGAAAGGGATCGAGAATGGCGTTGCATACCACCTTTCTAGGCTGAGAATCGATGAAAAGATCTGTATAGATGACCGACTCCCTGAAGAGAATGTGTATGTGGTTGCAGCTTTCATCGAGTGCTACAATGAGAAGGTCGATGCCAAGGTTCTTCAACAGACAGTTAACAATTCACCATGGTATGCCGATATCGCAAATTACTTGTGTGCTGCAGAAGAGCCTCCGAATTTCACTGGATATGCCAAGAAGAAGTTCCTACGAGATGTGCAACGATACTTCTGGGATGAACCTTTTCTTTATAAGCATTGTGCTGATGGCCTCTACAGGAGATATGTTCCACAATCAGAAGTGCAAGGCATACTTTTTCACTGTCACGGGTCTAACTACGCAGGACACTTCGCTACCTTCAAAACCGAAACAAAGGTGCTCCAAGCAGGCCTCTGGTGGCCCACCCTATTCCATGACGCACATGATTATGTCTCCCGATGCGATCTTGCCAGCGACGAGGGAACATAAGCAAGCGGAACGAAATGCCACAAAACTTTATTTTGGAGATCGAGGTGTTTGACTGTTGGGGGATCGACTTCATAGGGCCTTTCCCACCTTCTTATTGAAATCTCTACATACTTGTAGCAGTGGATTACGTTTCTAAATGGGTCGAGGCTGTCGCGAGTCCTACTAATGATTCGAATGTCGTACTCAAGATGTTCAAGCACATTATATTTCCACGGTTTGGTATTCCTAGGGTGGTCATAAGCGACGGGGGAACTCACTTTATCAACAAGCTTTTTGCAAACCTTCTGCGAAAACATGGACACAAGGTTGCTACCCCTTACCATCCGCAGACCAGTGGGCAGGTCGAGATTTCTAATCGAGAGATCAAGAGCATCTTGGAGAAAACAGTCAACTCAACCAGAAAGGATTGGTCCGTGAAACTCGATGAAGCACAATGGGCGTATCGGACTGCTTACAAAATACCCATCGGCACTACCCCTTTCCGGTTGGTTTATGGGAAGTCATGCCACTTACCTGTGGAGTTTGAGTATCATTTCTTATGGGCGACTAAGCAGATGAATTTTCAATGTCAAAACGGCAACAGAGAGAGGCCTTATTCAGCTGAATGAGCTCGATAAGATTCGCATGGATGCTTATGAGAACTCCAAGATATACAAGGAGAGGACCAAAGCCTTACACTACAAGAATATTACCCCCAGGGACTTTGCTGCAAATGACTTGGTTCTCCTTTTCAACTCAAGGCTGAAGATCTTTCGTGGGAAGCTGCGTTCTCGTTGGTCCAGACCCTTTCGAATCAAGGAAGTCATGCCTTATGGCGCTATTGTACTTTGGGACCAAGATGGAAAGGAATTCACTGTCAATGGACAACGTCTCAAGCTGTACCTAGCGGAGTATGATCCGCTTGCGACCTTCCTCCCTCTGGAGGAACCACAAGCTGTCTAGGCAGCAAGAATAGTCAGGCTCGAGACTCTAAACAAGCGCTAATGGGAGGCAACCCACAAGGTTTGCATTCGTTCACCCTTTTTTTTTTTGGTTTTGTTTTTCTTTTCTTAGGAAATTTGTTATTTTGTATCTTTTACAGAGTCACTTGAGAATCACGTTTGGTAGTGAGTTTTATTTTCAGGAACAGGTTCGAAACGCCGAAGATGCGAATCCCTTTTCAAGGAAAGTTCCGTGGTTGTCAGGATCAGCTAGTCCAATTCTGGATTGACTGATCCCCGTTCCAGGTAAGTAAAATCGAGGGAAGTAAAAAAAAATTGGAAGGAAGGAAGAGAATTGGTTTTTGGGTTTTTGAACTTAAATTGAACCGGGTTAAACCGGTTTCGTGTTCACACCCCCATAAAACCTAATTTCTTTTATCTCTTCTTCCTTTCTCCCTCGTCGTCACCAACTCCAATTTGCTTCCCCTCTCGATTTCTTCTTTGCTTCGCTCGAATTTTGGGTTTCCACCACTAGATTTTTATCCTTTGTCCAACCCAATTGTTGTCTCACACATTCGAACAAGGTAAGTCCTTCCTCTCCCGATTTATGTTTGTCTTCGGCGATTCCAAGGTTAAAATTTCTCAATTCTTGAGATTTTTGCTATTCTCTCTTCTTCTTTCCAATTGATGAGTGGGTTAGTAAGCTTAACTGTCCTAAATGACTCTTGGAACTAGATTTAGGATGTTGTGGGTTGAATTTAGCATAGGCTTGTAACATGGATTGATTTAGCATAAGGAATTTTCATTTGTCTCGCTTTTTCTCACATGTTGGTTATTTACTCTTTTGTAGAAAATGCCTAAACGAAGCCAAAGTGGTAAGGAGACTGCCACTCCTTCCGAAGAGCCACCAACAAGGGTTTGGAATGATGAGGATACTAAGTGCTTGAAGTTACTCGCACAATGCAAGATGGAGCCAACTCGTTTTGTCGATCGAGGGCTTTTTGAGAAGATGGGTATGCTATCAGATTTTGATGAGTTGGTAAAAAACATGGGATTTGGTACTTTCGCTGAGCAAGCATGGGACTTGCATGATCGGCTCGCACGAGAGTTTCTCGCCACTGTACAAGTGGATTCGCCAGGCGGTTCTGATATGATGGCCGAGCAGTGTTCGATCAGTTTCTTCTTGCTCAAGAAGCACTATGTCATCTCCATGTTTGATCTCTGTGACATATTCGGTTTCCCTAGAAACACATTATGCACGATGGAGAAGCTCGATAGTAGGACAGACGTTTGGAAGCTCATTGCTGTTGGGAAATATGTTTCTCGAAGAGCCAGGCAGTCTCGCAGCCGCAACCCAGTCCTCTGAATCACTGCAAAGTTCCTGAGTAACACCATTTATGCTAGGGCTGAGACTAGCACATTGCAGCTACCTGAGTTGTGGATGTTTTTTCATGGTCTTCGGAGGTTCCTTCACGCTCCGGATTCACCTCTGTACCAGCAAACTGATGATGTTAACTTTGGATTCCAACTTTCTAGGGAGTTTGAGCAGGTGCGGAGGAACATGGCTCATGCTAAAAACAAGAGAGTTCTCATCGGCAGTTTGGTGACTCCTATCATCGAGTATTGCGGCATCGCTTTGCCACCGCATGCTAAGATTTCACAGCGGAAGTTGCTTAACCTCAAGTATATGTTTACCAGTGAGATTTTGGTGCGTCGCAACTTCTGCTACTGCTACCATACAAAGGCCGGTCACCTTCGTTACATGCTGATCCCTATTCCTTTCTTCACTTCACTCCGCAAGGCTCAGAACATCGACTTTGATCCTCCTGTTGACGTCCTTATGCATATTGACGATGTTCTTTTGGGAGAGGAACGTGAACCTGCAGCCCTCAGATCCCATAGCCACACACAACCCGCATGTGAATCTACATCTTCGCAGCCGTCTCACTCCCTTCCACCGTTTCCTCCTTTCGATGTGAACCAGTTTTTTGCTGCACCACCTAAGGAGCCAGCTCGATTTGAGTTTGAGATTTGGGTCTACGACACTCAGAGGAAGAACAACATGTTGCTCACTCATCTGGCTACTTGGCTTAGAAGTCTTGCACCATCCTGTTTCGCACCACCACCAGCAGCTCACACCACTGACAGTGACGATGAGGACGCAGCTACTGAGCCTCTCGGTTCTGACCACTCCGCGACATCCTCGCCTTCTCACCAGTTCTGACCAGCTGTTGTCCCCTTACGGTTTATTCTTTTCTTTTCTAGGATTTTTCTATTTTCTTTTTTTATTTTTATTGTCGGAGGTTTCCTCTCCCTAGCTTCGCTTTCACACCAGGATGGTGTGAAGTAAGTCCGGGGAAGGGATGTGTCCAAGTTACTAATGTCGGTTTTCTTTGGTTGTTTCTTTTGATTTTTCTTTTATTTGAGTCAGTTTGTCGTGTCTAAAAAAAAAATGGGAAGGTATGATCTAATTTAGAAATTTCTGCTTTAATTTAACACTCTTATGATTACTTTTGTACCTCTGATTTGGAATGAAGTTTGGAATGAACATGAGCAGTCTCAACACGCCTCAAAAGACACTCGCCAAGGAGAACACTAAGTTGAACCGGAAGTTGTCTCTAGCTTTAACAAGACTTAACCGGATTTAATTTCTTACCTTGGGGCTTGGTATACATCGGACAAGACTCCTCCCTTCAGGCCTTACAAGACATGCATCTCCTCGCAAAGTATGCTTCCCCTCTCTCTTCCCTTCAGTACTCAGTAAAAAAAAAAAGAGAGAAGAAAAGAAAGAAAGAAGAAGAAGAGGATAAAGGTAATAAAGAAGTGAACCGAGGGTTGTGCGTAAACCCGTGCATCTTTCTGAACTCATGAAAACCTGTCCACAAGAAAAGAGCAAAGGATTGATAAAAAAAAATTAAAATGATACCCTAGAAAATTAAGGAGAAATCAATCATTTGGAAGTGAGAAAAGAGAGAGGAAAGGGAGCATAAGAGGAGGTCTTGGGCGATAAGAGGTTGAAGGAGTCAACAGTTCAATGATCGATATCCCCATGGTAAGACCACACCTCTTTACTAATCTGATTTTAGAGAGATAACAATGGGGGGACTGAAGGTTCTCTAAGGCCATGGAGTTCGGAGTAGGGAGTGTTGATCCTAATCATGGGAAAAGTACAGAAAGTAGTTCTTAATTCGATGTGATGAAGAGTGCAAAGCAGAGGTTCCCTAAAATTTATGAGTTTCCACTTTCAAACCTTTTCTTTGTTCTTGAGTTTTTGTCTGTTCTTGCTTGAGGACAAGCAAAGATTTAAGTCCGGGGGAATTGATGTGTCTGCATTTTATAGGGTTTTAACTATAGTTTTTAGGTTTGTTTTGAGTCTTTTCTTAGGTCCAAGTGTGCTTTTAGAGTCTTTTTAGTCTTTTGTGAGTCTTTACACGTCCTAGGTGACTTTGGAAGGAATCTGAGCATTTTGGGGATGAAAACATGCATCTGGAGCCAGTTGGTTGAAGACTGATCGAGCTAGTGGACAGATGAAGTGGGAGCAGAAAAACATTCCGGATCAGCTGATCCTCGCTCGAGATCGACCATTCCCGTCCCCGACGCAACTTTTCCTTTTTCGTTTTAAACCGACTTTTTAGGGTTTTATTTTATTATTTAAGTACGAGGCTCGACTTTTAGAAAAAACCACTCTTATTCTACGCAGCCTTTGAGCACTTGTAAGCTTGGGAGAAGATCTCTTATCCTTTCTAACCCTTTGGAGAAGAATTCTGAACCCTTTTATTTCTCTTTGCAATTCAAACATGTTTTCTTCATATTTGATTTGTGATTGTTGTTGTTTGATGTCTGAGTAGTCTCTCTGTTGGGTTTCGGGTTTCTAAAGGGGTTTTATGTTTCTCTAACTTAGGTTGTTAGATTTGGGATTGATCTATTGTGTTCTTTATCTATTGTTGATCTTATTGCTTAAACTAGATTAGCTACCTAGTTTATGATCTTAGGTTTAATTCATCTAGGCTTCAAAAGTGTTGTTGAATTATTTGAAAGAACATAGGTGAGCAAGGTGATCCTTAGCCAACGAAGATTGAAGTTAAGGCGCCTTGTGAACATAATCAAACTTGAACTTATTGCTTGCTAGGATTGTTTAGATTCAAACGACAGTTTAGAGTTTAATCAATTTATTGCATAGATAACTAATGTTGTGACAGTAGGTTAGTTTTACAATCGAGATTTGAGTTCAAGAACGGTGTTTAATGTTTTTCCAATCTATCATCTAATTTCGTGATCATAGCTCCTTACTGATTCCCTGCGCCCAATACTTTCTCTTGAATTTACAAACTCTTATTTACTTTCTGTCTTAAATCTGTTACTTGAAAAACAATCTTCCTTTTTGCTTTAGCTATACTTGAATTTATATAGTTTCATAGTGCATCGCTTGGTCTCTGTGGATTCGACCCTAAAGTTCTACGACGACACCACTAGATCGTGGTTGAGTGTGCTTTGGATTTTAATTGACCTTTTATCACCTTTCCAAAATATTTATATTTGTTTTAAACGGGCTTCAGTCGTTTTAGACGAGATTTAATCGTTGTGAACATGTTTATATCCCCTATATATTAAAGGAGAAACATTTTGGTGAAAAGCTGATGTGTCAGCATTATAGAGTTCAGTGCACCATTTAGTAAAGTTCCCTCAATTATTCTAATTAATTACATCTTTGTGCCATTGTATTTATTGGCAATTGTTTTTTTTTAAAAAGTCCATAAACGAAAACCCTACCCATCCATGTCTATCACCTATAAATACATTCTTTCAGCGTTATAGTCAGAGCAAAAAAAATCCATCTTTAATAATCAAATACTTCTTTCGCCAAGCTTTACGTGAATCATTATTCATCATGGTTCTGACGTAATAGCCTAAACCCCCTTGCTGTTATGTATTTCATACTTTCATGTAAATTCACCCTATCATAGTAATCTCCGGAACTATATACTAATTTGTTCTAGGACGGAAAAATATCTATTTTAATGATTTTGTAAATCAAGTGTTATCCATTTCATACTTTCATGTAAATTAACAATAATTCTTTAATTACAAATATTAAAAAGAGAGACGATATATATTATCTTATTTGAACTAATCAAATGTTCAAAAACAAAAATATATCTATTTTGATAATTTAGAAAATCAATAGTTATGCATTACGTACCTTCATCAAAATAAACACTAATTCTTTAATGAAAAATATTAAAATAAAAAATATGATATATATTATCTAATTTTAACTCATAGACTATTTAATATTTAAGGAAAATTTCGCCTAAAATATATGTGAATAATCAATCAATCAGAAAAAGAATATTCGTTACCTAATTAACACCTACATAAATCCCTTTCAAAATACTACATAATTATCACGTCTCTCAATTGTATATTAATATTAAGATATCAATTAAGATTTCATTTACGAGTCCTAAATAAGTGCGAGTCCTCTAAATAAATTCATAGTCTTTCCAAAAAAATCAGCACATCATAAAATCAAATATACACCAAAACGCAATAATATCTGTTATACGAGAAATTTTGCCTAATTTTTTTTCAAAAAAGGAATTACTTATTAAGAGCCTCACAACAAGCAAACTAATTGCATCTTAAACTCCGAAATCAGTTACCTAAACCAAGATTTTGTGATCCATGACAAAACTTAAATAGTGGGAATTGTATTTTCAAAACTTTAATACGAAAACCCTTACTGAAATTACAAAAGTACTATATATACGACCTTCCTATCATCATCATTTCCATCAGTTCACCATCAAACTTATTCAAAGTTTCAAAACATTCTACCTATTATTTTTTCATGGCTTCTTTCAACAACGTTGCTGATTTGAAACCATTCAAAAATATGTGGAAGAAGAGAAGTGAAAAGTGCAAAATTTTGGTTTGTTAAAACAGAAGCATTCTCTAAAAAAAAACTGACGTGTCTCGCCAGAGAGCTCTATCGCCAATTAATTATTTGTCCTTACTATTCTATAAAATTACATAAAACTGCCACTGCTATTCATTTTATTTATATACACAATATTTTGCTCCTATAAATTCCAAAATTGGTAAATATTATTCAAAAATTGATAAATATTATCTCCTACATATTATGAGATATATAAAAATATATTTAAAATCATATATTCAGAAATATAAATAGTTTTACCTTCAATAATACTATAAAGCTTTAATGGTGAAAGAATCGAAGATCATTTGAAACTGGCTCAACATTTATTCTTTTGCTAAAAACAATACCTATATTTGCTCAAAAAAATGTATGATCACCAATTGAAATAACCTGAATATATATTTTAATTTGGATAACTATGTAGTTAAACATTATATATAAATATGTTGTTATAATTTTTTTACAGAAATCTTAAATTTAGAAAATCCAGTCCAATAAAAATGAAAAAAAGTAATAATATTATACCAATAGCTGAAACACATTTAGTTAATTTAGCCCCATTTTGATTTATTATTTACAGCTATATATGCCATTGTGTTTTTAACAAACAAAAAAAACAAATGTGTTATTCTTAAAAACTTTATCACATAACTTTATTAATATAAATTAAGTTTAAGCTTTAAATATATTTTATATATTAGAAAAATGAGTTATTGAAATGCACGAGGGTTACCGCGGAATTCACAAATTCAAGCGGAATAGATGCAAAGATATTTTGCGGCTCAAAATATTTAAATCCGTTGCGGGATGGCTTAATGGACGGGTTTGACCAGGTTAACAATTTTATCTAAATAATTTAGTTTATGAAATTTTAGTTTTACTGTGGTTTTTATCTGATTTGATAGTTCAAGATTTGATAAAATCTAACTCATCACTAATTCGGTCCTCATTCGATTCAGATCCGCCATCATGTCAATCTAAAATATGGTAAAATAATAAATATTTTAAACTTTCATTAATTTGATGAATTCAAACCAATATAAGTTTGTATTATAAATGTTATACTAAATAAATATATTTACAAATATAATATCTGAAACAAAAAAATTTAGGCCGTGCAACAGCACGGGTTATTACCTAGTTTGGTTTTATAGTTCATGTGTTTAATGAATATCTAACGGACCATTAATGAAGTTAAGGTTTTATTTTGGTATGATCCCTAGGTCATTCCAAAATATAATTTATTGATGAAACCATCATTATTTCATAAATTCAAACAAACAAATTTGTATCAAAAAAAAATTATTTACAAACATAACCTCACACGTATGTGCGGATCCGAACCTAGTTAACTATATGATATATACATGTTACAAAGAAAACAACAATTAATGAACTCAAAATGACTACCTGAATACCTGATATATATATATATATATCTTCCCAGTGGTTATGTTTGGTTAGTGACTTAGTGTCACATTAGAAATCTTTCGTAGTTCCCCAAACACAATGTTAGTTCCATGCATTTCCACAACTACTAATTAATTTGATACTTCGTCGTCTAAAATGCATCTGAGAGTCTGAATGGCTAGCTCCTTATTACGGGAAGGTTTTTTTCTCTGCTGTGAGCATTGCATGTAAGTATGTAACAACTAGAATATGATGGCAGTGGCATTGAAAGGTTTTGCTCCATACTCAGTTTTTCTTTTAAGTTTTCAATGCATTTAGAAGGCAAACTCCTTCGCACCATTCCACTTGAGCACACACACATGCATGGTTTTCTCTGCTTTCGTCAGCCAATTTTTCATTGTTAAGAATAAAAAGTTAAACCTAGCCCGAACTATAACCAACCCCACAATTCAACAACAACCATAAAGAAAGATATGACATTGCTAGCGGCCTAACGTCGAATAAATTCATAAAGAAGAAAAAAAAATGATGCTTTAATTTAAATTAAATAGAGAGCAAGCTTGGGAGAAAAATGGGCACTTTTGGATCGATATAGTACTTGAGGAAAGCACGAGAGACTTTTTTAGTTGTTCCAACTTATTTGCTTATGGGGTTTTAAGGGAATTAAAGTGTCTAGCTAAAAACTGTATTTTTTTGCTTACGTATAAGAAAATGATGCAATAATCGATTGATAGTTTAAAAAAAAATTTAACTGAGATGGAAAAATAACCACAGTGAAGGAACTTATCATACAAAAGGAAAATTCGAAATTCTCTACGTAATTCAGTAAGTTTTTCAACATTTACTCTTTAGTCTCTTAAATAAATATTACGTAGCTTTACGTACATGTCAATGCCGAACGGAACCAATCATGTTTTGTTAATGGGGGATCGCATCACAACAAACTATGTTAACTAGCTAGTTGCATTTCCACAACCACTAGATCACACTTCGTCGTCTCAACTCTCAATTGCTCTTTATTATGAGTAGATTTTTTCTCCTTTGTGTGGTAACAGCTTAACATCAATTTTGCTCCATACTTTTGCTCCATACTCTAGTCTCTAGATCTGGTCGAGGACGAGACTTTTTAAGTTGTTGGAAGTTATTGCTTTATGGGGGTTTTAAGACAAGTGTCTAACGTTGTTTTTGTTTGTACCAGATAGTCATCTTCGTTTTGCTCTGTTTTCATCATCCCGATAGTTTTTCTTGGCGATCTAATCAAACAAGTCTTTCCTAGAAAACACTTAGCGCTCAAATTTGGGTTCAGATGAGAGCTCCACTTTGTGTCACCTCCGTATTCTTCTTCCTCTTCTGCTTCTTATATAAGCTCTCTTCTTCTAAGTCAGTATTTTACTCTCCAGAAAGTCTTACAGTCTCAAGCAACCAAACCCTTGTGTCTCCTGGAAATGTCTTCGAGTTAGGTCTCTTCAAACCCAATGAGTACATTTCACGTGGGTATCTTGGGATATGGTACAAGGAAGACCCAAAGAGAACTAGTTTATGGGTAGCCAACAGAGTTAAACCTCTCACCAAACCTGTCGGAATCCTCAAATTCTTCGGCAACAACCTCGTCCTGATCGAACAAGATAATATCCCTGTATGGAAGACCAATCTGACCGGAGGAGGTGTGAGGTCTAGGATGGTGGCTGAACTTTTCGATAATGGCAACTTCATGGTGAAGGACTCCAGCGACCCGGAAGGTTACTTATGGCAGAGCTTCGATTCTCCAACGGATACTTTACTACCGGAGATGAAACTCAAAATGACGACCCATTCTAGTGAAGATGATCCGCGACAAATCATCTATCCCTGGTCTAGTCCAGGAGACCCCTCACCCGCAGAATTTTCCTTTAAAATTTGGAACGTAATGAACATAATTGCAATTTTTCTTGAGGGGCACCAAGTCGATGCATGGAACGGTTACTGAACAGAAAGAGACTGAATGTTGTGTCTTATTGATAGAGTTCTTACCTACATATATACCAATACAATCTTGTAGAATAAGCTAAACATAAATGTCTAATAACAGGGAATATCAATCAAGGATATGTACAAGTTATTAGCATAAATGAGGATATCATCTTTCCTAAAGTGTTGGTGTCCAGAATCTCTCCAATACCCTCCCTCAAGTTGGAGCAGGATTGGTTAAAATACCCAACTTGCAAATAATATCTTCGAACTCGCGACGACCCAATGCTTTGGTGAAGACATCAGCTAGTTGTGAGGCTGATCGAACGAAACGTAGACGAATAAACTTTGCTTTTGCCGCATCACGAACACTATGACAATCAAGCTCGACGTGTTTAGTGCGTTCATGGAACACAGGGTTTGTAGCAATGTGAATAGCTGCTTTGCTGTCACAATGTAGATCGATAGGTGCCTTGTGCATGACGCCTAAGTCTTCCAGTAAGCCATTGAGCCATTTAAGTTCGCGTAACGTCAGTGACATGCTGCGATACTCGGACTCCGCGTAAGACATAGAGACAACTTTCTGCTTCTTTAAACGCCATGACAAAGGAGAGGTGCCAAGAGAGATAAACCACCCTGTTAACGAACGGCGATTGACCGGACAACCCCCCCCAGTCAGCATCACACCAACCAGTTAACGTGAGATTATCATAAGAGGATAAGAGAATGCCTTTCCCTAGGGATCCATTTAAGTAACGCACAACCCGTAACGCTGCTTCCCAATGAGCTCGCGTCGGCCTCTGCATAAATTGGGACAATATATGAACAGAGTATGTGAGATCAGGTCGGGTTGCAAGGAGATAGATTAAACGACCCACTAAGCGACGATAGCGTTCTGGTTCCGGAAGAAGAGGACTGGTAACGCGACCAAGACTGTGTTGCTGTTCCATGGGAAACGTCTCTGGCGTACTGTCCAAAAGACCTGCTTCCTTTAGAATATCCAATGCATATTTTCTTTGATTTAAGAAGATCCCATCATCCCTCCTTGCGACTTCAATGCCCAAAAAATATTTCAAGACACCAAGATGTTCATATAAAAGCAGGAACTGAGATACTCTTTAAATTCAGAGATTAAATTTAGAGATTGCAGTCAAACAACTGCCTGTGATGACGAAGTCGTCTACATAGACCAGAACGTAGATGCAAACGTCCCCTTTTTGTAACGTGAAGAGAGAGTAGTCACGGTAGGACTGCTTGAAACCATACTTGATCAAGGCAGTGTGTAGCTTTTCAAACCAACAACGCGGAGCTTGACGGAGACCATATAGAGATTTGCGCAACCGACATACCATATTACGTTCACCATTCTCTGGTCGAAATCCTGGAGGCAGCTTCATATAAATCTCTTCATTTAGATCACCGTGTAAGAAGGCGTTGTGCACGTCCATCTGATGTAGAGACCAACGACGAGCTGCAGCAACTTTGAGTGTGGCACGAATCGTTGTCATCTTGACAACAGGGGCGAATGTTTCAGAGTAATCGACACCTTCCTTCTGATTGTTTCCTAGAACCACCAATCTCGCTTTATAACGCTCAACGGTACCATCAGCCAGATATTTTATTCGGTATACCCATTTCGAGCCTAAAGCGTTTTTACCAGGAGGTAGCTCCGTGATGTCCCATGTATGATTAATCCCATGAGCATCGATTTCTGTCCCCATATCCGCGGTCCATCTTTTATCAGTGACAGCTTCACGAAATGTCGTGGGTTCGACTCCGGAAGTTATTGCCATAAGAAACGCAGGGTGTTGAGGAGAGAAATCCTCACATTCCAAGATATCAGACACCGGAAAAGGACAAGTAGGCTCAGGCAGGATCGGACCAGTTTGGACTGTGCGAATAACAAAGTCTTTTAATTTAATAGAGGGCTGTTTCTGCCGCTTCCCACGACCAAGATCCTCGAGAGCAGCTTGATCGATTTTAGGAGAACCCTCCCTGTCATCGGAATCGGAGGCTTCAACCGTATGGTGACTATCGGGAGAGGAGGACGATGATGAGGAGTCTACCGGGCCGAGAGAAGGCCCACTAGGAGGTGTTGGAGACGACGATGAGAGAGGCCCAGTTGAAGAAGATGGGTCCAAAGAAGGAACAGGCCCAATAGGATGATTAATTCTTTCTTCGTCATCAACATTCGCTATAGGCGACGGAGGTTCGGTCACAGAAAAAGAGCCGTCAACAACCTCCGGCGTGTGCGACAATGGCGAAGAAAGCAGCCAATCACTGTCTAAATCAACATCCACCATTGGAGCCTCGTGAGTGTCAGTATATGAAGGAAACACATCTTCAACAAAAACGACATCGCGAGAAACAAAAATCTGTTCGGTTTGGAGATCGAAGAGAGTCCAGCCTTTCTTACCGAAGGGATAACCGACGAAGATACACTTCCTACTGCGAGAAGCAAACTTGTCACCTCCACGACGCTGATTGTGCGCATAGGCGAGACACTCGAAGACTTTGAGATTGTGGTACGCCGGAGCAGTTCCATTCAAGAGCTCGTAAGGTGTTTTGCCTTGTAATTGAGGAGATGGTGTTCGATTGATGAGGTGAGCTGCAGTGAGAACACTTTCTCCCCAGAATTTGACCGGTAAATTCGACTGAAATAACAAAGCTCTGGCGGCGTTTAACAAATGACGGTGCTTCCGCTCAACGCGACCGTTCTGCTGCGGTGTACCAACACAGGACGTTTGGTGAATAATTCCTTGATCAGCAAACATGGCTTGCATACAAACAAACTCAGTGCCATTATCACTTCTAATTGTTCGAACTTTCATATCAAATTGCCGTAACACCATTTTGAGAAAACTCTGAAACAGAGGCTTGACTTGCGCCTTATCACGCATCAGATATACCCAAGTACAACGTGAAAAATCATCAATGATGGTGAGAAAATAATGAGAATCACATGTACTAGAAGAGCGATATGGTCCCCAGACATCCAAATGTATCAAATCAAAGATCCTCAACGCTTTATTATTACTGGAATGAAACGAATCTCGAGTTTGTTTGGCTTGCAAACATACATCACAAGATGAAAAATCAGAAACGCGTTTACTAATAACTGGAAGCAAATCAAAAACTCCATTAGAGGGATGGCCTAGCCGCTAATGCCATGTATACTCAGCTCCATCCTTATTCGTATGAAAAGCATTAAGAACCCCAATGCGTCGAAAGAAGTAGAGACCCTCTCGCAACTCACCGGCGCCAATCAACGTCGTCGTTGTACGGTCCTGTAACACACATCCAATGTTAGCAACTTGCATCACACACACAATCGCAATCCTTTACGAGTTGTGACACTGAGATGAGATTACATCGCAACTGAAGAACTAACAACACATTCTGTAATGAAAAACCATCATCAAAGCTAACTGTCCCTTTCTTATTTGTTGTAGTCTCATGTCCATCAGGAAGACCAATTTTACAAGATAAAATTGTAGTTATATCATTGAGAAAAGCGGAACTGCTTGTCATATGATTAGAAGCTCCAGTATCAAGAACCCAATCAAGAGAATCAGGCTTACCACTTAGACGATTCGAAGGTGCCTTGGTTTGTTTCTCGAGAAGATGCATCAAAGTTTTCCATTGGTCGTTGTTAAGACCAGTGAACCCATTTCGAGAGGCTTCACTGCTTTGATCTTCAGGGCCGATTACACATGCTGCATTAGCCCGTGCCATGCTGCTTTGTCCACGACCACGAGCGGACTTCCCACCTCTCTCACCCCACCACTGAGGATAACCAACCAGTTGAAAGCATGCCTCCTTGGAATGCCCACGACGCTTGCAATGAGAGCACAGAAGTTTGCTTTTGTCTTCTATGACCTCAGGGATGCGAGAGGTTTGGACTGCAAAAGCCGCGACCTGCCCAGCTTGTTCCTCACGATTCCGTAACACGGTGCGAACACGTTCCATAGATTTGACTTTGGAATACACTTGATTTAAATTGGGCAAAGGCTCGCTGCTGATTATTGTTGTACGAAGTCCACCAAAGACTGCGTCATCAAGTCCAAGCAGAAACTAGTGCACTTTATCCTCCTCCTTTTTTTTCTCCAAGCGGCTACGAAGATCACACGAGCATCCGCTGCATTGACACGTTGGTGATTGGTCGTAGTTGGACAAATCCTCCCATAGCATCTGCAATTTTCCGAAATACTCAATAAGACTCATGCCTTGTTGTCGACAATTTGCTAACTCAGCCTTGATCTCCTGAATTCTGGGTCCGTTTCCTTCAGAGAAACGATCTTTGATTTCACGCCATAGTTCTTTTGGGTCGTCTTTGTTCCCAAGAGTCCTTCTCACCTTCGGCTCAATGGTGTTGAGAATCCACAATGCTACCATGGAGTTGACCGATACCCAGTCCTCATACTCCGATGCCTCCTCCTTTGGTTTCACCACTGTCCCATCGACATAGCCGAACTTCTTCTTCACGCGCAAAGCAGATCTGATTGCTTGCGCCCATTCATCAAAGTTATCACCGGTGAACTGCACTTGAGCAATTATTCCACCAGGATTTTCAGTAGCAGAGAGTTGATATGTCGAGTTGATTTTACCGGCATCAGACTCATTCCTCACAGTTTCACTATTCCCAATTTGTTCACTCATCGTTTATTTTGCCGTGATGGCTCTGATACCATGAACAGAAAGAGACTGAATGTTGTGTCTTATTGATAGAGTTCTTACCTACATATATACCAATACAATCTTGTAGAATAAGCTAAACATAAATGCCTAATTACAGAGAATATCAATCAAGGATATGTACGAGCATAAATGAGGATATCATTTTTCCTAAAGTGTTGGTGTCGAGAATCTCTCCAATAGTTACCAATTTGGGGACATGCCCCCAGTGTTCGAGCTAAAGGAAGGTTGGGTAGTAATGAAGACCCTCCAAAGCAGCAGCTACTCGAGGTTGACAATACGGAAAATATGGCAGGGCGTACTTTATGAGTTATACTCATGGAATTCGGAAGCCAAGGAATGGGAAACGTCGTGGTCCACAGGGGAAGACTCTTGCTATTGGAAAGGCTTTGAAGATCAATGTGGGTCTTACAGTTACTGTTCCAAAAAAAGACATGTGGCAGCAGCAGCCGTGTAACTGCATTAGAGGGTTCTACTCGAAGTTGGAACATAAGTCGACTGACTGTGTGAGGAGGACTGCTCTACACTGCGAAGGAGATACGTTTGTGATGCTAAAAAATATGAATTTGCCGGAATTTACATCGGATGAATATGCAGTCAATTCGGGTATGAATTTGGCGCAATGTATGGCGTCATGCCTTGTGGGTTGTGGCTGTACCGCTTATGCGCTTGTGGAAAACCGGAAAGGAGAGTGCCTTTGTGTGACTTGGGACGATGAGCTCCACAGAATGCGAAACTACACCTCCGGCGGTCAAGACCTATATGTCAGAGTGGCGGCTAATGATCACGGTTAGTCTAACCTTAATTTTTTTGGTTAATCAATCTTTTTTATTCGAAAAAAAAAGAAAGAAAAACCAACCCCCTCTACCACGTAAACGAAAATAGTAAAAAAAAAACAACCTACATATACAAGGGCATGTCTAAGAATGATCTTAAAAAAAGATCCTTAATACATTCGAGCAATTAAAATGATTAAAATTTTAAAATAAACAAAAGAAAGGTAAGATTGTACAAAATCAATCCTTATTTTAGACTTTTTTTAGGATCCCGATCGTGTGTGTCAAAAGCTGATTGGATGAGAGAAAAAAAAATTAGTTTTGCTTTTTTCTTGCTTCCTTTGAAGGAGACTGCCAGACTCTAGTAAGCATTATTAATACTGGAACAAGAAGGTTTGATATCAATAACTGGATTCAAGATACAAAAGGGTGGACAAGGCGGTTTGATTCTGTTCTACTCAAATGGAATTCAAGATAAACAAACAACCTAGCAGATAAGCTCGCCAAAGCTCAAAGACGTGAAACCACATATTTTATCTTTCATTTATTGATTCCTCTATGTATTCCTTCTACTTTTCACATTGTTAACACTTCTTCATAATTAATAAAGTACTAGATTTTAACCTGCGGTACACCGCGGAATTATGTATTTTTGTATATTTTATATAACTTACTAAAAAAACATTATGTTGTATCAAATATAAGTTTTAAACTATTTTACGATAATATTAAGATATTTGTAATATTATTTTCTTTATCTATTTAAAAATTATTATTTTCATTTGAAATTTAACTAATCAAATTCTTTTATTTTGGAATTTAATCAATGATGTAGCAGATTAGTGTTGGTTTTTAACTCCTTTCATATAAATTAAGTTTTAAAATATTTTGTTTGTGTTTTTAAACCAACCCGCAAAAATATATACGTGTACTAGTATTAACCTAATTCCCATCACATTCTTATGGTTATTTTTAGTTTAGGTTCGGACCGTGAATAAATAAAATTTTCCACAATTATTGTTGCTTTTTTAGTATTGTGCATATGTTAAATTGCTAAAATCTGTATTTACACAGATTTAATTTTATTATCACAAATTTAGTAATATTATTGATATTACTCATATGATGTTGTATTCACTATTTAAATTGTACAACAGGATATATATATATATATTTGTATTTGACATCATAACTCTATAAATGACACATCTTTTTTAGTCAAAATATATATATATATATATATATATATATCCTTTTGTGGAGGTTAAAAAAAAAATATATATATATATATATAATATAATAAAATCATAAATTATTAGTTTATTTTTATATTTTTTCTACCCATTTTGACATCAATTGATCTATCCATTTACATAGAAAACATTAAACAATTTATGTATAATGGAAAACATGTATAATGCCAAACTAATTATAGAAAATCGAAATTAAATAAGGTAAGATACTATAGTTTTTTTCTTCATTAAACATTTTAAAACTTGTAATTAAAAAGGAAAATAGAAATTGATGTTGTTCAGATATTTAGGAAAATATATATTTCCATATTCGATTTTCCTAGTTTGATTTTTTTTTGTATTAAATGTTTTAATTACAGTGGCATTATCTGTAATTAAGTCTGAACTCCAAAGCTTTTTCTAAAAATGCTGTGAAAATAATAATATAGATGCAGTGTTAAAAAAAAAAAAATTAAAATATTCCTCACTCTACTTTAAAACCTTTTTTTATCTTTCACCATTGAGGATGGTCAAAAGATGATGACTGGCTTGATGAACTTTAAATTTAAAAGAAACAATCCGGCCTATTAAGCTCAGTAAATTCAGCCCAAATAACAAAAAGCAAACACATAGTGGGTTTGGTTGCGTAAGAGACGACGAGTCGCAGTCTGTTTTTCTAATTCAACGAAACCATTGGCTATCCTGACAACAACATATGATAGATGATGTATATATATGTTATAACTACATTTTTTTTTATGCATATGACAAATTATTATTATGGAAATAATTCGATAATTAAAAAATAAAAGAAAAGAAACTCCTATTATTTTATTTTATTCGGTATGACAATTTATTAATAATTATTATTATTAATATAGAAAAGGTAGAGAGAGTAATAATGAATTATAATAAAGAATGTAAAATGTTTTGCCACAAAAACCTTGTTAGTATATATATATGTATATATATATATATACATATGAGAGAGATAGATGTGGGTATGATATATGAGAAAATCAATCTATAGTTATCAAAAATATATGATTAGGGTAGGCTGGGCTGGGTAGCTCCAATAAAGAAAATGAATTACTCGAAGATGTGGAGAAATTATAACTCTCCCACTTAAAGGAATAATTAAGACACCAAACGAATACTCTTAATGAGCTGATGAAGAATATGATATCAAAAGTTAGTTTTCACTTTCTTGGTGTGTACGTAGAGGATCAGCCAAAAAATGATGGAAAAATTAAGCAAAGGCATGGAACCTTGGGTTATCGGACTCATCGTGGGAGCAATCATCATCGGACTTCTTGTTATAGGCTTCGTCGGCTTCTGTTATTGGAAGAAACATAAAGAAGAAGAACACAGGGTAAAAACAAAACAAAAACTAATTTGTTTTTTCTTGTTTTATTAGTCGTTTCTTCATAACTATATTTTTAATGTTTCAGCACCAACCCAAAGAGAGATCCTCATGACCGAAATAGTCGGGCCGGCCGTAGATAGATTCCAATTTCTTGAATTTCGAGTTGTTGCCGAAGCAACCAATGGTTTCTCTGATAGAAACAAACTCGGACAAGGAGGTTTGGGTACGATATACAAGGTCTGTATTCTGTAATATTATAAATTAATCGTTAGATAATTTACTTTAAGCATTAAGGGTTATGTTATGAAAAATAATGTTTAATTGTAATGAATATATGTGATCGCAGGGAATACTACCCGATGGTAGTGAAGTCGCCGTAAAACGACTGGCGAACACCTCATCCCAAGGGATGACAGAATTCAAGAATGAAATCGAAACCATTTTAAATGTCCTGCACCTGAACCTTGTACGGTTGTTAGGTTGCTGCTGCGAAGGAGAAGAGATCATTTTGATCTATGAGTACTTGGAAAACGCAAGCTTAAATCACTATATTTTCGGTTAGTGTTTACTGTTTAATTTATCCTCTCTTTTTTCTCCTTCTATCAACTTTATAAAATTATTTCCATCTAATAATATATATATAATTTTTTTTTTTTTGTTGTTACAGACGAAACTCGTAGCCAATTATTGAATTGGGATAAAAGGCATAAAATTATCAAGGGTATTGCGGAGGGGTTGTTGTATCTTCACAGTTACACAAACCCTCCGATAATACACCACGATTTGAAACCAAGTAGTAACATTTTACTTGGTCAAAACATGATCCCAAAAATTCTCAGATTTTGGAATGGCCAAAATACTAAATAGTGACGGTAGAGAACTTCGAACGGAAAGAGCTGTGGGAACTCGGTAAGTAAGCAACTAAAAGAACATCGTATTTATAACTTGTGAAAAATAACTAGACTAAGTAATTTTCTTTCCCTATTTACACAGGGGATAAATGTCAGAAGAATATGCATTGGGTATGAATTTCTCTGAACACTCAGATATCTTCAGCTTTGGGGTCACCTTACTCGAGATTGTAACAGGGGAAAGAAACCTGGATTATTGCAATACCCACAAGGGAGACAGTCTTATGGATAAGGTAAGAAACATTAATATTTTTTTTATTTAATGATATTCAGAAACGAGTTACAAACTTATGATAAAATGCTTAAAAAAAATTTGTAAATGGAGATATTGGAACGAAGGGAATTCTCTTGGTCTCGTGGACTATAATTACCTGGATTCATCCCTAGTGGAAGAAGAGGTTCTGAGATCGATAAAGGTTGGTCTCCTGTGTGTTCAACCACTTGTAGACGACAGACCAAGCACAAAGTCTGTCGTATTGATGCTCCAAAGCCCACAAACCGAAATCCCCAAACCAAAAATTCCCGATTACTTCTATGCTAGGATCCTCCGCGGTGAGCCCCTTCATCTTCGTTAGTCGGACAATCCAGCTCTGTGAACTATGCCACTATGTCACGGATGAGTGCTCGGTGATGTGTAAATATCTTGTAGCGTCTTCTTTATTATGGTTTACTTTTTCTTAGGATCGACTATGTGATATATGCTTGTTTGTTTGCGTTTAACTTGTGACTTGTAATATTATTGGACAAATTGTTTTTTCCCTTGTTTCGGAATCAACTTAATAATGACATAGAATACATTTACTCTTGGTTGTATAAATTATCTCCCAATAGCTAAAGATCTTTTGTAGAGTTGCGCCATAAGCTTTTCTGATATCTCTTAAAAACCCATTCCAAGTTTATCTGCTTCCATAACTTCCAGGTTTATACGATCGTCACAGTTTGTTGCTTTGAAGATATTCACGCGGCTCACTGATTCTTTTACGATTAATAAATAACTAAGCAATTATTTTCTTTTATTTTTGCCACATTTGCATAAAAAAAAAATTCACTCATCTACTTTTAATTTTTAAAAGTTAAATGGTACACACTTGTGCACTAAGCTGCACCTTATTAAACGACCGTTCTGCCCATGAGTTCGTGTTGTAGAGCACGTGCTTGTCAAGTGCATATCCAGGTTTACAAACGTACTCCACCAGGTAATCGGAGAGGACACAAGGGATTTCATGGCTTATAAACTCTTGGATCCAGACGTCGTCCCGCGGTATCCCGGGGCTTATCAATGCGAAATCGGTGTTTTGATTCAAGAAACGCGTGTAAGGAGGTGCGGTTGCTAGTATCATACCATCCCCAGCTTTCACAGCTCGCTTTAATGTATCCTGATTACGGAGAATAAAATATATATATATATATATATATATATATATATATAAAGACATCAAGAACCAAAAAGAAAATGACAAGGATGTGTGACATGTTTTATCTAGAAGAATCATTCTAGTGTTTCAACTGTATCAGCTCTTTTATAGCTAAATCCCATCAGGTTTCTTGTATTAAGAGACAAATTCACTCTGCCAAAGAAATCAAGAACAAATAAGCTTGGCAGACAAGTGAGAAAGATATTACTTACCAGAGAAGGGATGGTGCAGTCACCGTATACAACAATGCGCACTCCATATAAAGCACCATGTCCTGTTTGCTCCCTGACAAGCCGCCATTTCCTTGGGGACTCGAGGTTTATCGCACCATCAGTACTAAGACCAGTGCTGTGCCATTCATAAGGCTCCTCTGGTAATAGTTTCCCAGCTTCCTTTGAATCAGCCACATAGTCAGTCTTCAGAATCCAACTGCAGTAGGGAAAGTGATGAGTAAAAGATGAAAAATACACTTTTCATCAACGCAGAAGCTCAAAAAACTGGGATATTGGTTGAAAATCAGGGCTTCGTTTGGTGTTCTACACAATACATAGGATGTATGATTCTAAAGAGTTGACTGAAATATAAGTTCATGTACCTTCCAGATGCAGCAGCAGCAAAAAACTTTTCAGTCCTACGGATTTCAGGAGCAATGAAATGTGTTGCTTGATAAGACCACTGATGAGAATCTCGGCAACATTTTCCTTTTAAACGCCTAATGATCTGCTGATATTGGTTTCTCTGGGACCTAGGACCACTGACAATAAAAAACTTCGGCTCATGTTCTTGGTCCTGCAAGACTTTTCTACTAGCCAAGGGCTTAACCCTCAGCTGCTTAGACTCTTTATCCACCTTTGTACCTGTTGTAGCTGACTTTGCAACTTTCTTTCTTGCTAACGCTTTTCCTGAAACCGGGCCTGTTGTAGCTGACTTTGCAACTTTCTTTCTTGCTAATGCTTTTCCTGAAACCGGGCCTGTTGTAGCTGACTTTGCAACTTTCTTTCTTGCTAATGCTTTTCCTGAAACCGGGCTTTGCTCTCCACCAGAACCGACCTTCCCAGATTTATTATCCGCTACAATGTTCTCCTTCTCTTTTGCAGAGTCATCCTCTATATCGTTCATCACTGTGTCGGTTGTTTTAGCGCCACTTCCTTTTTTCGATTTTTTAGTCTTCTTAACACTGGATTTTCCTACTTCAACAGTAGCAGAACTTCCTATCTTTCCACTTTGAAGGCTACTTCTTTCTACAACGGCTTTATTCTTATCGACCTCTAACTGCATTGCAGCATTACTTGAGTCCTTAGCTGCAGACTCCTTTCTAGCTAGTAGTTTCCCCGCAACCAGGCTTTGAGCTCCATCAGAACAGACATCTCCAGATTTATTATCTACTGCTACATTCTCCTGCACTTCGGTATCATTCATAACAGTATTGTTTGCTTTGGCGCCATCTTCTTTTCTAGAATTTTTCGCCTTTTTGACACTAGGTTTTTGAAGCCTATTTTCTTCTGCAATGGCCTCTTTTCTGCGTTTACCTTTATTCGCAACCTCAGATCTCACTTCAGCAGCGCTTGGATCTTTAGTTGCACCTTCCTTTCTTCCTAATGTTTCTCCCTCAACCGGGCCTTGGTCTCCACCAGAACTGACCTTGGCAGATTTACGTTCCAATGCTAAGTTATCCTTGTCATCCGCAGAGTTATCCCCTATATCTTTCATCAGAGTACCGATTGCTTCTGTATCATGTTCTTTTTTAGATTTTTTGGTCTTCTTGACACTGGATTTTCCTACTTCGACTGTAGAAGAGCTTTCTTTCTTCCCACTTTGAAGGCTATTTTTGCATACAGTAGCCTCCCTTTTGCGTTTACTTTTAATCTTACCAACCTCTAATTGTAAACAACCATTTGGATCTTCAACTGGAACATCAGTATGCTCGGGTGTTAGCGCCTTAATTTCCACATCTACATCTACTTCCTCTGGGGTCTTAGCCTGCTGCTTACCTTGGTTCACCATCAGATCCAACCCAAGATGGTGTTTCTCTTCTGGGACTAAAGATTTATTATCTAGAGAGTCAATTCGCGGGAAGGCTTCAGTCTCTGAGACAATATGTTTTGCCATTTCTGGTACAACCTCAGTATTTAGGACAGGGCTTGATAACTCCTTCTGAATGCTATTAGCCGTTACTGGCGCTGAAACTTTTCCTTTGTTTAGACAATCATCCGGCTCATCCTTTGGGGTAGGTTCGCTCAAGTATATTGATCCCTTTTGGTTAATGGAGTTCTTTTTCCTGCCTCTGATGCCTAGGCTCTTTTTTGGAGCTGTTTTCTTTTCGGGCAGCTCTATTTCTTGCTTGTCTTTCAATCCAATTAAACCCGACCCAAGAGAGGTCTTCATCAGAGGCTCAGTTACAGATCTTTCAGGTACTTCATCCAATGCACCCTTCATAGTAGAATTCTCTGGAATCAAAATATCAGCTTCCATGGGAACAACACCTGAATTGAACAACCTAGCTGCTGAATCACTCAGATCCAACTTATCTGCAGCTTCCCTGCCTCCAGCGTGGTCACTGAGGTTTGGCACAACCCTAAGGTTTTGCTTAGGCGAGCCTGATATAGGTTCATGAAATAAGACATTTCCCACCATTGGCTCAGTCAATGATCTCTCCTGTATTTCATCCCGTGCACAGTTTGAAATGATATTCTCCGCAGTTGAAAGAGCATTTACCATGTGTACCACATTTGAGCTCAACAGTTTAGTGTCGGGTGACTTATGGCCAAATTCCCCACTTTCAGCTGGATCATTAATGGTCGTCACAGGCCTAAGGTTGTTTTCGTTAGGTGAACTTGGTCTTAATTCCTGCAATAACAAACTAGTCGGTGGTGGAATGCTTGCCTCGCTGTTGTGGTGTACCTTCTGTGAATCTTTGCTACTGACAGATCCATCTGTAAATTGCGCCTGAGGCACCACCGGAGGGGACTCCTCGCCATGCAACTTATCAACCTTGTCAAGATCTTTAAACAGTGTTGTTCTTTGCAGTGAAGAACCAGATTTCGATGCGGAGATACTAAAGGAAGTCAAAGCTTTTAGGCCCTTGTCATCCATTTGCAGAGAACCGTTTTGGGCACTTGACTCTCTTCCCAAAGTATTTGTTTCTGGTGATCTCTGAAGTGTTTTCCTTGAATAAGTGGCAAGAGAAGAATGCCTTCTGATACTCCTATTGAGAGACATCAAGCCATCAGTCTCCAATTTGCTCACCCCTTGCTCAGGAGTCTTGTTTGCAAGCCTAATGGGGGACGCATGATTGGAAGTATTCTGAAATGTGCTTTCTCTCTGGTAATTATGCTGCTGAGCAACAACACCTGAATCAGTAGAGACCATGGTTTCTAAAGGCTTGTCCGTATTTTTAGGAGTTAACCAATTGTCCTTGGACGTATTACATGATGGTGCACCTTCCTGAGCGCCGCCTGAGTTTGTTTGAACAACAGGGATATCTTTTTCTCCCGGCTTAGACATTTCAGTTGCAGCCACAGCACCGACCCTAAGACCAAGAGGGCTTCTGTATGCACGCTTCACAGAGGCATCTTCTGCTTCATCCTCAGAATCCCTAGCTGAAGCCTCCATCATCTCCAACTCATAGCCACTGATTTTAAAAAAAAAAAAAAACAAAAAAAAAAATGATCATCAGCTTGTAGTAGAGCACGAAATCCAGAAACCAATTTCATCAGGAAGAAATAAAATTCATCTTTCAATAGAAGCAGCCTACACCAACTGTATAGAAAAGCAATTCCAGGCGTTCACTAATACAAGAGATAGAGATGGATATATGTCTGCACTTATACCTTATCTCGTACTCAACCTCAGGAAGGAGCTTCCAATTCTTTAAGCTGAAAAGAAATAAATCAAAGTAAAAAGGAAAATCAAATCCACAGAAACAAAACAAAAGAGAGAATGAAGAGAAGAACTCTTTGGTATGTATGCCTCTATACCAGTCCTCTAACCACCGGTGGTTCACTACTTTAATCTTCTTCATCCGCTTGGCTAGCTCATACTTTTCTCCTGCACAGAAAGAAAGAAATGTTGGTTCCCCACCTCACCAAAAACACTAGCTTAGGGGAAAGTAGAAGAATGTAGTGAGTGAGTGAGTGAGTGATAACGCACCCTCAAACTTGTAGCATATAAGATGAGTGACTCGGTTTGCAGCCAAGGGCTTAGAGAAGTGCCCACCCATCAAATCAACCATTGCCTGTATAAACAAAGTCTCATCATAAAAAAAATAATACCAAAATTAATTATAACAAGATGAAGAAGAAAAAAAGCAAAGGCAAAGCGCACACACACCATAATGTCTTCTCTATCTTGACCTTGGTACCCAGTCAAGCACACAACTAAGGTTTTGGAACCTGGAACCCCATTCAAATCTCTAAGAGGCTTATACAAGACCGAATTGGCATGAACAAGCATTCCAGTGTCGAAGCTGTGATCAACCCATGACCCTGTGACAACCACCTTCCCGCTGCTTCTAGCAGCTACGCAAATCGGATCATCCTATATATGTAGGAAAGAATTGTCATAATCATATACATATATATAATAAGAAAAAAAAATAGAGTAAGAAAATGAGATGACTAACATAAACAAGCTTATCTACGATGAGGTGAGTACAGGATTGAGAGTTTTGGCCAGTATCAACGCCACCACCACTCAGAAGCTTGGACCGTAACTGTTATGGGCAAAATTAACCACACACAGAGAGAGAGTGAGAGAGAGAGAGACTCAACAAAATCAGAAACCCTTTTAATGAAAAAATGAATCCGAATTTGAAGATAGTAAAGAGAAGAAATACATACAGAGTTTCCATGGATGGGATTGAATCCAACGAGAGCGAATCGAACACCCAAAAACGTCTTCGGATTAAAACCCGTTTCCTGCATTTTCTTTTCTTTTTTCTTTTAATGGGGAAATTAGGGTTTCATCTGGGTGGAGAAGATCGAAACTTGGGGTTTATTCCAAATGATTTTTTTTTTTTTAACAAAACCCAGATTTTAACAGAGAAGATTGACTTGAATCAGAATTAGAAAACAAAAATAAAAACAGAGATTTCTTCGTTTTTTTTTGTTTTTGAAAGGGGAAAAAAAATTGGGAATTTTGCAGAGAGAGAGAGAGAGAGCCGTCTCGGGGAAGATTTTAGAACTTCGAAAGAGTGTTTTTTTTTCTTTTTTTTTTTTTTTGGTAAGGAAGAAAGGAAGCGGGGGGAAAATTGAAAACAATTGAAACACTTTTTTTTTTTTAAATTAAATTGGCTGAAGCGGTCTGGCGGGATAAGCAAATCGACGTGGCGCCATCTCTATATTCCACCACCATTTTGTAAAAGCTAGGTTCGGTTTAATTCAAAACTGTAATTGATTTGGTTTATGTTGGGTTTGGACCAATTAATTGATGCCAAAACCGAAACTCTCTGAACAAGCCCCATGACTGCACCTAGAGCTGTCAAACGGGCTTAGAACCCGCGGGCGTGGCCCAATTAGTACCATTGCGGAGCGAGCTTGGACACTGTAAGTTTTGTCCACAAAAATACGGGCCTCGCAGGTCCGGTTTATGCGGAACATGGGATTAACGGGTTTGTCTGTGGTGGGTTGGCGGGTTTGCGGACTGATCCGCAAAAGTATATATTTTCTATTTTTCTTATATAGATAAGAAATTTATTAAAGCTTCGGTTTCTTATAGAGGTTTTCTAATCTTCTATACAAGTAAACATTTAATCTAAAACTAAAAACCCTACCTCGTTAAACTTTTAAATTGTGTCGAAAGTCGAAACAGAGTATTCCTAGTTTCACAAATCACAACTCAAATTCTCATATCATTCATCATCCTTCACTGCTCAGATCATTTATCAATTATCACAAGTTCACAACTTCACGACAAAGATCCACATTCAACCAAAACCAGAAATCTGCAATGGTAAGTTACTTCTTACTACTTACTAAGATAGTGTCTACATGATTTAAGCTAAAACTTAAAAGTAATAGTTTGTGTTTTGTTTTAGGAGTCACGTGATTCTTGCAATCTTATGTCGTTAGATTTGGAATCTCAGAGAATTGTTGATTCTGCAAATGCTGAAAGCGAAAGAGGAACATAAATCAACGACAATGATGATGGTGACAAAGGAAAGTCACCAGCACAGAGGAAGAGAAGGCAGACTGATGGAGCTGAAACGTCTAAGCCTAGTAAAAGGTCATCCATTGAAGAAAGAGCATTGTGCAAGCATTGTAAGTCAGATTTTACTTATAATCCACACAAAAATGGTTTGCTGTTGGATGTGAAAACAAGATGGAACTTAACATACAAGATGCTTGATAGGGCTCTCAAGTATAGAGCTGCATTTGCTAATCTCAAAGTTATTGATGGGAAAGACTATAAGTTTTTTCCTACATAAGATGAATGGAAACGACTCAATAGTTTGTGTGATTTGTTGGAGCCTTTTGATCAATAACTGGTTGACAGTGAATGAGTTTAGTGAAGATGAAGTTATTAGAATCATGATTGTACCCATGAAGGAGAAGTTTGATAAGTACTGGGAAGAAGTAAGTGATTTATTTGCAATGACTACAGTGCTTGATCCAAGGTTGAAACTAACACTTGCAAACTATTGTTTTGATAAACTTGATAAAAGTTCTTGTCAACAGAAGATTGAACACTTGAAAAGTAAACTAACTACTTTGTTTGAATCATATGAGAACAAGTCAGTTTTTGCATCACAATCTCCAGAAACACGTGAAACAGATCACCATAGAGATGACAATGAAGGACAAAGAGGAAACTTCAGCAATTACGATGTAAGCACTCCTAAAGTCTCTGTTTGACTAGTTTCAGGTTCTGTTTTTTCTTGGTTTTAAAGTTTCAGGTTCTGGTTGTTAATTTGTTATGTTTTAGTTTCTAGTTTATCAAAAGTTGTAGTTTTGGTTTTAAAGTTTTAGTTTCTTAATTCTTACTGTTTCTTATGCAGGATTTCTTAGCCTTTAGAAAAGAGACTGTTGTTGCTAGTGGAAAGACGTCCTTACAAATGTATCTTGATGAACCAGCAATAGACATGAAGAATTTTGAGAGTTTAGATATTCTAAAGTATTGGAAAGATAACTCTCAGCGTTATGGAGAATTGGCTTCCATGGCTTGTGATCTTCTTAGTATTCTTATCACAACAGTAGCCTCTGAATCCTCCTTTAGCATTGGAGCTAGAGTTTTGAACAAGTATAGAAGTTGTCTTCTCCCAAAAAATGTTCAAGCATTAATATGCAGTCGCAATTGGTTAAAAGGTTTTGAAGCATATGAAAATGGTAAGCAAATGTGTTTCATAAGTTTTCAATATCACAATCTTAAACACTACCTTCTTTCCAATCGACTAACTTGTTTGTTTTCTTTTGAAATTTGTAGAGGAGGAGAAAGGATTAATTGGTGAAGATGAGACACTACCTTCTTTCCAATCGATTGTTGATGATGAAGAAACAGCTTGAGTTCCAGTTTCAAATTATTTTTATGTTTCAGTTTAGTACTTCAGTTTCAGATTTTAGTTTGAATTAAAAATGTGACATTGAGTTTTAGTTTTGTTTCAGACTTTTAAGTCTTTGACTTCAGATTTTAATGTTTCAGATTTGAAGTGTTTGAGTTTTAAGTTTAGCTTTGGTTTTTGCCATGAATCGAATCATGTTTAAAACACTCAGTGTTTTCAAGTCTGCTATAGTTACTACTACTTTTTTGATATGCAGTGGAAGTAACGGCACTAGAAAACAACATCATTGTGTATCAGTTTGCGCAAGACCCGCGGGCTGGTCCGCATACCCGATGATCTTTGCGGAACGGGTTCGGATATTATTTTATTTGTCCGCGGTCAAAGCGGGCGACCAGCTGCGGTCAAAAGGAATAAGCGGACAATGGCGGGTCTGGCCAGGCGGACGCGGACATGCCCGTTTGACAGCTCTAACTGCACCCTACATATCACTAGCTTTTGCATTTGCACATCATCGTGCACGATGAAGAGATTATATACATAACCTGATTCTCTCCATGTTCGATGAACCGAGCATATGTGAGGAGATCGAGCTTTTCGATGTTTTTTTCATCGTAGAGAGGCAATGTGTTTTATTTTGTATCCACGAATCATCTTTTACAAGTACTCCATATTGTACTAGTTGCTTGAAAGTGTAATGGTTTGATAAGTTTTGAAAACATATACAACTGAGAAAAAGAAGTTGATCGTGTGCTTTATATAAATGTGTTTTTGCAACCTACCGAAATAACACGAGCGACTAGTGACCTATGAACTTCTAAATCCTTTGTATTCTCAATAGTCGGTGTTATTGGCTCGACTGTCAAGCCTTTTTGTTTTGTAAATGTTTCTTATTACTACCCCATATCTAGCTATTAGGTGATGTTTTAAATCTTTTTAAAAAAATTTGATCGTTATCTTTTGATGATAGTTTTTGAAGATTTGCATAATAGATCTATTTTTGGTGAAAGGTTGAGGAGTGACAAGGCTGGTGACAATGCTTAGATCTAAAGATGCCGGTGGTATGGTAGATGGCAGACGATTTGAGCATTGTATGTAGATTTTGGACATGTGTACGAAAAGGTTTTTGAATTTAAAGTGTGATCAAGAAGATGGATGATGTTTATCTTTTTGTTTTCCTTGTTAACAAAAATTTCTATAGGCAAGAGACTTACATGGAAAAGATGTTGAATCCTAATCAATTCATGTGTATGTTTACAACTTTCTAGCTTATTAGCAAAGAATTTTGATGACTACGATTTGACGAACATTACTAAAAAATAAAAAAAATAAAAGTTAACACGATATCCTACTTTTGTGTATATTCTAAAGATTTTTAAAATGTTTAAAATATATCTAAAGCATATAACCGAACAATCTCGAATTAGATTTTGCTTTAACATTTTAGTTTAGGCCATATATGGCAACTTAAATAAGCGGGGCGTATTTCCAAAAAAAAACAAAATCCATAATAACTACACCAATCAAGTAGTTTGCGGGTTTTTAAAATACAAAAAAAAAAAAGAAATCCGCTTTTATTTAAAAAAATCCGCATTTAATTTTTGTTATGTCTAATAAAATGAAAAACGCACTTCTTTATAAATAACTCCATATATGCCTATATGGTGCTGGACATCTTAAAATCCGCTTTTTATGATTAATAATAAATTTATAATTATACAATAAATAATCATAACTATAAATAATAAAATAAATAGTAACAAATATCCCCTATATAATAAAACAGAAGTACACAACATTGTTCTTGTAGACTAAATAATTTTTAAAAAATTGGTTACAAATAGGTTATAGATTAAAATTATAATATTTTCATAGTCTGGTTTTATTGTTTCAAAAAAATCATAAAGAGAATATTCTAAAAAATCATTTTATATCATCTAACTTACCATATTAATTTTTTTATTAAATTATTCATCAAATAAAATCCTTTGATATCTAACTTAACATATAATTTGTTAATTATCATTATACTTCACCTCTCATTTTTATATATGAGTTGTGAAACAAATAAATTATCATATTATTTATTATAATTAAAAATATATCATAAATTAAATTTTTTAAAACAGATATAAATGATTCAATCTATAAAATATTCAAGTTTTATTAATATTATTCTTTAAAAATAATATCTATTAAATTTAAATTTTTACTGAGTAACGGGCCAAAATTTGAATATTTAAATTCAATTTCATACTTTTTTGTTGAATTTTATAATTTTATATAATATAATAAACTTTAAATAATTTATTTTGAAATATTTTTTAATATATTGAAACTTGATATTAAAGTTAGAAACTATAAACACTCTAAATTGGTTTGTTATAGCAATGTCAATAATATGTCACTATAATATGAAAGAATTTAAAAAAAAACAAATATTAAAACAAAAAGTATAACAATATATTAAATTACTCATAATATAATAACTTGGTTTTAAAAAACCAAATTCACAAAATTATGTCTTATAATGACATTCAAATCATGAGGTAGAATATACGTTGTTGAAATAACTTCACATACATAAACTAATACTACATATTAAAATTTTATTTTAAAATAAAATATATAAAATAAAATATAACGAGTGTTATAGCACGGGTACTTATCTAAAATTATTAACAATATAAAACTTACAAAATAAGTATCGTTTTCAAGTCATCATATTTAGCATATGATTTTATTGCATAATATTTTATCTATATTTTTTTAAAAAAACAATCACATAAATTCTATTTTATATAAAAATTACAATATAAATAAAATAAATTTCAACTCGTGCTCTAGCAGGGATCTTAATCTAGTTTTGTAATATGTGGTTTAAATTTCAATAAAAATGAATGTTTGTAATGATAATGGAAATAATATTACTGGAAATGCTACCTAATTATCATAGTTATCCTTAAAATAAACAAAATTTAAAATAAATTTAGGTTTTTAGATATAAAATTTATATGATTAATTAAAATTAAATTTTGGTTTTTGTTGTTCATATATAATAAATAAAAATGTTATTTCATTAAGAATAATAATCCATTTAAAATATATTTGCTTATATTTTATCTATAATATGTATTTTCCTATTTTGTAGGTGTTTAAGCTTTATATATGTATAAAGATATTTATTTATCTACACAAAACGAATTAAAATATATAATTTTACTAATTAATATCAAAATAATATGAAATCTGCACTGCAAATAATTTTTCACTAATCAAATATTATTTTGCATCGCTTATTTTAGAGTAAACGCACTTGTGTTACAAATACATTTTTCCCGCACGTACCGCAGTTGAACCGTACCGAACTATCAAATTATTTGTCAGGCACTACTAAATCTACGGTGGTTACCATTGGTACCTTACTCTCAAATCTCACCTGATACAACCTAACCTACTGTTTTTTGTTTCTATACTTTTATACCTTGGTAAAATCAACAAACCCTCTTTTACCAATGTGCTGTCTGATTTGTGGCATGCAAAGACATTAAACCAAAAAAAGGCTTAACAGCGTTTTATAAAAAGTGAAAAAAATATAAGACAAACGAAAAAAAAAACAATGGGAAAGTGAATCAAAGCAGAGCCAACGTTATGGGCAGCAGTAGTATTAATAATAAAGTAATAAACATATATATATTATACATTCATGTACCTCTCGATATGTCATGTCCAAAGAGAGGAAAGTTTTGTCCTTTGCTAGTTTCTTCGTTTTGGGTGCATTTGATTGGACTTCTGTCACTTCTTTCTTTAAATCGTTAACTCTTTTTACATATATTAATCTATATATTCTGATAATAACCTGTCGTCTGAAAACATTATTAGTTACACACAATCTTTCAGACACAAAAAGAAAAAAACAGCAAGATATATAACACAACCACATTATTAACAAAAACCCAAAACAATAACCTATAAATTCTTGTAGCAAATGGTTTCAAATTTACTACTTTTAATTTATAGACCAAAAGTATTAACTAGAACTTTATATTTGTAACTTAGTTATGTATGAAAGAGTTATAGTTTTAATAATAAATTTATTTTAGTATATTTGATAATCAATTTTTATTTTTTTGAGTGATAGCTTATATATTATCAAATGTTTTCTCAGTCAGTCTATCTAATATTTTGATATATACTATTAGTAAGAAATTGCAAACTAGTCCACGAAGACAACTCACATAGCTAGGAGCAAAGAGACGAGACGATCAAACATGTTGTGTGATCTCTGCAACCTCATCACCAGCTCTCACTTCTCAAAAATATATATATTTTTTCTTTTGTAAATTGTACGAAATCTCAAACAATATTTTTAACTTGTATTATATTGTTTCATAAAGTATTCCACTTGTAACCAAAAAGACTAACTTTAAAGATATTTCGTAAGGGAAATTTACTACGTCATATCTAAACATAGTTCTTTAAATGATATCAGCAAAGATCATGTGAATCCATATCTAAAATGTTATATTATTATACATACACAGAAACAAAATTTACTCTATAAATAATAATACTTGTATATCAACTATCAACTAACAAAAATATTAGAAATACAAAAGAAAAAAGATTCAAATGATTATAACGATTATTATTTGATATAAGAAAAAATATTGTATTTCGAATGTTTATTAGTATCTGGATTTTGTGTACATTCTCTTCCAAACGAACAAACAAATTTCCAATCTTATTATATACTTATAATATTCATGAGAAACAGAAACACAAATGTGATTATAGTGATGTAAAATTTTCATAATTATGTTATTACGGAATAATACGGATCACATTTTTGTGTTTTTTTTTTTTTTGTCGTTTAGGCAGAGTGAGGAATAAAGAAGAAACAAACAAGAGAGAAAGCTCCAAAATTCTCGGGCAGACAATATTCTTATTATCCATAATTTCATCCAATGTGAATCTTTCTTTTGTACACAAACAACAAAATAAATGCAGAGAAACAAAGAAGAAGAAGAAACACCCTTGGCCGGGTCAAACAAATTTCAGCAACTAAGCGCTTCGTATTTAACCGGAATCGGTTGGTTAAACCCGGTCCGCGCAATCAAACTCCCAACCACCGTCAAATCTCTACAAAACACTCCTTTCACCACATTCGTATTATTACTGTTGTTCACCGCTCTAATCGGCGTTTCGATGATATTACTCCTGTGATGAGTTTCAGTGGCTACAGCGGCGGCTGCCACTGCTTTCCGCTGCTTCTCGGCAGCTTGTTCCGTTGCGACGATGTTACTTGTCACGACTGAGTAGCCTTTCTGGATCAATCTGTATAGTAATAGAGTTGACATCCTGGCTCGGTCCTTAACCGAGTCTAATTCTTCCTCATCATCGGTTAAGTCAAACCGGTCGATAAATGACATTGATCTCTCCGGTTTATGTTTTAAATTGAGTAACAAGTAGGCTCGGTCCAGCTCTGATCTCGAGCAATCACGTCTGATTCCCATCAGAGCGTAGTAATCCACGTTCCCGAGTTCTCCGTTTGCGATTCTCATCTTCAGTTGCTGGATCTTCGTGGTCAAGACGCATAGTTTCCCCGGTATTTCTCTGTACCGGACGTTGTGCCGTTTCCAAACCGGACCGGGTAGTTTCCGGTCACGTAAGATGGAGTTGTACAGGAGTTTGAGGTGTTCGAGATCGTGAAGCGAGTCCGGGAAACACCGAACGGATTCTAGCAATGCGGCTCTGGTTTCCAAGGCTTGGAGACACGACGGGTCTAAGGCTAGGGTTTTGTTACAGTCGGCGATTGATTCCGCGATCCGTCCGGCGGATCTGTAGGCGGAGGCGCGGTGCATAAAGCATTGGGCGAGAAATCCCTGGGGCGCGCCACGGCGGCTGTCTAAGATTTTGGAGAAATGGCGGATCGATTCGGAGTAGAGCCCTGCGTCGAGAGCGGCGAGTGCGGCGGCGCGGCGTCGTAAGAGTAGCTTGATGTGGGATAGAACGTGAGCGATGCTCTCGGATCGTGGCTGAGATCCGGAAGTGACGACAACGGAAGGAGGAGGAGGAGAGGAACCGCCGTCGTTGGAGGAGGAGAAGAGAATGAAGCTGTCGTCAGACCAGCAGATGCTCTGACGGCGAAACGCGGCTGTGGCTAAACGTTTACCGGTTTGGAGAAGAACCATAGCGTCCTCCATCAGACCTAGATGGCAACAAGCTTGACCTAAAACCAAATATCTGTAACAGAAGATCCGAATAAAAAAATCAGGGTCGGGTTTTGTAAAATGGATTAATTAAGAGAGATGGGTTAAAAAAAAAAAAAGGGAAAATGACCTCCATTGCCCTTGTTCGTCACAGTTTTTACTGAGACCAGCCATGACCTTCTTCTTCAAATCAGAGACAGAGAAGCATTTAAAGGAGGAGTCGTCATGATGATGATGATGATGATGATCGTTGAGAAGATTGACAGATTCACGAGAAGAATGAGTAAAAGAGAGGTCGCCGGGGGAATCATCGGCGGCTAATTTGAGGCTAGGGATGTAATCGTGAAGCATATCAGCGACGTCTTTGAATCGACGGAGGTAAAGAAGCGATCTGGCTTTGAGTTCGAGAGCGAGTTCGTAACGAGGAGACACAGAGAGCGCAGATTCGAGAAGATCCAGAGCCGATTTCACGTCGTTTGGATCTTGACTCGCTATTAAATTCTTCGCTTCTTTCATATACTTATCAACGATCTGGACGAACAAAAACAAACAAAATTTGATCAGATCGATTTCGAAAACTTCACCATCTCAAATTGGAGAGGCAAAAAGATTATACACACTGACCTTCTTGTTACGGAGCCACCAATGCTTCTTCTCGCCATACACTGCCATTGACGTAATTCTTATGGTCTTCGTCTGAAACAAAAATCAGAACACGAAGAAGAAGAAGAACTTTTCTCTCTTCTCTCGATCCGGAAAAAAATTAAATTAATTTTTATTTTTATATTTATATAGAGAGAGAGAGAGAGAGAAAAGAAAAGTCGAAAACACGAGAGAGAGAGAGAGAGATTTTGAAAAATCATGTGAAGAATTCAAGTGTCTTAAATATGGAAGCGAGTTGTGGAATAGTAGAGTAGTAAGATGATGAATGTTAAAATGACATAATTACCCCTAAATGTACTTTGGATCCTTTTTGGTTTGAGGCTGTTCTTTTATTTCTTTTTTTTTATCCTAGCTGGCAACAACACTATTGCTTTGCTCACCATAAAAACCTATCATGATTCCACCATTCATTCATTATTTCCTAAAATACACTTTTTTTTTTTTGGGTTCCGAAATAGAAAAAAAAATTATTAATCATTTTTCGTAAATACTATAGTAGTATATTTTTTTCTTAACTTGCATAATGTATACAACTTACTATTACTATTGATATCCCAAAATTATGTGGCTAACTTTAATGTCAAACAACAACAACAATCAAAAATTATGTGGTTAACTTTAGTGATCAAAATAGATTGCGATTTGCGAGTCATGCTAGATATTTTAAATTGTTTTATTGAAGGATTTTTTTTTTTTTAAATCGTTTTCTTCAATGAGGAGAAAGCTTTCGACTTTATTTAGTTTTTATTAAATACAAATATATTTTAAGCTTTTCAATGAATGCACATGTATATAGTAGTATTATATATGGGTACAAGATTTAGATAAAAAGTATGGCCTGCTTTGGTTGGCTTTAAAGTCTCTCTCTCTCTCTAAACAAAAAAAGTAAAAATATACTTAGTACGTGACATAATTCATCTTTGGAGGGAGATTGACACGTTAAGATGTAAGATGAAAAGTGATTAATTATCACTAGATTACTAGTCAAATTCACTTATGATGAATTAAGATACCAAATTATCTATATGTCATCCACAGTATATATATATATATATAATTACTTGTGTAAAAAACCAATAATAAATATACAAAGGTACAAAAGTTAATGTTCTCCAACTAACGGGTTTGCTTTTTGCAGTTGCTGCTGATATCTCATGCACGCAACAATTATACCGCTCGAGGTTAGACGCAATAAATTTTTCTATTTTGTTTTTATAGATTTTCAGAAAGGAAACAATTTTAAAAACAAAAATAAAAAACTAGCAGCAAAACAATTCTTTCTAATAAAGAAATATATTTTTTTAATCTTAGTATACAATTTTTTTTTTCTTTTGAATGTAATGTTAAATTATATTCATATGAAAAAATTACTTTAGTATAACAAATACGTCTTTGTTCAGAATAAGGTTAAAGCAAAAAAAAAAAGTCAAATAAATAAAATTTAGAATCTTGAACCAAACTAAACTTGCAACCGGTCTTCGTATCGTCGATTCTCTATGAGTCTAATGGCTAACAGTTGGTCGCGCATATGCCTATCGATCTTGTGAATGAGGTGAGAAGCTGGGTGTGGTGTCGCATCATGCGCTCAGTCATTACGTTCTTGCTGTTTGCAAAACCGAACGAGCCAAGAATCCTTGAATCCGATCGCCCCATTTTCCACTTGCAGCAGAGAGGATCGAGTACAAAATGGTAGAGTACTTTGCCTTATAAACATTCAGAGCAGACGTCTTCCAAACCTGTGTACTAAAGATAAAGTGAAAGAAGAAATGATCCCTGTTTTAGTTGTATTGTGATAAAGGTGGCAAGTGCCCCGTGCACGCACACCCCTGTTCCAGTTTTTCATTCGATCACCGGTAGAAAGTCTGTTTTGAATCGCTAACCAGATACAGAAAGCAAAGCGTGGTGTTGAGTGTGTGAACCAAACACTATGATGCCAAGGAACCTCTGCAACTGATGAACGTATCTGGTTCCATGTATTTTTAGTGGAAAATTGTGTTCTAAATTTGTCATTGGCACCTTTCCAAAGAGTTACATCCGTATTTTTAGTATACAATTTTATCGATTATGTAAGTATTTAAAAAAAAAAAATCAGTCAGAAAATGACAATTTATGCTTTGCATTAGGTTTTTTTTTTTTTTTTTTTCTCCATATGACCATACCCTTTTTTGTTCGTCCTATAACAATACCATTTAAACCGAAATGATAATAACTTTTTTTTTTCTGTCAACATATTTTATGAACCTTTTAAACGAGGAAACTTACATGGTAAATTGGTAATGGTCATATTGTTGAAGAAAAAAATTATAAAGGGAAGGGAAATAAATTAACCACAAAATACTTTATGGTGGCAGGAAAAATTGTAAATAAAATAAGTAAGAAGGAAATGGTTGCGTTAACGCCAAGAATATGACTTTGTAGTTTGTATTAGCTTAGACGTGGCATTCTCTTATACGAGCGTATCAAATAAATTAAACTCGGCCATAAAAAAATTACGAAATTTTTTTTAGTGAATCATTGCATCAACAACAAGGATTAAAAATGCCTAATCTGAATGCTTTCTTAAAAGAAAAAATTGAAGAGAATAAAGCAAAGAAACAATATTCGTAGAAAGGGTCTCGAGATGGCATTTTTTTATTTTTCACCATCATTTGTTCAAGACAAATGTCACGGAGTGCGTCATTGCTTCTCTTGCTCTTATATTGTAATCTACTGATCCTAATGATTCTATCAATATTGACTTTTATAAAAAATTGGTATACACCTCTTTTTTTTTAAAGACTTACCCTGCGGTCAGGGTGGCAAAATCCATATGCGGTTTGAACTGTTCAATTTTTAAGGTGGACTACAGACTGCTGCGAACCAACTCTATTTATATGTAAAAACAGTCCGTAGTTGGTCCGCTGCGGTCTTGTCTCTGCTTTATTTAGACCGCACTACTGCGGACTACATTTGCTGAATGGTAAATAAAAAGCGGTCCAGTCCGCAGAAGAATTTGTCCGCCCCAACCGCTGCAACCATTCACACCCTTAAATCCATCTATGGACTAGACCGCTTTTTATTTACCATTCAGCAAATGTAATCCGCAGTGGTACAGTTCAAATAAATCAAAAACAAGACCGCAGCGGACCAACTGCGAACTGCTTTTGCATACAAATTGAGTTAATCCACAGTGGTTTGTAGTCCGCTTTAAAAATAGAACGGTTCAGACTGCAGATAGATTTGACCGCCCTAATCGCAATTACCATTCAAACCCTTAATAAAATGTTGATAGCGTGTAAAATAAAATAAACGAAGCTAGTACAAGAATAAAGTCACTTCAATGAATGATTTGACCTAGTGATCTAAACCCATTTCATTTATATGGCATTTTAGCTTCGGACTCGTAACAATTCTTGACTCAACAGAGTACCCGAGGAAAACGATTATGTGATTGTTAAGTATAGACACCACGGGATAGATATAGTTCATGCAATGATATATGCTCGTAAGTCCCAATGTCGTCCAATACTCCAAGATAAAGCGATTATTTAGAGATTATTAATTTTTATATACGTAATTATTATTTTGATACACTGATTAATTGTGCCACAATGTTGGAAAAGTACAATCTTATGCGCTAACCATATAATTATTGGAAATTCAAAATTCAAATACTATATGTTCATTATTCGATTCCCTTTCAGACACTAACAATTCTTTTTGGAATATGTTTTTATATGAAAATATAAACATGACTGACAATTGCGGTGTTCACAAAATCATACTATATATAGTTTTTATATACTTATTTACATGTCTTATCCTAGGAATAATAAATGATTATGTATGAGTTTCTATTATGAAGTCTTGAATTGGGCTCCAATGTGTGGAAGGGGGCCAGCAAAGAATGACATAATTGCAAAATAACATGACAAGTTCTATATGTATCAAATGAGCCTGGTTTGGTTTCTTTCTATGCAAACATGTTTCACAGCTCATTTATCCAGCTCTTAAGCTCTTTTTTTCTTCGTTTGATTACTACTATATATACCTTTTTAGCTTGTTTTATGTGTACGTATTTAGGTATTTTGATATCCGATGTCTTTCAGTGTTGTTCGAAGAAACAAAATGAGTTCTGATTTGATGCACACGCTAGATCGATAACTACATAATATTATAATATAAATGATGGTTGTAAATTGTAATTAAACTGAGTGATTGAATTGATTGGTAACATTGTGGAATGGAGATTCCATAAAACTTGAGAATTACACCAGCTGATCAAAATCGTGATATTTGTTTAGTTAACTGTATAATTTGTGAAAGTACTTAATGACAAATTATGATGTCATTCTGGATTAACTAACCCATTACTTTTGTGTAGTGTTGTCAATCTGTTTTCTTTTTTTTTTAAACATCCATGAAGCTTGTGTTATAGTAGTACTCCACATAATAATAATTCTCCCCTAAGTTGTTAAGTAGTGATCTCTTAATTCTTTTTTTTATTTAATATGCAACTCTCCCGTAATAAATCTGTCTCATGGATATACAGCTAAGGCTGTTAGTTGTAGTGTTGGTATGTATAGGTAGGCACAGGCATAGGAGGATCCATATTTAAGGAAGTAATATAAAGAATTATGACATGATACATAATGGTTGGTTTATGAAATTATTTAAGAAATTTACATCAAATTTTAAATGTTGAGGATACAAAGTGCCGAGTTAGAAGCGAGCAAGTCATTTAATGTTTCAAGTGGGCAAACACATGTTGTGTTTTGTAATACATTTTTTTTTTCTGTTCCGTTCCGTATGTAGTAACTATTTATTCGTTTTAAGGGAACTGTTATATGTTATCTCCTCCGTATATGCTATTCATGTTCACTTTAATCAGCTAATGGATTTTGTAGGCAATAAACAAATTGCAAGACCTGTCAATATAAACTATATATATAACAATGGCAAATGAAATCGTTAACGGATATTTCCCCTCATTGGATCCCTTCTACAACTTCTTATATTTCTGCAGGAACAGCTGCCGAGTAGTTGTTGTTTGGTGGGAGTTTACTAATTGTACATTGCATAACAATTTTTTTGATTACAAAAAAACTAAAATATGCTACGTTAATACTACTAGTATTCAGGACTAGGAAAGAGAAGTTTAATGTGTTGTCCAAAGAAAAAAAGGAAAGAAAAGTTTAATGATCACTTTGTGTATTTAATATATATATATTAAATCTGTTTTTTTTTTTTTTTGTGTGTGTTTGTTGTATACAATCAAAGTTGTATATACTGTATTGCGTTTACTGAATACACTACAGTGTATAAGCAGATATATTCCGTAAATTCAATTATACATACTGTAAACTGAAATGGTTTTTCAAAAAAATTTTGCGGATAAATATAGAAATAGTTTGAAGGGAAATTGGCACAAATAACACACAAATAAACTATAATTAACTGGGTAGCCATTGTAACCATAAGAAGATTATATTAACTATATTTTATATGTTAATGACATTTTCTACCCTTCCATTCACCATTAACACCGTTATCGGCAACTTATCTCCGGTCACTTTCTCCGGCGATCTCCGGACAATTTCTCCGGCTACCTTCTTTGGTGACATCCGACCACCTTCTCCGGCGACCTCCGACCACTCTCTCCGGCGACTTTCGGCCACCCCTTGAGTTTCCAATGTACTATTTTCTAGGGTTTAGTTTTCTTCTGGCCACCATCACAGCCGACCACCGGCCGTGACCTCCGGCCACCGCCGAACTCTGGCGACCTCCGATTCCGGCAACTTCTGACCTCCGGCAAACTCCGGCGAACTCCTCCGCCGCCAACCTCCGACCACCGATCTCCTACCTCCGGCCACCAATCTCCGACCTCCGACCTCTGGTCACCTCTTCCGGCCACCGGCCACCACTTCCAACCAACAACCACCATTCCCTCAACTGCACAAAACACTAAAGTGATAATTTTGCTATACCCTTATTCTGATTCTCTAATTTTTTTATATATGATGTTATTTACTGCTATAATTTTTTTCATTTTGGCTACCCAGCTAATTGACCTTAGTTTGAATGTCTTTTAACAAAAAAAAATATAGAAATAGTGTTTATATATATATATATATATATTTTAACATGCAAACAGTTGAAGGTTAAATTTGACGGAAATGCATAATTAGTTAAATTATAGTATAGTACTGAAGTTTACAGATATGCGACTGCAATCTCGTGAGTGGTCCATTAGTTGCCACTAATTTCGATCTATTCATATTTTTAATGCACAACTACGCATTGATTTTGACCATTTTCATTCTATTCTGTCATTAATTAAAATGCAAAGTAGTGAAATATATAATAACACCCTTCCAATGAGATCTCATCTAAGGGTAACTTGCTATTTAAGCTATTAGTTAACTAAAATAGATATATAGATTAATGGTATAGCTCTTCAATTATCAATACGTGTTTGTATCCAATGAGGGCAAAACTTTGTTGTGAAGCCCTAAAGATTCCCTTATCCAAATTTGACCCACATCCACATGTGTAGTTTATGATAATATATTTTAATTACCATATCTAGATTACTGCGTTTATTCTTCTAGTTGAGTTATATGATTATATTTTAGTTTTTGAAATATAATTCTATTCCATTTTCAGCAAATTTTAGCAGGCGTGATTCCATATTTCTATTTTTTGTTAGTAAACAAAAAAAATTAACTAATACGAACCAATTAAGTGAAAGTAGTTTACATACAAAATATGGTGCACAAAAATACATATTTGGTGTGTCAAAAAATTCATATTTACATTTGCATTTCTAAAAGTAAAAGATAACGAGAAAATGAAGATAGTCTTTTCTTTCAGACTAGCCAATTTTTTCAGTATACTTTAATAACATCATGACCGACTGAAAAAGTTCTCAACATTCCATACTTCCATATATATTATTATTATAATATATATTATTATTTTCAAAATATATAGTTATTTAAATATGTTATAAATTAAAGATGATATAAATATATATATATATATATGTCCCATTTATAATATTGTATATATAAAAATTCATGGAATTTATATATATATATATATAATGATAAATAAGGACTTAAAGGCCACTCTTATAAAATTTTATAACTTTCTTGTAGATGTTAGTTTACTTTCTTCTTTTTGGCAGCAAACAAACGATTTTTTTGTATCACCTAACATAAAAAGTAATTAGTACTATTATTTATTAAGATTTGCAACATGAACCAATCATATGTCGAGATCATCATCCATTGTGACCTCATGTTTTTGACTAAACAAAAACAAAAATCTTCGACAGAATGGACGACGTGCCCTACACGTGCATGAAGACGAGATTTCACGTGTCACATGCATACCATTTTATTTCTTAGGTTTTTCTTATAAATGGATTAGTAGTTTTTTAAAAATTATAACATCGGATTAATCATAGTTTTCTATACGGTTATGAGATATATATTGTTACCACTTAACAGAAGCGATTTGGAATGAGATAGTGGAACTGTGAATGTGTTATGTACCTTGTGCCTTGTGGTCAGTTGTGGTAATGTCCGAACCTTTAACAAAAAAAAGTTGTTAAGACTTAAGTATAGATGTCAATTTCTTTCAATTCTAAACTAGTTAAATTTTGGTTCACTTGTATTTTCTAACATAAGTACCCTTTTTAGAAAAGTAACTAATTCAAAAAATTTAATATATTAAATATCTATAAATCGTATTGTTGTAAAATGCTAAAATATTCATCTTCCCAATGTTATGAGTTTAATAAAACAATGATAACCCCGTATATATATATGATATATCTAGAGTTGACAAAAAGATGATGACACTATACTATATTAAAATGATAACATCAACGAATTAGATATCATGCATGTCAGTTACTTTGTTTCTTTCTCTTCTTGCATATATCTAAGACTACAAGGTGTTCTCTTTTTTTTTTTTTTTTGTCTTCTATAGAAGCTAAGATTCCAAGGTTCCCTATATTGTTAGATGCAACACCTCCTGCATGTGTGACACAATATGAGAAGGGGATAAGTTAAAAAAAAACAATAGTGTAAAATGCATTGTTGTTTTTGGTACGCTAGCTCATGTATCATACCAAATTTTGGTACGTGAAAACGCCGAAAAGTGTGTATGGGGGTGCGTTGCGTCCATTATGCACGTTTTTATGTCCCTGACCGGTTAATTAGGCCAAATTAAATCCCATTAATAAACGTCATTTAGATTGCACTCACGTAAATGGATCTCAAAAGTGTCAAAAAAATGCATATAGAAGTTCACAAATATGTTTATCCACCCTAATTTTCTCAAATTCAAACATATAATATCAAAAATTTTGATTGATATACCAGTCGTAATCATTAGAATTAATAACTTTAAAAATTATTTTTACTAGGATTTAACCCGTGGTATATTACGGGATAATCTTTACTTTTACACATACATATTTTATTTTCTTACAGTTTTTTAGTATTAAAATTATATATTTTTACACATATAATTTAAATTTTTAGTATTTTTTAGATTTAATCCAAGTGACATAACCTATACTTTATTTGATTACCAAAATTATGATTTTTTTTGTTCAGTTAAAATGGTTTCATTTTCTTAATTATAATACTTAGTCAAAATTTTCATTTTAATTTGCAATAGAATAATAGATTTTTTTATTTATTTTTTAGAAAAGTTTGAGATAATTTAATTTTGAAGAAAAACAGAAATTTATTGTAGATTTATTTCAGGAAAGTTATGTTAAATATAAATATTATATAAATATAAACCCAAATTAATTTAGATAAATAGGAATCAATTTAATAGAGATATATTAGATAATTAATTTTGTTTAATTTTATAGCCATATTATAATTGTATTTTGTAAAATTATTTAGGAATTAATTTTGTAATTAAGTATAACTAAAAGGGTAGATTGCAAAATGTACTTCTAAAATATTAATATAGATATATAATTAGACAACCCTATTTAAATCGCACTACAAGAAAACAACCGATTTGCGATGGAAGAATTCATCGCTAGTCCCTCGCGAAACGACAATCGCAAGGGATTTGCGAAACACAATGATTCCTCGCAAATCCCGTCTCGCAAATTTATAATATCGCAAGTCCCTCGCAAATTTTGTGAGAAATATTTTTCCTCGCAATTTACGACGACGAGTTTCCACAGTTTGCGAGAAACCATTTCTATCGCAATTCTGAAGCAATTTGCAAGGACAAATTTTCTCGCAAATCCATAGCATTTTGCGAGAAACCATTTCAATCGCAAATCTGGAGCAATTTGCGACAAACTGAATCCACCGCAAATACGTTGCAACATTCGACCCCTAAAATTTTAAAACGAAATTTTGTTTTGTTTATTCTCAATTAAATTCGGATTAAATTAAAATTAATCGAGAATTATGAACACAATTAAAATTGAGGTGAAACTAAAAACAATATTAGGAATATAATTAAAATTTAAACTGAAAAATGAAAATTCAAATTGTCTTAACAAAAATTTACAAACATAATGTCAAAGATTGAGAGAGAGAGAGAGGTGATAAAAGCATAATGTCAAAGATTCAAATTATTTTAAAAAGATTGAGAGAGAGAGAGGTGATGTTTCTGGTTCCAGTTCTGCTACTGGTGTTGGTTTCATCAGTGTTGCCCTCTTCTCCGACTTCTGGTGGTGGGTTTTTCGAAATTTTGCAGCAAACTAAGGATATTTTTCAGCGAGATAGTCGAAGTAAGCATCATAGCTATGCATCCTTTGTGCACTCTCTTTGATTAGATTTGCACTCTCTTGGATTTGACTCGCTTGTGTATGGATTTGAGTCGCTTGTGTCTTAAAACACTCCTCAGCGGCAGCTACTTTCTGAGCCAAAATGACCGGATCATTAGACGGAGACAAAGGCAGTGGACAGCCACTGGAAGATGATGCTTCAAATTGCATAGAACAAACCCCGAAAATCCTGTTTTTTTTTTTTTGGAGCATCCTAAGAACAAAGCAACAAATGAACTTGTAAGTTAAACATATGATCACAAAAAGAGAGACACAATTATCATATGAAAATTTAACCATATAACTATCATACGATTGGCAACCCCAGCAGAAGCAGTATTGTACATTACTATACGATTGCATCCATACAAGTATATAAAGAATACCAAACTTACTGATGTGTAAATTTTGTTTTTGATATGAATGGGCACCCCAGCAGAAGCACTCTCTCCATTATTCCCCGTACAAAGCTCAGATTCCAACTTTTCAACCTTGAAGGACACCTCGTTGAACAGAGACTCGGACTTTCCATCCGTAAATGAGCCATCAGAGTTTCGATGAGTGTCTTCTAAGATGCGTAGAAAGTCAGGAGTTAACTCACCGGTTAGCTCAGATTGAAAAAGAGAAAAAGAGGAAAAGATATTGATTAGTCAAATAATAACTGTGCATAAGGTAAAAGAAGGCCTAAATTTAAATAACTACACTTACATGTTTCCGAGCACGAGCTTTAAAAGAAGTTTGGCCGGATCGGTGCTTATATATTCCGGTGCCATCTGGGTCATGATATCCAGCATTACGGCTGTTGATGCTCTGGATTTCTGATTTGGGATCAAGCCAATACCGAACTAGACATTCCCATACTTGAGGATCAATCCACCGTGACTTTACCTCATCACCTTTTCGCTTCCACTTTAACTTCCACCTCGACACTTGATCACACATCCTTTCCTTCAACTTGGCTTCAAACTCCAGCCTTACTCTCTCGTTAATGGCTCGGTCCCAATTATATGTTTTCTTCCAAGAAAAAAAGTATATTAGTCTGAGTGAACCACAAAAAAAGTATATGTAAAAATTGAAAACAAGAAATGACTTACCGGAAAAGTTTCATACCAACGGTCAACCACTGCAATCGGCGTTTGTGTTCAATTGGCATGAGGCTCTTTAAAATCTCTTTCAAAGATGCTTCGTACAGTAGCCGCAACAGTAGGATCTTGATCCAAACTTCAAACATACGGAGAAACAAAGAATATGAATCAACCTTATAATTTGAAAATGAAATTAAAAACATTAGAATTCTAATATGAAATTCAAAACATTACCAAAGAGTTCCTTGAGGTCGGCGCAGATCTAGCCTTGTTTAACCAGCACGCCCAGGACTATCGAGCAACTCTTCCAAAGTTAGACTGTTCAGTCGGGCAGAAACTCCAGTAGAAGACGAACGAGCAGGTGGAGTCGTACCAATCTCCAGATTCACATTATCAGGCGGTGGTTGATGAGAGGGCAGTGGTTGTTGAGAGGGCAATGGTTGCGACGTTGAACGACGGTTATTTTGGACCGCCGCTGTGTTCAGAGAACCGGCAGAACCCCGACTACGGTTTGAACTGGTGGGTTCGTGTACACGTTGATTAGTGAGAAACCTTGTGTAATCATTACCATGAAACATCTACAATAAAATCAAATTAAAATTAATCAGAAAATTATCGAAAACTTTAATCAATAGAAAGATCTAAAATTAATCAATTGAAATAGAACAATTAAACAATTAAAATTAAACAATTGAACTAAAATTAGGGTTTGGGAGTTACCTTGACGGAGAATCAGAGAAGATGGAGAAGGAGATTGGGAAATTGGGAAAGCCGGAGAAGATTGAAACAGAGCCAAAATAGAAAATAACTAAAAATTAGGGTTTGTGTTTTAATCAGATCTACAAAAATTAATCAGATCCTCGCAAATCAAAAGAAATTTAATCAGATCTACAAAAATTATTAGAAATAATTGAAATAGAAATAACTAAAAATTAGGGTTTGTGTTTAGAAAAAACTGAGAAATACCTCTACGGTGAAGATGGGCAAGACGGCGAAGACGAAGAAGGAGATCGGGAAATCGAGAAGATGGAGAAGGCGATCGGGAAGACGGAGAAGACGAAGTAAATTGAAACAGAGATTGGGAAGTAGGTAGAAATTGGATTGAAACATAGATCGGGTAGGGTTTGAGAGAGTGAGTTTGAGCTTCGCTCAAACCGAAGCTCAGTTGTATATATAAATATTTTGTGCTATCGCAAATCCCTCGCAAATTGCAATGGACTAACTACGGTCCCTCGCAAATCACTCACAACAAGCCGATAAACTAACCAATAGAAATACACCAGGATTGCAAGGGATTAGCGTGTACTCATCGCAAGGCTGTGAAAGAAGTCTCTCACAAGTCTCTCGCAAATCTATATACTATTTTTAATCAAATTCATTTGTCAATATCATTAAAATGTACACAATCAAAAGCTGAAGAGAAACTCATTAATCACTAGACAATATACTATACATTTATCAGTATCAATTACTATACATTGCTAACCATATTGGCATGTTTCTTAAAAAGAATATATACATTTGCGAGGGAACCGTGAGGCAGTACCGAGGGATCTGCAAGGACATCTAAGAAATCCTTCGCAAGTCCCTGCAAAGCTATATACAATTTTTAATCAAATTCATAAACTATGGATGAAAATTTTCATAAACTCAATAACATGCATAGGGAAAAGGTAAGTAATAGTCATCACATCTCCTCATTCAAATTTACTCAATCAAAAGCTCAAAAGAAATCCCTAAACATATATATCTTATAAACCCTATACCCTAAACAACATTTATCAACCCTATACCCTAAACAACATTTATTAACCCTATACCCTAAACAACATTTATCAATAACCAATCAAAAGTTTCTTGTCTCTTGATGTTGGTTAGTGATGCTCTCTTTTAGTTTGAAAATGTTAATGATCATTACTAACCATATTGGCATGTTTATTAAAATGAATATATAAATTTGCGAGGGAACCGTGAGGCAGTAGCAAGGGATAAGCGAGTGCCCATCGCACATCCCTCGCAATTTGCGAGGTATCTGCAAGGACATGTAAGACATCCCTCGCAAGTCCTTCGCAAATAACGTGCTTGTGATTAACGACTATTTTTCGAGGGAATGCAAGAATACCATCGCAATTCCCTCGCAAATTGATAAATCTTTTTTTTTTTTTTAAACAACAAAAAGTACAATTGCTCAATCAGATTCATTTTCTGAACTACTAGAAATTACATTATCATCATTAGAATCTTCTCCATCATCGGACTCTTCGAATTCGTCTAATTCACCATCTTCTTCAGAAACATCATCAACATCTTCAAATTGCCTGTTTTGTGGATCAGTGTGGATAACATCTTCTGTTGACATGTTTGGAATGGAAATTTCACCGAATATTTCTTGTTGCATTACGACTTGATCATCAATTAACCCGATTATACGACCTCGAGGATTAACTTTAATGACTGATAACCACATTTCATGTCTTGGCCTTAAACGAGGATAGGGCAGAAAGCTCACTTGTTGTGCTTGTGATGCTAGGATGAAAGGATCAAATTTGGCGTACGATCTGTTCGCATTCACATCGACAACTCCACAATTCTTTACTCGCACACCTAAAAATTGCTATCACCAGCTTGTACATAGATTCCATAATTTGCTGTAGCTTTGCGACTTTTGTTTGCGTATGTATAACCGCGAGTAAAGTACATCGGAGAGGTTGTGATCTTCGCTCTTGGTTCTTGAACAAGCTCATGCAACCAAAGAGGCAAGGGTTCATTTCCACATCCATTATGAACCTATATAAACGAATAAGATATATAGACCATAAGTTTATTTAAATCAAAAATTATAATACATATAGTTTAAATTTATTTCATGCATATACTTACATAGTATTTTAACCAATTAGCGAACTCTCGCTCTTTGTAAGCCTCATAGTCAGATTCTTCTAAATTAGGATATGTTTCACGATTCTGCATTTCAAAAAGTCTAAAAAAAGAGAGATTTGTTAGTTCATTATCTTATAAAATAAAATTAATTTTAGTTTTTAAACAAGAATACCTCTCAAAAGGAACATAATCTAGATTCCTCAAGATATAATTGTGAGCTGCTCGACAATAGCTATGATCTTCCCACCAAACTTCCTTTAACTTTCCAGCAAGTCTTCCTATCTGAGCAAAAATATCTGGAACATCAGGAACGTTATATGTAGGTGCAACACCTCCGTCATCATATCGTCGAGTACATGTTTATTTGGTTCTCACGGTGGGGCTAAAGTAGTAAGATGTGAAGTGAGACGTTTCCTCTATTAAACTCTCGGCGACTATCGACCCCTCAACTATGGCAAGATTTGTGGCTTTTCCTTTAAGAGCTTTCATAAACCGCTCAAAAGGATACATCCAGCGAAATTGCACTGGTCCACCAAGATCAGCTTCATGTAGTATATGGATTGGAAGATGTTTCATCACGTCAAAAAAGCAGGGGGAAATAGTTTCTCCAAGTTACAAATTAACACTGGAATATTATCTCGTAACTACTCTATGCCATCGCTGGTCAATGTTCTAGTGCATAAGTCCCGGGAAAAAACTCCAATACCTAAAACCAATGAATAACAAATTCATGGGTGAATTAATTAAATAAGTATATATATATATATATATATATATCATTATATACTTATATACAAATATCATTATATACTTAAATATTCATGAACGTGTGTTAGCAAGAGCTCAAGAAATACAAATGGTAGTAGCCGTTGCATGAAGACATGACTATCGTGGCTCTTCATACCTGAAAATTTTTGGCCTTGCTCTACACATCTTGAAAATTTTGAGACAAATCCATCTGGAAACTTCACTTCAGATTTAACCCACTCGAACAACACCTTCTTCTGACAATCGAAATTGGGGTACTGGTAATTTCCCATCTCTTATAATATGTAAATCGATCCTTGCGCATATTTCCGCCAAATCCAACCTAGATCTCCAGCTATCTTTTATTTTACCCTGCACATTCAGAAACGTAACGATGAAAATATCGTAAAAGTATTTCTCGATGTGCATCACGTCAAGGTTGTGCTGAAATAGAATATCTTTCCAATATGGAAGCTCCAAAAAATACTCTGCTTGTGCCAATTGTGAGCGCTTCCATATCCATCTGGCATGTTTGCTGGTGTGTGATAGTTACTCCCACATTTACATGTTTCTTGAGCGCCATAGTAATCAATCTGCTCAAATAATCATTTTCAGAGACATAAGTTGGTGGAGGAACACGCAAAATATTATTCTTTCTAAACAAATTCTTGTTCTTCTGGTACGGATGATGCAAGGGAAGAAACCGACGATGACAATCAAACCAACAAGGTTTTCGCCCATACTTTAACTGAAATGTCTCGGTACGTTCCATACAATAAGCACATGATAATCTTCCGTGTGTTGTCCACCCAGATAACATTCTGTACGCAGGGAAGTCACTAATCGTCTACATTAGCATTGCTCGCATATTGAAATTATGTTTTCTCGATGAATCAAACGTCTGAACACCTTCTTACCACAATTGCTTCTGCTCATGAATTAGAGGTTGCAAGAAGATATCTAGAGCTTGCTTTGGATCTGGTACCAAAATACTCAAGAACATAAATTCGCTTTGCATACACATATCTGGAGGAAGATTGTATGGCGTCAATATAACAGGCCATAAAGAATACTACCTCCCTGACATACTAAATGGACTAAAACCATCTGTACACAACCCAAGATAAACATTCCTACACTTTGGAAAAAAGTCAGGATATACCGATTGAAAATATTTCGACGCCTTTGCATCAGATGGGTGTGTAATTTCTCCTTCTTTAGTAGAATGTTCTGCATGCCATCTCATTGCCGCTGCAGTCCGTTTTGATTGGTATAGGCGTTTCAATCTATCAGCAACAGGCAAGTACCACATACGTTTATATGACACTTGCGTCCTTCCTTGAGTTGGCCGATATCTCGGCTTCCCGCAAAACCGAAATTCCTGTAGCTTAGCATCATCTTTCCAAAAAATCATGCAATAGTCAACGCACACATCAATCATTTCATATGGTAATCCAAGACTCGCAACCAACTTCTGTATTTCATAGTAGTTCTCAGCCGATACATTATCTGCTGATAAATACTTTTTCATGAGTTCAGCCGAAGAATCCATGCAAATCTCACTTAAGTTATTATAAGCTTTAATTGTCATCATCCTAAATGCCAATGATAACTTAGAATGCCCTTATCTACATCCATCGTAGATAGGTTGATTTGCTGCATCTAACATATCATAAAAACGGTGTGCATCTACGTTGGGTTCTTCCGTATTATTCTCAGGAAATGCAGCAGTAGTTTCATGAAATGCATCATTAACCATATCATGAAATCTATTTTCCTCATTATACCCATAAAAACCAAATTGATCAGAATCTTGATGCCCATAATTACTAGGTTGATCAACATCATAATTCATACTACTACTTCCAACATTACTGCTACAACCCTCTCCATGACGTAACATACATAGTAATTTGGCATAAATCCTCTATTATGAAGGTGCTTCTTCACTAGATTAAATTCCAAATATTTAATGTTGAAGCACTTAGGACATGGACAAAATATTGTACCATTTTCACAAGCAAAGCCTTGGTTTGTCGCCTGGTACATGAAACCGCGCAACCCATCACAAAACTCTTTCATCACATCACCGGTCTCCGGATCTCTGTGATTGTACATCCACTGTCGTCTTGTGTATATCTCATGCTGCCTGCCTCCAAACATTATTATGGAATTTAAAAGTTTTTAGGTTTTTTTTTTTTTTGTAGTCTTTTTATCTTTCACAAGATTTTTTTTGGTAGTAAAATTGTTTTTGTTGCAAGTATTTTGTGTTGTGGTTTCCATGGATCATGAACTTGCTATTTATAGGCTTTCTACAAGAACTGCTATGGATTTGCTAGGAAATTTGCAAGGGATTTGTGAGGGATATTTAAAAGTTTTATTTTCTTGCAAGGGATTTGCGAGAGTGTTACTGTTTTCCCGACAAAACAGTTACACTCGGTGAAAACGTGGCTGCCGACATCTTTGCCCTTGCAATTCCCTCAAAAAGTTTGCGACGGTGAAATCCCTCTCAAATATGTAAGGGAGTTGCAAGTTTTTTGCGAGGAACATTCGCGGGGTCGCAAATCTGTATCAAATCCCTTCCAAATTTGCGAGGGATTTTGCCGTCGCAAATTTTGCGAGAGAATTTGCAGGTACCTTCATCTTCCTAGCAAATTACTCGCGAATCCGTCGCAAATTTGCGAGGGAGTACTGCCGTCGCAGATTTCCGTCGCAAATCGACTGTTTTCTTGTAGTGTCGTTGTTATAAGCTTAAGTAATATAGCTAGCATGCAGTTATCTCATAGATAAATATAGCGTTGTTATTAAACGATTCGTTAAGCATCATTGATGAAATACTTAACAAAACATATTAACAAATCTGAAAGACATTATTACTCGATGATCTCTTCCACTTTAGCCATTGATTTAGAAATAAGAGGTTTTAGAAAAGAGTAAATATTCATAAAATAAGATACGAAAATAATTTATCTTTTTCAAACAAATGAAAATGATAATGTGATAATTCTTTAAAATTTGAAAGTACATAAAATTTAGGGATTTTGAATGAAACAAATTATCCACTATTTAAAATCTACACACATTTTCTCCTTGCAACAATCTCTTCACCCAGTTTCTTGTAGAGGTCCTGATACTTCTCCAGCAACTGCGTAATGACTTCCTTGTCCTCAATAGTCATCGGATCGACTATACACCAAGCGTCGCTCTCCTCTTTGATCGCCTTTGCCATGGCCATCCCTTTCTTTTTCTCAGCATCAGCCTTCTCTACAAGACTGTTGTAGACTTTGTAAAGTTCTTCCATCTTCACTTTATGCTGAACATCGATGTTCGATCGTTGCAGCAACAAGGTTGACGAGGATCCCTCATCGTTAAGACACGGCTTCGCAACATCAATCCCATTTTGGCGTTTCGATAATGTAACCACCCAATCTTCATATTTTTCTACCTTTTTCATGTTAATTTTTTGTTTTCCATTGGATTTTCTCGAACTCATGTTAGAGACAGAAAAAAGCTTATTCACAAAAAGAAGAAAAATTGCAATTTTAGTTTGTCTGTGTTTTTTTCCGTTAGCCAAGGAATATTTTTATTTTTTTCCTGGGTGCAACGAGTTTTTTATAGGTTGAAAAATGTGAGTAAAAAATTGCATGAAAATTGGTCAAATTCTTATCAGATTAATATTTGGAAATTTGATCTTTATTGTAAACTGATTTAGAGATCATATTTGACTGAGAATTTATGTCATAACTGACAAATATTAAGTTTCAAGAAGTTAGTCAAATATGTAATCTACTTAATCTTTGACTACTACTTTTTTCTTGACTACTTATTGGCCTGTTTTTGGAATAAACTATATGAGTCAATGTTCTATCATTACATTTATAGGAAATATCTATATTGTTAAATTTATTTAGAAAATTATGAAATTCACATATTTAGAAAGATGTATATTTTTATCAAAAAAAATTATCAAATTATTCATGATAAAATGTTGACTCATATAGCTTATTTCCAAAATTAGTCAAAAATGATGTCAGTTATGACATAAATCTCAGTCACATATGATATAATATCTAAGCCACTTAAACAAAGAACGGTTAAATTTCTAAACATTAATTTAATAATTACTGAAAATTCTTCATTTAGTTTGAAACTATTACTTTTGTTTTAATATTCATAATTCTTCATAATTTTAATATTTCCGATAAATGTATTCTTCATTTAGTTTAATATTCATATCTCACAAAAAAATATACTTAATTTTAAAACTTATTATTTTTAATTTTATTTAAAATCAAAGTTGTATTACCTCCGAGCTTAAGCAAACAAAAGAAAAAAATTTAACATAAAAAAAGTTGAAAAATATGAAGACTGGATGATCACATTTTGAAAGATTAAAATTAACTTGTATGTGACCCTTCTGTCTTTGTATTTCTGAACTTAATTAATATTAACTATGTTTTTGTTTTCTCTCAACTCAGCTTGGATATAAAAATACAATTTTGACTTTAATCAAAACAAAATGAAGAGTTTTTAACTAATATCTAAATTAAATTAAAATCTACAAGAATTCTCTAGTTTGGATGTAAACTTTTTTCGTAATATATATAAATAAAAAGTTTGACAATACTTAGCTATACATTCTAGAGTGAGTATTGAAAAGTTCACATAGAATCAAAAAATTCTTAAACGATAGCTTATGTTGCACGACATGCTAGATCAAGAATTCTATTTCAGATATTTTATATTAAGTTTGTGCTTGATCTCAAAGGCAAATTCAAATGACATATCATAATTTAGATTTTCTCATAAACAAATTTGTGTTGTTTGCTTTTATATTTTATATATGTTATATGTATATATATATATATTTGTCAATCATTAGACCACAATATACGGCCCATTAGATATGTTATATATATATATATATTGTTGTATTTTGTATTTGAAAAAAAAACAAATTTTAATAGTTTTATAAATTGTAACTGAAAAAGGCAAAACAAAAATAAAGTATTAATTATATTAATGTAAGAATAATTTAATTAAATTTTTTATTTTAAAAAATATTTTAAACATAAATAAATATAATAGAAATGTAAACACGAACACATGAAACCGCAAAAAGCATAAAAGAAATCAAAACCTCTGCTGAATAACAAAGATTTGTAACTAGAATCATGTAGATGAATTACCTGTAACTCATATATATAAAAGATTGTTGGCATGCGTCTCATTGGTGAGATTTGAAATGTTGATCCTTCGATCATCTGATGATGGCCAATTTATGCCAATTTATTACAACGTGAACTCACATAACTTATAGAGTATGGAGTTAAAACTAAAATGTAATATATTTTTAAAAATACTTTGTCTCTTTACTAGTGTGAATTTGAAAAAAAAACATTTTCAATTGTTTATATAAGATTTTGTAATGGTTATATTATTGATATTCAATAAATTTGTTCCGATAAAAGGCGTATATACTATCGTTGAACATTGACTAGCAAATATACTCTAATTGAACATTGACTAGCCATTAAATGATATGAATAATCATGACTACTATATTAGTACACGTGTTACAACACGAGTTAAATTTTTTTATATACAATAATTTTGTATATTTTCATAAGTTAAAATATATTTTATATGTGTTATTACTTTTAAAACAGTATAATTATATAATCTTAACATTTCACATTTAAACCTTTGCCTATTATAAAAATTTGTAATGGTTATATTATTGATATTCAATATATTTGTTCCGATAAAAGGCATATATACTATCGTTGAACATTGACTAGCAAATATACTCTAATTGAACATTGACTAGCCATTAAATGATATGAATAATCATGACTACTAGATTAGTACACATGTTACAACACGAGTTAAATTTTATTTTATACAATAATTTTGTATATTTTCATAAGTTAAAATATATTTTATATGTTTTATTAGTTTTAAAACAGTATAATTATATAATCTTAACATTTCACATTTAAACCTTTGCATGTTATAAAAATTAAAACTCATTACATCTAACATGTCGTCTGCTATAAATAGTTTCAATTATATTTATTTAAATTAAAGTATTTTTGGTAACTTTTTATATGTTAAATATTTACTATATTCTTTTAAAAATATTAAGTTAAGCTTGAACTGTAGAATTTACCAATAAACTGTTATTTCTTAATCGAACTTGAAAGTCAAATTCTTCATCATTTGTAAATAATAATCCATGATTCTTTGTTTTTCGCTAAGGAAATAGTGTGTGAACCCAAATTTAATTTGATATATATAATTTATGAACCCGAATTTAATTTAATTAATAATGGTTTAGGAACCCGAATTTTTTAGAAAAAAATAATGATAATTAGATTATGAGAAGTAATATGAAATAACTGTACATTAAATAGTTAATAAAAATGGCCCATAACCGGACATACCATGAATAGATTAAGATATGATGATGCTCCAAAACTTCAATCCACAGAATTACTTGCAAAACTTGGTATTTTTCATTATCATTTTTGTGCATATACTCCTCAACAGAATTTTGTTGTTGAGAGAAAACATCAACATATTTTAAATGTATCAAAATATTTATATTTTCAATCAAATCTTCCTCGAGTTTACTGGCCAGAATGTGTTTCTACAGCTTCTTTCCTCATTAATAGAACATTAAATGATAAAATTCCTTTTGAAATCCTAAATAAGAAAATTCATGATTATACTTTTCTAAGAGTGTTTGGTTGTTTATGTTATGCTTCAACACATTCACATGATAGGCATAAATTTACTGAAAGAGCTATATCATGTGCATTTCTTGGCTATCAACCTAGTTTTAAAGGATATAAAGTTTTAGATGTTGAATCAAATGTTTTTTCTATTATTCGTAATGTTGTATTTCATGAAACTATTTTTCCTTTTATCACTAATATGATTTCACATGTCTTACTTTCTTTGATGATATATGTGATGTATTCTAATAATGAAAATCAAAATAATTCTTACATATATGATGATTTCTTTGTACCATGCCTGAAGTTAATCTTGTTACCGAGTCATCAACTGTTCTAGTGCACACACCAACACAACCCTCTACTCCATTAAACACTTCGAATCTGATATCTGATCAAACTCGGGATGACATGGATAACACTCTCAGGCTACGTAGAGAGACATGTGCTCCTAGCTATCTTTCATAGTACCATTGCTCTAATGTTACAACATAGCATTCTTCTTCTTTTTCTTCTTTTCATGGTACTGCTCATCCTCTCTCCGCTTCTTTGTCTTACGATAAACTCTCTCCTCAGTATTGTCTGTTCTGCTTTGCCATTATTGTTGAAAAAGAACCAAATACCTACAAAGAGGTAGTGTTGTTACAACAATGGCTTGATGCAATGAACATGGAATTGGATGCTCTTGTGAGTACATCAACTTGGGTATATGTTCTTTATGTGATGGCAAACATGCCATTGGTTGTAAATGGGTGTGTAAAATCAAATGTAAATATGATGGCTCCATTGAGCACTATAAAGTTAGTTTGGTTGCCAAGGGTTATACACAATAAAAAGGAGTTGACTATCATGATACTTTTAGTCTTGCAGCTAAGCTTACTACTGTCAGGTTAATCTTGGCTTTAGTAGCTATTTATAATTGGAGCATTAATCAGATGGATGTTACAAATGCCTTTCTTCATGGCGATTTGGAGGAAATATATTTGACTTTGCCACAGGGATACACTCCAAGACAGGGGGAGTCTCTACTAGAGAGACCAGTTTGTCGACTTGTTAAGTATTTGTATGATTTTAAACAGACTTCTCGCCAATGGTTCCACAAATTATCCGGTGTTCTCCTTCAACATGGTTTCACTCAATCACTATTTGATCCTACGCTGTTTGTGAAATCTGATTCAGAAGGTTTTCTTGCTCTCCTTGTCTATGTGGATGATATATTATTAGTAAGTAACATAGATTCAGCGGTGTTAGCTGTCAAAACCTTTCTTGCTAAGGAATTCAAGCTCAAAGACTTAGGTCAAATGCGTTATTTCTTGGGATTAGAGATTGCACGCTCCAAAGAAGGCATTTCTATCTCTCAGCGTAAATATGATTTGGAGTTACTTGAAAAGTTTGGATATCTAGGTTGCAAACCTTTTCCAACACTTATGGAGCTGAATCTGAAGTTGAGTGAAGAAAAAAGAGAGTTGCTTCCTGATCCATCTTATTATAGAAGATTAATTGGTAAACTGGTCTGTTTGACAGTTACAAGGCTAGCCTATATATATGTTTTGCAGTTAAAAGCTGAGTTAATATGTTAAAGCTCCCAGGAAGCCTCATTTAGATGCTGCTCAATGTCTACTTGGTTACTTGAAGAATGATCCAGGTCAAGGCTTATTGTATCCTGCATACTCCTCTCTTAACCTTCGTGCCTTTGCTGATGCTGACTGGGGAAACTGTCCTGAGACGAGCAGATCCATATATGGTTTCTGTATCTTTCATGCTAACTCTCTTATCTCTTAGAAATCGAAGAAGCAGGATGTTGTCAGACGAAGCATTGCCAATACTACTTGTGAGTTGCTCTGGATCAATTATTTGCTTGAATATTTGCAGGTACCATTAGTTGATACCGTTGTTATGTATTGCGACAACAAAACAACCTGATCGAGACTGTCATGTGGTTCATGAATGTGTAGCTTCTGGTTTTCTAAAGACACTTAAAGTCGGTACTCAACATCAGCTAGCTGACCTGCTCACCAAAGCTCTTCCTGAACCGAAGTTCACCTATCTATTGTCCAAGATGGGATTACATCATTTGGACTCTCCTAACTTGAGAGGGTGTATCAGAATATGTAAACCGGTTATGTTGCTTGGTTTATTTACTATTTTGATTTACTATTGAGACTTCGTTTTGATGATAATATTTAAGTTGTAATCCTTTGTTATTTACATTTTAATGAAGCATTTTATAAAGATAAGAAAAGTTTCTTACATCTGAAATAGAGATGACATTGATGAAGTTATTGGGCATTGAGAAGTCAGAAGTGTTAACTATTTTGAACACTAGAAAATTTTGTTGTTTGTGTTCGTTAATTTTAATGATCTATCCACGAAACATCAAGATGTGTTAGCTTTAAGGCTATAGCGAATGCTTTGATTAGCTGTTGCGAATCTAAAGCAAAATAAAGTTTTTGATACCCTACATCCAAGGCATGTTGGAGAGCAGATTTCATCGCTAAAGCTTCCGCCAGCAACGAGGAGCTGACATTCTGGACGGTCTCCTGTCCAGTCACCTCATATCTAGGTCTCTGGGGAGAGACTTGGTATAATATCAATCCTAATCCAACATCTTAGGTTTCTTCTCGCCAATTAGCTGCATCTGTGGATAGTATTATCCTACTTCAGGAAGTGGGTGGGGAGTTAGCCGAGTATTGGTGGAGGTTGTTCGGGTTTGGGCTGAAAGCCATTCTCAAGCTTAAGCAATTTCTTGGGTTAGGACATCTGGTATGATAATGTATTTTTGTTCAAAGATGAGTTTATTGCGACACGACCAAATTGTCCACATAATCCAAGCTCCTAAAAGTTTCGTGGAGGTTTCAATTCCTATCTTTAGGTTTGAGAAGCCATAAGGATCAATCAGGGTTTTGAAGGTGCCTGAGTCCACATCTACTTGGAGAAGCAGCAGTGGAAGAAGAGATGGAGTCCTGATTCCTCTTGTCTGCAGAAAGGGCAGTTGGCTGTAATGTTTATTCCCCTTCCTTTTAAGTTTTCACCAGTGGGAAGAGCGTTTTTCATTGATTTTCAAAGAAAAAAACTTAATCTTTGGTAAGCAGTTAAGGTTCTTGATTTCTTTATACAGTTAAAATCCTCCTCATTTCTCATCTATAAATTCAATTACATTCTTCTCCATCATGGACAAATAATAACCGAATTTCACAGAGTATTCCCTTGTCTTTGTTGCTTGGTCTTAGAGTCAAAATGTCATGTTCATACTCCGGTTCTGGTAGAATTGTTTTTGATCAGTTCTTTGCATTCATGGCATTGATTTTTGTGGTTTCGTTAGGCTTTATGATATAATACTTGACGAAACACATCAACAAATCTGAAAGACACTATCACTTCCACATAAGTAATTTTTGTAGGAACAAGAGGTTTTATAAAGCATTAAGATATTTTCAAATTAGTTATCATTTTAGATTATTTCTTAGAAGTTTAAAGAATAGATAAATGTTATGTTTTGTCTTATTTGACTATTAGAATTTCATACTATTTAATATATTATTCATTTAATAAGGGACAAATGAAATAATTCTCGATAAAAAATGACAATGTAAAATTGAAAACGAAAACGACAAGTTGAAACAAAAACAAAGATGATCCACTAAAAAAATCTAAGATGCATTTTCTATTTGGTTTCTTGCAACAACCTTGTCACATAGTTTCTCATAGAGATCTTCATACTTCTCCAGCAACTGCTTTAGGACTTCCTTATCCTTAACCGTTGTTGGATCGCCTCTCCACCATGCTTCCTTCTCCACAAGCATTCCATGGCCATCCCTTTCTGTTTCTCCGCATCAGCCTTCACTAAAATATTGTTGTAGACTTTGCAGAGTTCTTCCATCTTCTCTTTATACCGAACATCTATGTTCGATTGTTGCGGCAGTGAAGTTGACGAAGAGACCTCGCTGTTGAGAAACCACTTTGCAACGACTTTGAAGGATGGGTGCCGAATGTTTACGGGATTCCACTGTTGGAGTACACAAGAAATCCAACATCAGCACCACAAAGAAGGGGCAGCTCAATGAGCTTAGTGTAGATCTTTTGTTTGCGTCTGTAGAATGTAACCGTGAGGTCTGCATATTTTTCTATCTTTTCATGTTAATTTTTTGGCTTCCTTTAGTTTTTCTCGAACTCATGTTGGAGACAAAAATAAAAACAAAAGATTTAACTAAAAGAGGACAGACTGTAAACTTAATTTTCTTTTTCTTTTTGTTAGCTAAGGAATATGTTTTTTTTGTCTGAGTGCAAGACTGACATTATATAAATAAAAGATGGTAGTAAATATTAAATACGTAAAAATTGGTCAAAATTTTATCAAATTAATATTTGGAAATTCGACCATTGTTGTAAACTGACTTTGAGTTTATGTCATATTTTACTGACAGTTTATGTCATAATTGAAAAATATTTAATTACAAGAACTTAGTCAAATATGTAATCCACTATTTTCTTGACAACTTATTGTCCTATTTTTGGAATAAACTCTATGAGTCAAAGTTCTATCACAATTCTCAATATTTGAAATTATTAGTTCTTAAAAATATAATATAAGTAGAAACACTATTCACCATTTATATTATACTAGATTAGGACCCGCCCGATGTTCGAGTTTAGATTTTTATTAATAAAATTAAATTTAAAAGAATATAAAGTAAATATTTTAGTAGTTTATCTACAAAAGTAAATAGATACACCAAGATATCCAATGTGACATTTGGTGTAAAAAGTGTGACTCTGCGGTTGAGACTATTAATCACATTTTCTTTGAATGTCCTCGCTCGTGTGAAGTTTAGGATTTATCTCCGACTCTGGTCACGTCAGAGGGTTTTACATATGAGTCGCTGTAATCGAATTTGAATTTTTTTTTTTTCTAGAAGGGTGCCTCTCAAAAGGGTTATCCTGATCAACTTCTTCAATTACCTTGAATATTATGGGCAATCTAGAAAACCATAAACAAAAAAGTTTTTCAAGGTTTAGAGATTGAGGCAAATAATATAATTGCAAATGCTTTGGGCGATAAGTTAGCCTGGGAAGAGGCGCTCTCTTTTATGGTGGTCATGTCAGCTCCATCTCCATCTTCGCATTTCCATGTTTTTCACCTATTGTCTAAGACGGAGCCTCTCCCCCTGCATTTGGAGTTAGAAGAGTTGTTGTGGACCATGGAGCGGATACGTTCTGTAGGAATCACTTATCAACATTTTGAGACTGATTGTGCTGAGTTACTCACTATGGTGCAGTCCAAGATTTCCTGTCTTTCTCCAACCTGCTCGATGAGTTTAACTCGCTGGAGTCCTTCCTACTATTCTTCATCTCTTGGATCCCGCGTGCAGCAAATACGAAGGTAGAGTATCTTGCATGTGTTTCGTGTTCTCTTATCTATGAAGTTTCTTTAATAAACCCCTTCCCTCCAGCTTGGGCAACTAACTGAGGAATTTTCTTTTAATTTATTGTTTGGTTGAAAAAAATAATAAATAGATACACTTTTAGTTAAAGAAAATAGTTGTAGATGAGTTCAAAATTATTAAAATAAAATGAAATTTAACAAATAATATATATTTAATTCTTTTAGTAAGTAAAAATAATGTATAAAAGTAAAGAGATAAACTTTTAGTTATAGAAAATAGTTTTTTTTTTTTTGCTATAATAACTAATGTATATCCATTTACAAATATACTATCTACATTACCACTAAAAATGTATTTGTCCACACAAAAATTTTTACTTGTAAAATATATTCTTTAGTCTTTACTACAACCAACAAATTTTATTTATGAACACATTAAGTAACCTATTATATATCTCTTTACTTTCATATTTTTATAGTTACAAAAACACATACGTTAATCTTACATACTCATATCTTACATATATTACAATAACAGTCTTTTTGAATAAATTATTTGATTGGTGAAAAAATATGAGACAATTATAATTTCGAATTTCTATTTATTAGGTTTTTTCTCTATTTTACTTTTATATAAAATCTTTTTATGGTAGGTTTTGAATTTTTACATTTTTATTTTTAATATTTTTAATAAATTTAGAATTGACACGTGTCAATATCTTAATGATACAATATATCTCCATCAATATATGCTCTTTAGTCTTTACTACAACCAACAAATTTTATTTATGAACACATTAAATAACTTATTATATATCTCTTTACTTTAATATTTTTATAGTTACAAAAACACATATGTTAATCTTACATACTCATACAATAACAGTCTTTTTGATAAATTATTTGATTGGTGAAAAAAATTTGAGATGATTATAATTTTGAATTTTGAATTTCTATTTATTAGGTTTTATTTTCTCTATTTTACTTTTATATAAAAAATTTTAATGGTAAGTTTTGAATTTTTACATTTTTATTTTTAAAATTTTTAATAAATTTAAAATTGACATGTGTCAATATCTGAATGATACAATTGACAAATTTCACGATCTTGGTAAATCTTTTTATGGTAAGTTTTGAATTTTTACATTTTTATTTTTAAAATTTTTAATAAATTTAAAATTGACATATGTCAACATGTAACACCCGCGAACCATTTTTTTGGTATTTTGGTGAGGGTGTCGATCGACACCACAGGAGGTGTCGATCGACACTAATTGTTTCTGGTTCGACCGGTTCAATTTTTAATTATCGTTTTGGTTCGGTTTGGTTTTAGGAAACCATTGAACCGGGTTATTTAAGTGTTTTGTCGACCAGAAGGGTTTTGGGAAGTTTATTTTGTCGCCGCTTTGTTGTTTTTGAGAGAAAGGAGAGAAAAGCTTTGTTCCCGAGATTTTGAAAGAGATTGGTGAGATTCCTGGCTGTTCTTGAGAGTTTTGGAAGCTAGGAAGGATCTAGAAGCTTTCTAGGAAGGTGGATTCGTTGCTTTTGGTCTGAATCTTCCGCAAAGAGGTGAGTGCATGACCATGGCTTATCTAAGCTAAGATTTCTAGTTTCTATGTGATTTGGTGCTTATGTGGTTGTTTCTTTGAGTTCCCTATGTTATTTCGTTGCTATCCGGGTGGGTTTGGCTTCCGGGAGTGCAAGGAGCGGATTGGGGAAGATTGGAGGCGAGATCTGAGTTCCTGATCGAGGAAATCGCTGCTGATACCGGTGTCGGCCGACACCGGTTGGGTGTCGGTCGACACCAACGCGAGGACGGCTCGGGACTTTGGCGAGTGTCGTTCGATGCCATGTGGAGGCGTCGGCCGACACAAACTAGGGTTTTCGGGAGGTCGGGCAGGGTGTCGGTCGACACCAGTTTGGCGTCGGTCGACACCAGATAGTCGAGGACGATCGACACCATCCGGTGTCGGTCGACACCCCTTGTTCTGCTAGATGGATGCATGCGTTGTATATTGCCCTGGTTTGTTTAATTGATTGTTGTTTGCTTGTAGAGATCTTATTGCTTGTGTGTATAGCCCAAGAGATGGGAGGATTGCCTCACTGAGTGTTTATAAAATACTCATGCATCTCAATTTGTGTTTGTGGTGCAGTAAAGGCAAAGTGTGAACGTGGAATCAAGGCAATGAAGAGGAGGATGTTCTAGGGACTCGATTGGATGTTGTCCGGCATTTGCTAGGGTGCTAGAGTTGAGTCATTAGAAACATTGCTAGGTTGCTGGTTTCATGTTTCTTGTTGTTTGGTATTGAGTTATTGCTTGTTTTTAGTATTGGTTTATTATTGGAATATTATTGATATTGATTATGTTTTCCATTGTTGAATGTTGGAGTTAGGTGGCTAGTGGGTATGGGACCACTACTGTAGTCGTTTTAATATATTATATTTATTAATTATTTATTAAAAAAAAAAAAAGGTTGGTCGTTTCATTTTGTATCGAGCCCTTACGGTTCTAGGTTTGGGTTCGCTAGGTTTCTGTAGATGTTTGGGATTGCATGTCTGGATTGATTATGTGAGTTAGTCAATTGTGTGTGGCATGGAGTCTTAGAACATCCTCTTCGAGCCGAGTGTGTGATTCCACGGTGAGTTTATGTTTCGTGTAATAACGAAATTGTTTGCTTAGCCTCTCGTTCATGGTAGTGCAGATGGTTAGGAGAGTGCTGTGGCTGGTCGAGGTCGTGACGCGGACGTGGTCGTGGACGCGGACGTGGTCGTGGTAGGGCAGAGTCCCAGTGGTTAGTGAGACCGAGGACCAGAGTGTGACAGCTGGAGGTGTTGGCGAGTCGCAGGGTGTTCCGGGATTCCGTGAGTGTGGCAGGAGGGGGCGGTGTTGATGCTCCAGTGGCCGGTGATGCTAGGGTCCCGGGTGTGGGGGTCCCAGCGGGTGGAGTCCCGGTGTTGACCTTGCGGCTTGCTAGAAGACAGTGTTAGAGCGGTTACCACCAGTGGTACCGGCTCAAGCAGTAGTGCCACCAGTGGTGGCGGATGAGCGGCAGCCAGTGGCTGCGGATGCGGAGTCCATGCTCGTTATCTCAGCATGTTGACAGAGATGGTCGGTTGCGACGAGCAGTTTTCAGGTGTGGATCCTACTGCTGCGGATGCGTGGAGGACGAGAGTGGAACGTAACTTCCACACTCCGAGATGTCCCGAGGAGTTTTGGGTGGACATAGGGGTCTACTTTTGAGTGGTGATGCTGAGTTGTGGTGGAGATCTGTGGCTGCTAGGAGGGTGCAGCGGAGATGACTGGGCTGACTTCGCTTGGAGTTCAACCGCAAGTATTTTCCTAGAGAGGCATTGGATCGTCCGGAGGTGCAGTTCCTTCCGCTTGTCTCAGGGACACGGTCAGCTGGGAGTTAGACTTGGAGTTCAGTCGACTTCTTTGTTATGGAGGTCGGGCTATGGAGCTCGAGGAGGCTCAGATCAGGAGGTTCTTGAGGGCTCTACGTGATGACCCGAGAGTTCATTGTAGAGGGAGGAGTTATGCTACGCGTGCAGAGCTGGTGAGACTCGGCAGCAGATTGAGGAGGATATCCCGGCACGCCGCTGGCGGTAGCTCCAGCAGTTCAGCCTAGTAAGGCTCAGCAGCAGGGTGGTTCTAGCAGGGGCGGTAGGCATGCCCAGGGAACCAAGAGGAAGTGGGAGGCTACGCAGAAGCCGAGTGGTGCGGGTTGCTTCGGTTGTGGGAGCAGGGATCACCGGGTTGCTAGTTGTCCCAAGAGGAGTGTTCCGACGGCAGGACCTCGGGTGTGCTATCATTGTAGGGAGACAGGGCACATCAAGCCTTTTTGTCCCAAGCTGCAGCCGGCAGCAGTGGCAGCGTTGCAGCAGGTGCAGCCTGGGGGTCAGCAGGTGGCACGGATTGAGCAGGGGCCTCGGGTTTACACGACAATGGAGACGGTGGATATAGTGTTAGGTTCTCAACACATGAGGTTTGTGTAGGGACCTTGTTGGTGGGCGGGTTTAAGTCCCACGTTATGTTTGATTCTGGAGCTTCGCATAGCTTCATTACTCCAGAGTGTGCAGAGTGTGCGGGGATCAGCGGGGATCCTGGAGAGCGCACAGGAGTTGTTAGAATTGCGGGAGGCAAGTTCCTGAGAGTTATTGGGCGAGCTAGAGGAATCGATATTCAGATCGCAGGAGAGTCATGGCCAGCGGATTTGCTTATCAGTCCCGTGGAGTTGTATGATGTTATTCTCGGGATGGATTGGATGCATCGGCATATGGTGCATTTAGATTGCTATCGGGGTAGAGTGGAGTTTGAGCGACCAGGAGGGAAGTTGGTTTTTCAGGGTATTAGACCGACTTCAGGGAGTCTCGTGATCTCAGCCATTCAGGCTGGGAAGATGATCGAGAAGGGCCGTGAGGCTTATTTGGTCACTATATCTATGCCAGAGTCAGTGGGGAAGTCTACGGTTAGCGGTATTCCAGTAGTGGAGGAGTTTGAGGATGTGTTTCGCCTCGCAGGATTACCACCATCTCGGCCGGATCCTTTTACCATTGAACTGGAACCGGGACGACACCGCTATCCAAGGCTCCTTACAGGATGGCTCCAGCAGATGGCAGAGCTGGGGCGAAGCAGCTAGAGGATTTATTGAGTAAGGGATTCATCCGTCCTAGTGTGTCACCGTGGGGAGCGCCGTGTTGTTTGTCAAGAAAAGGATGGGAGTTTCCGGTTGTGTATTGATTACAGGGGTTTGAACCGGTCACCGTGAAGAACAAGTACCTCTCCCGAGGATTGACGAGTTGTTGGATCAGCCGAGGGGTGCTACTTGGTTCTCCAAGGTGGATCTGGCATCGGGTTATCATCGATACCGATAGATGAGGCAGATGTGAGGAAGACTGCTTTCTGGACGAGATATGGGCACTATGAGTTTGTGGTGATGCTTTGGTTGACTAACGCACCAGCAGCATGCATGAGATTGATGAACAGTGTATTTCAGAGTTTCGGATGTATCTCGTCATCATTTTCATCGACGATATCCCGGTTTACTCTAAGAGTCCCGAGGAGCATGCAAAGCATTTGAGGGCAGCTTATGGAGAAGCTCGGGAGCGTGCTGTTTGCCAAGTTGAGCAAGTGTAGTTTCCGGCAGCGTGAGATGGGCTTTCTGGGTCACATTGTTTCCTCTTGAGGGGGTTTCGTGGATCCAGAGAAGATTCAGCACTGAGATTGGCCTAGACCGCAATGCCACGAGATCGAGTTTCCTTGGTTTGGCAAGTTACTACAGGAGGTTTGTGCAAGGGTTTGGTGCAGAGCACGTCCTATGACTAAGTTGACAGGAAGGATGTTCCTTTTGTCCTGGTCAAGAGGTGAGGAAGGCTTTGCAAGCCCGAAGGAGTTGTTGACTACTGCGCTGTTGGCTTTGCCCGAGCAGGAGAACCCTATGTGGTTTATACAGATGCATCTAGAGTTGGTTTGGGTTGTGTTCTGATGCAGCATGGGAAGGTGATTGCTTATGCTTCGCGGCAGTTGCGGGTGCATGAAGGCAACTATCCTACTCATGATTTGGAGATGGGTGCTGTAGTTTTTGCCCCGAAGATTTGGAGATCTTATCTTTATGGTGCAAAGGTACATGTGTTCACAGATCATAAGAGCCTGAAGTATATATTCACTCAGCCTGAGTTGAATTTGAGACAGAGGCGGTGGATGGAGCTTGTGGCAGATTATGATTTGGAGATAGCCTATCATCCCGGTAAGGCTAACACGGTGTAAGATGCTCTGAGTCGGAAGAGGGTAGCTTCGGCTCAGGAGCAGGAGATGGAGTCTCGGTAGGGAGATCTGCTTTGAGCTTATGTGCTGTTTCACAGAACCGTTGGGTTTGGAAGCAGATAGAGCAGATCTTCCGAGTAGAGTGCGGTTGGCTCAGAGAAGGATTTGGGGCTAGTGAATGCCTCTAAAGATGTGGGTTCAGAGTATCAGGTCTCAGATAATGGTACTATCTTGGTGCACGGTCGTGTGTGTGTGCCCAAGGATGAGGAGTTGAGACAGGAGATTCTGAGAGAGGCTCATGCGAGCAAGTTATCCATTCATCCAGAGCGACCAAGATGTACCGTGACCTCAAGAGGTACTATCATTGGGTCGGGATGAAGAAGGATGTGGCCAGTTGGGTTTCGAGGTGTGATGTGTCGCGCTAGTGAAGGCTGAGCATCAGTTCCCGGCGGGTTATCAAGAGTTTACCCATTCCCGAGTGGAAGTGGGATATGATCACTATGGATTTCGTGGTGGGATTGCCAGTGTCACGGACCTTTGATGCTATTTGGGTCATTGTGGACTGGTCAGTCGCACATTTTCTGGCCATTAAGAAGACTGATGGAGCAGCGGTCTGGCTAAGAAGTATGTGAGGAGATAGTCAGGTTGCATGGGGTGCCGCAAGCATTGTGTCTGATAGGGATTCTAAGTTCACTTCGGTGTTCGGAAGGCATTTCAGGTGAGATGGGCACTAAGGTGCATATGAGTACAGCTTATCATCCCCGACTGATGGACAGTCAGAGAGGACGATCCAGACGCTGGAGGATTTGCTGAGGATGTGTGTGCTGGATTGGGGTGGCCATTGGGGATCATCCGAACCTGGTAGAGTTTGCTTACAACAACAGCTATCGTGCAAGTATTAAGATGGCTCCTTATGAGGCTCTGTATGGGAGGCCAGTACACCATTATGCTGGACTCAGTGGGGGAGAGAGCATGTTTGGTGCTAGTTTTGTTCAGAGACCTCGAGAAGATTCGGGTTCTCAAGCTGAACATGAAGGAGGCTCGTGGATGTGCAGAGGAGTTATGCAGATAGGAGGAGGAGAGATCTTGAGTTTCAGGTAGGAGAGACAGTGTACCTCAAGATGGCCATGTTGGGGTCCGAACAGGTCATTGTCAGAGACTAAGTTGAGTCCGAGGTATATGGGTCCATTCAGAGTGATTGAGCGGATTGGACCAGTGGCATATAGATTGGAGTTACCCGAGGTGATGCGTGCATTCCATAAGGTTTTCCATGTGTCTATGTTGCGGAAGTGTCTCCGTGAGGGAGAGGAGGTGTTGGCTAAGATTCCGAGGATCTTCAGCCTAACATGACTTTGGAGGCGAGACCAGTGAGGGTTCTCGAGAGGAGGATCAAGGAACTTCGAAGAAGAAGATTTTTCTTGATGAGAGTCCTTTGGGACTGTGATGGTGTTGAGGAGCAGACTTGGGAGCCCGAGGCAAAGATGAAGGCAAGGTTCAAGAAGTGGTATGAGAAGCAAGCCCGACTTGAGCTTGTTTAGCCGGGTTCCATCTGTAATCCGTGGCTGGAGCGGGAATGGAGTATTCCAGCCCATCTCTCTTGTTACTCGGTCGCTTGGGGTGGTTGGTTGTGCGACTCAGAACAAGATGAGGTGGTGTTTGGGGTACAAAGTTTCCGTGAGGCGGTTGTGAAGAGTAGTTTCCAAAAGTGGAAAGTTTCCAAAATGGAAGGTGCTAAATATGGAAAATTTTTATGGGAGTTAGAATTTGTCCATTTTAGCGGTGGAGAGCCTAAAGGGGGCTTGAGTGTGGCCTTAGTGGCGGACTTTTGAGTCAGTGTGCCCGTGTGTGGCGGTCTTTTTAGACATTGTGGGGTCTTCGTGACGGGCTTTTAGCCAAGTGTCTTTGTGACGGTCCTCTTTAGGACATTTGTGTGGCCTTGGTGGTGGTCCTTTTAAGGACGCTTTGTTTGGCCTTTGTGGCGGGCTGTTTAGCCGAGTGCCTTGGTGGCGGTCCTTTTAGGACATTTGTTGGCCTTGGTGGCGGTCCTCTTCAGGACATTTGTGTGGCCTTGGTGGCGGTCCTTTTTAGGACGTTTGTTTGGCCTTGTGGCGGGCTGTTTAGCCGAGTGTCTTCGTGACGGTCCTTCGGGACGATGGTCTTGTGACGGTCCTTCGGGACAGATGGCCTTTGGGCTGTTTAGCCAGAGTGCCTTGGTGGCGGTCCTTTTAGGACATTTGTTTGGCCTTGGTGGCGGTCCTCTTAGGACATTTGTTTGGCCTTGGTGGCGGTCCTCTTTAGGACATTTTGTTTGGCCTTGGTGGCGGTCCTCTTTAGACATTTTGTTTGGCCTTTGTGGCGGCCCTTGTGGCGTATATGATCCTTGTGTGGTCATGAGGTATTCCAGTGAGGGAATATGTGGTTGGTAGGACATTGAGATGTTTTACGCGAGCCACGGAAGGAAACCCGGATAGGGATAGGACTCGGACGTGTTCGAATCGTTTGCTCGCGACTCTTGGGGACTTAGGTTCTCCTAGTACTGCCATTTTCAGAGACTTTGTGACTCGGGAGAATGGTTGGTATATCGACTCGGATGACGATCCGGGCGCGCTGTAGGGTGGCAACCCGAGAGACGAGTTTGACTTTTCCTTATATATTAGGCATGCGGGCTTCGGCCTGATGAGGAGCCAACATTTGGCATGCAGACTTAGGTCTGATGAGGAGCCAATAAAAACTCAAGGTTTAGGCCTATGAGTAAAGGAAAGTCCAAAAGTCAAGAGCAAATGACGCCTGGAGCGCGAGTCTATCGCCTAGAGAGACCTTCCTGTAGATCGGTCGGAGGAGTGCGGGCCGTGGAGACGGTTGCACGGGAGTCCTTGACTGATGGTTGTTCGAGATTCGAGGACGAATCTAGATTGGTGGGGGAGAATTGTAACACCCGCGAACCATTTTTTGGTATTTTGGTAGGGTGTCGATCGACACCACGAGGTGTCGATCGACACTAATTGTTTCGGTTCGACCGGTTCAATTTTTAATTATCGTTTTGGTTCGGTTTGGTTTTAGGAAACCATTGAACCGGTTATTTAAGTGTTTGTCACCAGAAGGGTTTTGGGAAGTTTATTTTGTCGCCGCTTTGTTGTTTTTGAGAGAAAGGAGAGAAAAGCTTTGTTCCTGAGATTTTGAAAGAGATTGGTGAGATTCCTGGCTGTTCTTGAGAGTTTTGGAAGCTAGGAAGGATCTAGAAGCTTTCTAGGAAGGTGGATTCGTTGCTTTTGGTCCAATCTTCCTGCAAAGAGGTGAGTGCATGACCATGGCTTATCTAAGCTAAGATTTCTAGTTTCTATGTGATTTGGTGCTTATGTGGTTGTTTCTTTGAGTTCCCTATGTTATTTCGTTGCTATCTGGGCTGGGTTTGGCTTGGGAGTGCAAGGAGCGGATTGGGGAAGATTGGAGGCGAGATCGGAGTTCCCGATCGAGGGAAATCGCTGCGATACCGGTGTCGGTCGACACCAGCTGGGGTGTCGGTCGACACCAACGCGAGGACGGCTCGGGACTTTGGCGAGTGTCGTTCGATGCCATGTGGAGGCGCGGTCGACACAAACTAGGGTTTTCGGGAGTGTCGGGCAGGTGTCGGTCGACACCAGTTTGGCGTCGGTCGACACCAGATAGTCAGTGACGATCGACACCATCTCGTGTCGGTCGACACCCCTTGTTCAGTTGCGATGGATGTTGCATGCGTTGTATATTGCCTGGTTTGTTTAATTGATTGTTGTTTCAGGCTTGTAGAGATCTTATTGCTTGTGTGTATAGCCCAGAGATGGGAGGATTGCCTCACCGAGTGTTTATAAAATACTCATGCATCTCAATTTGTGTTTGTGTGCAAAGGCAAAGGTGAACGTGGAATCAAGGCAATGAAGAGGAGGATGTTCTAGGGACTCGATTGGATGTTGTCTGGCATTTGCTAGGGTGCTAGAGTTGAGTCATTAGAAACATTGCTAGGTTGCTGGTTTCATGTTTCTTGTTGTTTGGTATTGAGTTATTGCTTGTTTTTAGTATTGGTTTATTATTGGAATATTATTGGATATTGATTATGTTTTCCGCTGTTGAATGTGTGTTGTGGTTAGGTGCTGAGCTTGGAATAATCACGTAGTCGTTTAATATATTATATTTATTAATTATTTATTAAAAAAAAAAAAAAAGGTTGGTCGTTTCACAACATATGAATGATACAATTGACAAATGTTATGATCTTGTTAATTAGTAATTTTGACATGAAGCTTTATATAATAAGATATTCATTTTGTACAAAATAATAAATATTTATAAATACATATATATATATATAATATCTATTTATTCACGATAAAATATTCACTCATATAGTTTATTTCCAAAATAAAAATTAGTCAAATATTTTATAGTTAATTACATAGTTAAATAATTTATTGTAATGAAATATTTTGTCAGTTATGACATAAAAACCTCAGTCACATGTGACACAAACTCTAAGCCACTTTTTAACAATTGTCAAATTTCCAAAAACTAATTTAAAAATTACTGAAAATTTTTCATTCATTTTAATAATTACTACTTTTCATTTATATAATTCTTATATCTCACAAAAAAAAATAACAGAATTAAGTTTAAGACTCTTCATTTCTTTTAAATCTTATTTTAACCTACTAGAATAGATTTACAAAACGAAAGAAGTAAAATAAAATTAACATTAAAAAGGTTTAGAAACATGAAGACTTGCTAAGGTCACTGTATATACCATTATTATTATTATTATTTTATATACCATTCTATGTCGACAATACCGAAGTGTTTCGATATCTCTCCACTGACCAAAATAATTGGCCAATAAAAATTCCCCACGTCGCACAAGAACACGCTAAAAACTGTTCTGAAATAAGAACAGTTTTGCCTGTGCTACGCCCACTATTCCTTATTTTGGAATTTAAAAAGCCCAAGAACATATGATCTGTTCTGGCGTTAAAAATGGCCTAAGGTTAGTGTATATATCATTTCAACATTAATGTGACCATTCTGTTTTTGTATATCTCAACTTAATTAATGTTTATTTTTGTTTATCTCCAACTCATCATGAAGCTAAAAATACAATTTTGACTTAAATAATTTAACTTAGGTCTGAATTTTGTTTAAATCTACAAGAACGTGACAGTTTGGATGTATTTTGTTTCCATAATCCTAGAATAAATACATCAACAAAAACTAACTTATATATAATTTAGGACATTAAAACTTGAATCTCAATCGTATAAAAGTATCATTTGTTTAAATATGCAATACATATATAATTATCTCTAATATATATTATCCATCTTGTTTTTTATAGGCTGTTATGAAATACAAGACATCCACTATTATAGATAATAATAAATATAACTGTAGAGAAATAAACAAAAATATGAAAATTAGAGAGTAAATGTAATATTTGTAAAATACACCCTCACTTTTAAATCCTAAATAGTATTTGTTAGATATAATACAAACCGTGTAGGTTAAGTATCAAACTGTAACTTCACAAATTTGAAAAGCTTATAAACTTAAAAGCGAAAGTAAAAAAATAATATTTATATTTCAAAGGACCAAAGCTGTACATGCTAGAGTCAGTATGCAAATCCACACAGAATCAGAAAAAAACCCCGATAGTTTATGATGAACTACATTGATGTTGTGCTTGATCTCAAAGTCATCTTTCAAATGACAAATCATAGTATAAATATTATTGTGTGTTTTAAAATATTTTATATGTTTTATACATTCATACACTGTTATTATATTAGAAAATAAATATTTTATAAATTATAATTGGAAAAGGCAAAACACAATTGAATTATTAATTATATTCGTGTTTAGAATTATTAATTATATTCGTGTTTAGAATTATTTAATAAAATTTTGATTTAAAAAATTATATATATATATATATATATATCATTAACTAGAATAGCATAAAATATTATAATATAAACAAGAATACAACTGCAAAAACAATCAAAACTTATACCTAATAATAGAATAATGTAGATGAAATACTTGTAACTCATTCATAGAAAAAGATTCATGGGCATGCGTCACGTGGACTTGAAATGTGGATCCTTCGATCATTTGATGATGACTAGTTTCTTACAACATAAAATCACATAATTTATAAAGTATGGAGTTAAATCTTAAATGTAAAGTAGTAATAACATTTTTTTTTTCAATCAATCATTAAATTATAAAATAACTCCAAGATTGGTTGTCCAAACCGGAGGATAAGAGTTTACAAAAGATAATTCTAAAACTAAAGTTCTCGAAGAACGAGCAAGACAATCTGCTCTCACCTTAGACATACGCTGAATCCTGGTAAGAGTGACATATCTAAAAAATAGTTTTTTCTCTTTACTATAATGTGAATTTGACAAAAACATTGTAAAATGTTTATATAAGATTTTGTAATTGTCATATTATTGATATTCAAAAAATTTATTTTGATAAAAGGCGTATAATACCGTTGAATATTGACTAGCAAATAGACTATTTTTGATTGTTTAACTAGCCACTAAATGATACAAAGAATAACTACTATTACATACTAGTAAAACCTATATAAAATAATACTCATCATAAATTAATATATTTCTCCGGTCCTAAGCTTGACCACAGTAATTTTGGACACAATTCAATAATATAATAATAAAAAAAATTGAAAATTCTTTGTAAATAATTATTAATTTTCTCTTCAAAACATGAGAATTGTTATTTTCCTTGTAATTGATCATATAAAAATATTATTTATAAAATTTAAATTTTATTTTTAAATACTTTTAAAAAAATTACCATATTAAGAAAATTATTAATTTATTTATCAAATAAAATCTCTATAAATTAATAAATTTTGACAGTCCCCACGTTATTAATTTATAGAAGTTTACTGTACTTTGTCCGTTTCAAAATAGTTGTCATTTTATAATTAATTTTGTGTTTTATTTTAGTTGTCATTATCATTTTTCAATGTCATTTTTAGTAGCAATTATTTTATGTATCCCTTATTAAACAATTAAAATATTAAAAAAATTTGAAATTCTAATAGTCCAACAAGAGTACAATATATTTTCTTAATTTGTGTGGAACAATCTAAAATGACAACTGATTTGAATCGGAGAAAATATTATCTTAAATGTCAACATATATAAAATTATTATGTAGAATAATACCATTCGTTACTGGATTTAGCTTTGATAATTCTAATAAGTTATAACTTATAACAAGTTTTTTTTGTGTGTGCACCCCGCTGTAACAAATTCATAACATTGAATAATTAAGGGGAGTGTTTTAAAATATTAATTATACATAAGTGATGATTATCTATCACATTGAAATAATGTCTCCTTTATGTAAATACTTATGTTTTACGTTAAGTTGTGAACTTTTATTCACTAAGTTTTCGTACATATATATTTTTGTATAGAAGTTTTCAACTTAAATTGAACGAGAAGAAACAAATTTACATGACAGCCCATGCCATGTAGTTTGTTTGGATCAAACCCATATTTAAAAGCCTAAAAGATTAAAGACTAAAAACTCATTTTTAGCAAACTAATATGAAACAGAGAAATGGCGAAGTAATGAAAGTAAACAATTTCACATATGTTGATGAATAGATGTATGAGAGTAAAAAGGTCTAAGAAAAATCAAATGGAGCAGTCAAAAGCCACAACTAAAGCATTTGAGAGGGAGGGTTGGAATTAATTAGGCTGAAACTAGAAGACATGTTCAGGTGCTTATAAAGGATCGAAGGAAGATAACTTTATGCCTAAGGATGGAGGCTTGATTATCTTTATGCCTTATTTATTCAAAAAATTTGTATTCTATGGTACGGAAAAAGTTTGATCCTATAGTTTCTTGTAACCAACTCTCATCGAGTATTTAGACTAAAAAAATAATAATAATAATAATAATAATAATTAAATATCTCATTTTATACGTACCAACATCAAATTTAGATATTTATTTCTTATACATAAAATATTGCTTTTAAAGTTTCATTCGATTATTATAGACAGAGTCCCTGACTCTATGGGTCTGATGATCTTATATCCGATAAAATGTTTGTTGAGGCGGACCTGATTATAAACAAAAGTTTCGTCTCACATATATAGTAAATAAATATCTTGCATTCACATATTTTTACCTTTGTACCACAATTTTATCCTGTTTTAATTTGCCCGACTCTAACTTGCATGTCATTAACCCTTTTACCGATTCTTTGGAAATTTTCTTTTCTACCGATACTTTGCGGCCTTTGCCCTGTTCATATACATTGCTTTATGCAAATTGCAAAGTATATCATCTATACACACGTCTGAAGTTTTTTTCTAGATCTTTAATCAACAAGAAAAAGCAAAATGCATCACCTTTATAGTTTCCATAAGATTTATATAGATAGATATCAATGAAGTATTTGGACTGAAATTGAACTAGTAGAAAAAAGCGTCTGAATGACGTCGGTGAGAAAGCCGACCAATGCAAGGTGTCAAAATTTTCACCCTTTACCAAGTCAAAATATCAGTTTCTAGATTAAAAAAAAATTTTACTTTGTGCGTTTTTTCAGCTCTCTCTATATGTTTTATATATTATATATCTCTAGACTTTCTAGTTAGCAATCACACCTAGGGCCAAAAGCCCAAAATGGTTTAGTTCACAAGAACAACATCAATTTAAAAAGCGCAGGCGTCATCGGAAGGTTTGTTAGCCGAGAGATCTATAACGATGAACAATATAGGCACATAGAGGACCTCGATACAATGAAGATATAAAAGTTGAGTTTTGCATAGTATACACCCTCACTACTACAGTACTACAAGTATCAATCGAAACAGCGGTTTCTGGGATTCACGTGAGTTTCTCGTGACCGGCGTACAGACACACACGCACGCACGTCTAGAAACGATTTACAATTTTACCGCAAAACACACACACACAAATACAAAATACTTGGAAAATGATATGAGCAAAACGACGCCGTATTTAAAACAAGAACCGTTGATGCATTTTCTTCTTTGCTTTCTTCTCTTTGATAGGATCCAAGCTTGGTTTCCACCCTCTTCCCGACAGTTGCCTGCTCAAAAACTCCGGCCTTTCTTCGTCTTCCATCTCCGCCTCCAACCTTCCAACCGATGTAGCAGCAACCACCGCATCGGCGGCCGGATTAATATTCTTATTACTTCTAGTAGTAAACCAAGGAAGAATCCCTTCATAGTAGCTAAACGATGACCTTACCATCGCCGTGGCGCTAAATAGCATTTTCCGCATCTCCTCTGACGTCAGCACCGCCGACGACGATGATTTGGTGGCACCGCTATAGCTTCTTTTGGCGGGGAGCACCAAATAGATCTTCCCCGGTTCGAGTGTTTTGTCCGCCGGCAAAGGAGCCAGCTTTTTCTTCACCGTTTTTGCAGCGTCGTTGTTTTTCCGGTGGTGATTGTTGAATGATATTGATGACGGATCAAATTCGACAACCACGTGTTGCGGATTTTCCAGCATGATCTCAGCCACCGTCGTCTCTTCCTCTAAGTTTTGTACTCTTCCATCAGATAAAACAACTTTTCCGGCAGCCATCGCTGCCGCATCCAACTTCCGAGAACCGGCAACGTTACCCATTGTCAGATCAGAATGATCTTCTATGTCTTTGTGTCTATGTAAATATATAACACACACACACACAACACTCGTGAAATGGTTTGGTTTGTATTGAGTTCGTTAAACGGTTCCATCTTTTACTTTAATGATAATTTATTCATAATTTTCATATACAAAACAAAGATCGTAATGGTGGGATCATGGACGAGAAAAAAAAAATTGATGGGTTTGTTGAGTAATCTCACGGATGGTTTGATTGCATTTGAAAGTTTCATCAAACGGTCGAGAAACTCTTTAGCTGCTAGTACATCTATCTACATGTACGACTACATTTTACACACGTATTAAAACTTTTCTTATTTATATACTGACTAATGCGTGAAACGAAAGTGAAAAAAACTGGTCAACCACACATCTCTTTCTCTATTGGGTTAGTTAACTAACTTCACACTAAAAACAACTTTTTCATCTTCTATTTCAATAATATATATATATTATCGAGAATAAATAACGAAACATGTAAATGTTAAAAAATTCACTAGAAGAAACAAACCAGTCAAAGGATCAAACAAACGAGAAGCTACTACGTTTTAAGACATTTTCTTACAACACATTGAAAAAAAAAAGGCAAAGACAATAAGGTTTAATAGTATAAGAAGCATGGCGGGGTGAGAGTCTAAGTCTTACTTGATGTATTGAGAGAGCCATTTAAAGCCTTCGCCATAACCCATTTTCCTGACGATGCTGCACATGAAAACCTCTAATGGCCTTACATTAGAATCCGTTAGATTCACTTTACCTTTTCCTGTTGTGAAGTTGGAGAGGCCGAGATGGTAACGTAGCTCGTCCTCTGATGCAGCATACGGTATGTCGATTTTGTTTCCTAGGATAAGAAAAGGAACGTTGGCTAGAGATTCGTCCGAGAGAAGGGCGTCGAGTTCCTTTTTAGACTCTGCAAATCTCTCTTTGTCGTAAGCATCAACTAGGTATACCACAGCATCAACCTGCAGATAACAGAGTAATCAATCAATGGTTCATAAAAACAAGAATTGACAAAACCATCATCATAAGAGATCAAAGAGAAATCTAAATTAAAAAAAGAACCTTAGCATAGTAATCCTTCCAAACCCTGCGAGCAATCTGATGACCACCCAAATCAAAAGCCTTGAACTTGATTTTCCCAATGCTGAGTTCTTCAGAGGTTGGATGCTGCGTCGGCTGATGCTGTACCAATCTCTGTTTTTGTTTTTTTTTTACCCAAAAATCAAATTAAAAAGATTCAATTTAATAAGTCAATAACAACAATTACCTAAATCGATCCAAGTATAAAGCTATTCTCTACTCCAAAATCAGAAACTACTACTTAAATCCAGGAACACGAATTCAAACATCAACGAATTGGATCGAGAGAGAGAGAGAGAGAGAGAGCGAACCTCGTCTTTCAACATGTGAAGCAAGGTGGTTTTACCAGCATTATCGAGTCCTAGAAACAAGATCTTAGCCTCTTTCTGCCATAACCCTAACGAAGCGAGTACCCCATAGAACCAATCAATCATGAACATGATGACAGATGACCTTGACTCGACTCTTACTGCTCAGATCATACAACGAACCACCATCAAAACTCTCAAAATTTATTCTCGATCGAGAGAGATGGGGACTGTCTCAGGTTTCTAATTTAGCTTTAGGAAGAAGACGAGTAAAGGACGAGAAGAAGAACGGCAAGCAGTTCGGATTCTGGGTTTTGAAAAGTAAAAGTAAAAAAACGGCAAGCAGTGCAGATTCCGAAATCACAAACCAATTTTACAATGGATGGATCCCGTCTGTGTCTCTTTTTACGTCCAAAGCAAGCTCAATTAGAAGCCCATTTAGATATCTTACACAAACTATTAAACGAATTTACGAAAATTAGTTTTATATGTACAATTTTTACGGATATATCTGATTTTTTTTTTTTTTTTTTTGTTGGTCACTTTTTTTAATACTAATGAACATTTTAAGTGACATATTCTTCAACAAAAAAAAAAAAAAAAGACAAGAATCTCTACCAAGCAATATTTATACTTTCTGGCTGCGCAATTTAAGTTATACTGGTATTGTTTTTAATTAGTTGAACAAATCAATAATGTGCATAATACAAGAATCTACCAGAAAAAATGATTAGTCGGCGAATTTTATAATTAGAGGTTTCCTTTTAGTAATAGAATTAACCCCAACAAAAATCCAACGTAGGAAAAAGATAAGGTCCCCAAAAACAAAATGGAGATAAAGCACAAATGTCAGCGTCTAATAGTGTCATGATGATATTTTGATATATAATTATTGTTTACTATATGTACATAACATTTATAATTACTAATATATTTATAATAACAAATGATGAGATAATAGTCTAGTGTCGTGATATTTTGATATATACAGATGGTTGTGTCTTCGTCTTATTAGATAGAAAACATCAGAGCATGGGATCATCGACGAATTATAATCCAAAAATGGATATTTGACCTTAACAATATCTTCGATATGTGTTTTGTTAAAATAATGATAGTAAAAACGTACTATATAGTTAGTTAGTATCTGATAGCTACTATGGTCAATCTTCATTACTCTTTTTTTTTTTTTTTTTTTTTTTATTTAGTACTTATTTACATATGTTGCCATTAAAAAGATATATAATTGAATTGTAGAAGCTATACAATTTGTTTCTACGATGTTTCAATAAAACATGACGAAATGATATGTTTAATTTAATATTTGTAAAGTATTTACGTAAAAACATCATAGGTTGAAAAATAATAACAAATAGGTGAGAAAAGATGAATACTTTTTTTCGGCCAACATAAAAAAAAAAAATGAATTACTAAGGATTTATTATTGTCTGTTTGTTTGGTACACTGGTAGATTATTATTTTTGGATAAAAGTGGAACCCACGAGTTTAAAATTTCTGGTGTACTGAGCAGAGATGACCAGGCGACCGTTGATAAAGCAATCATACAATTCATATTCAAAATTAGTTCCAACTTCATACATAAATTGTTATAGAGTACAACCTAATACTCGTTAAACTAATAATTTTTATAAATTAAAATAAATTTTTCGGTTCCAAATTAGAAATAGTGTAATTTTAGACACTATTCAATAATATAATAAGATAATAATTTTTAAAAAATCATTTGTAAATATATGGTCCTATCAATAATATAAATTAATATACAAAATTATCTAAATATATGTATATATAAACATTAATTTTTATTAAAGTTTATTTTTAATACTTTTACTATATAAACATCTTTAAGTGTTATCTTTAAAACATGATAATTGTTATTTTTCTTGTAATTGATTTTATAAATATATTAGTTATAGCAATTATTTTTCTAAAAAATTTATTTTTTATCAAATTAAGAAAGTTTCTTTATAAATTAATAATTATTAATTTAGCGATAAATTAAAATCTCTATAAATTAATAAATTTTTATGGTTTCGACATTATTAATTTATAGAGGTTTTACTGTATAAGTTTTATAGGTTGAACAAAAAAAATGTATAGGTTAAATCCATAATCAGATATATATTTCCTTATATATATAGTCAATAGTTCAGGCTGCGGCCTGCGGTGATATATGTATTATAGGTTACCTTAATAACTTATTAAGAGGGATACTACTAGTAGTAGTTTGACAAAGTGAACTTCCACGGCCAGAAGAATATATAAAAATCGACAATTCCAAAGAAGAAAATTGAAATTTGATTGGCATTTATTATGATGGGTGTGTTTTAGTTTGTTGCTGAACCAGTCAATCCTGTGGTTTGACATTATTAGTTAATCCAAATATTTATTTAAAAATGCATGCATATACTAAATAAAAAAAAAAAAAAAAAGGCAAGAAATGACAAGAAAAGGTTTTTGCATGAATTGAAAGCTAACCTAATCATGTATTATTCTTCTACACTTTAGTGTGTAATTGAGTTTTTAGATCTAAAGACCACAGTGATTTGAAGGTTTGTAACTATTCTTGCAGTCATACTACCCGTAAAGAAAACATCATCCAATCAAAAGATATACAAAAGTACGTAACTAGTAAGTAGAGTAATCTTATTATTATTTACATAGAGAGAGACATATTAGATGAGAAAAGTCGAGGTTTATGTTGACTTGTGTGATCTCATAGTTGACAAATTATACGATCTCTTTCGCCTGAACTCTTAAATTCGTAATTGAATTAATCATTCTTCCAGCTCTTATTTTCATAACCGCGTTTTGTTTTATTTTTTTTTTTTAAAAAAAAATTATTTATTCGCCGGCCGTTACTTTAGTTTTTTTTTTCTTTTTTTAATTATTTGCTACAATTGTTTTTTTTTTTCCAATCACAATACCACATTGATGATATAAACCCAATAATTATTTGTAATTTCTTCCAATAATAAGTTCTTAAAGAAAAAGAAAAAAGTCTTGAAACACGACAAAAGCTGCCATGCAATATTAATATTTTCATGCAATATATTTCTTTCACTATTTGTTTTAATGCGGTGTATCATTAATATATATTTTTTTGTTTTGTCAACATATATAAATGAAGCCATATCATTTATAAACTACTACTATTAAAAATCTACATATGAACTCCAAATAAGAGAATTCAAAGTCTATAGTTTTTAAAATGATCGGAAAAAAACTAGTAAAACAATGGTAATTGGGAGTCAAATGTTGTTGAATTGATGATTCTTTCCCATTTTTTTTTTGTAGGTCAAAAGATTCATTTACAGTTTTTTTGCAATGTACTTGAATAAAATTTCTATATATTTAACTAATAATGTATTCATTTAGTTTGACATCAAACTCCTCTGCATATTGTGCGTTAAATCAGGGTCATCATTCGTTTATTTATTTGAGCTATATTCTGTAACTAGAAAAAAAAACACAACATGTTAACATGAATATTGATTTTATTGGAATAATTAGAACGTTAAAAGAAGAAATTTGATTTTATTAGAATTTGAATAAAAGAGACTTTTTGCACACAAAAAAAAAAAAAAAAAAGAATAAACAAGACTTAGTAAGGGTAAAATCGGAAATTCGTAAACTATTTGATTGAAAAAGCTGTGTATATAATGGAAAGGTTTCAGAGTCTCTCTCTCTCTCTGGCAAGCTCTTCTTGAAGAAGATAACCAAAAAAACAAAACAAAACAGAGCAACGAAGAAAAGTTTCAAAAGAATACAAAGAGGATCAGTAAGAAAGAGAGAAAGATGATTGGAGATGTGGTTTTGTTCATCGACGACGAGGAGAAGACGAATTCAAATAAACTGAGAATCACGCGTTGCAGAATCTGTCATGAAGAAGAAGAAGAAAGTTTTTTCGAAGTTCCTTGTGCTTGTTCAGGCACCGTTAAGGTATACAATTCATTTCACTTCTTTTTTTTACTTTTCTTTTCTTTTTTGTTTCTCGAAAAAATTTCGAAATTGATGGTTTTGGTGAATTGATCAAATCAGTTCGCACACAGAAACTGCATACAACGTTGGTGTGATGAAAAAGGAAACACAACTTGTGAAATCTGTCTTCAGGTATAATTTTGTTAGCTTCTTGATTATCAATTTTTTTTTTTTTTTTTCTTTGGCTTCTTGATTTTGAAAAATAAATTTTGTGTGATGTGCGCTTCGCTGTATTCAGATAATTAAAAAACATATAAATATTTTGTTTGTCTCCAAATTCTTTAGTTTCTTGAATTTGTTTAGTGCGACACTGTTTCTTTTTTTGTCGTCAAATTATATTCATGCCGATAATGAATAAATTAAGGATAATAATTTGATTGTCGCAATCACTTGTGGACTTGCGGCTCTTTTTATTTCTTCATTCAGTGAATTATATTATAAAATATAATAAAAAGTTGGAAACCATATGATAAGTGGACTCTTTTTAATTTTTTAATTTTTTTGAGATATAACGAACAGTGCAAATTAAGAATATTAAGAAACCATGCAGGTGTATAGAGATGGATACACAGCAGTTTCAAAACAATCTAAATTGATTGAAGAAGTAGAAGAAGAAGTCACAATCAGGTAAGATTAATTATTTTGTTAAGACATAAGAAGAAGGCATTTTAAAAATAGATTGAAATTATGCAAAAATAATTGACCCCATTGATGTGGTTTCTTGATTCTTTCCTTGCTTACGCGTTTAGAGATAGATAGCTTGCAAATAGTTTATTACTCATATTCTACAAAAAAAAAATTATAACAATATATTTTTGTTTAATGGAACAGAGTAAATGGACGAAGAAGAAGAAGAAGAAGAAGTAGAAGATTAGTGTCTACAGCTGAATCCGATTTGTCTCAATGTGATTCTGTTGCTGATAGAGGAGCTTCCTTTTGCAGATCATTAACTTTTACTGTAAGTTCCTCTTTTGAACTCTCTCTCTTTTGATCATTTTTAGTTTGGATAATTAGAAAGTGATTAGTAATATATGAATATAAATAATAAAAATTAGTTAAAAACAAATGATGATGAGACATTGGGGGAAAAGTCCATAGTTTAAGGAGCTCTGAAATAGATATGGCAACCACTACTTACTGTTTCATAGCTTTTTCTTTTTGTTTTGGCCAAATCTATTTCGTAGTTATCTGGCAAAGCCTATAAATGTGAATATTTTTGTTGTAAGTTGTTGTTTGTGTGTGGGATATTATAATGTTTCTTTTTCCCCACCATGAAATAAAAAAGAACTCTTTTAACTCATTTTTTAAAAAGGATATGTACATGTTACCGTTATATATAACTTTGTCACTATTTTTTTTCAAGTTCATAGTCTTTTTACCATTTAATATGAAGTATTATGCTATTTCTCCTCCATAGCTTTTACCAATTTTTTTTTTTTTTTTTTTTGAGTTCATTGCGAAATTAATTGGGGTAAGAATGGTTGGAATGTTGTTGCAAAAAAAAAAAAAAAAAAAAAAAAAGGACATAGGTTGGGTAAGTTGGTGGTTGGCCAAGAAATTGAGTTTTTAGCCCTTATTTACACATTATACAAAACCTTGTCTCACCTAAGACCACAACTCCTACCAAAATAATTTCTTACCCTTTACCGAATCAGGATTAGTTTACATCTCATCAAACTACCATCCATTATTTGTATTGTTTTATAAACAAAAATTGGGTAACTTGAGTTTTTTTATATTCGGGTAGAATAATAGACCGATGAACATAAATAAATAATGTAATACATTTTTTTTTTTTTTTTGCAGCTTGCAGTGCTTTTGCTGATGAAACATACATTCGATGTGATATATGGAACCGAAGAGTATCCATTTACAGTATTTACGGTAAAATTACTCTTCCTTTTAAACAACCAATCATCAAAATTAGAGATTTTTAATTTTAATTTTATATTTGCTTTGCATGTATATTTTAAAATATATATATATGAAATAATTTACAGGTACTAACATTAAAGGCCATTGGGATTCTATTGCCAATGTTCATAATAATTCGAACAATCGCAGCTATTCAAAAAACTCTTCGTCGTCTTCAGCATCATGTAAGTTACCGAATTTATTTTAATTTCGCAAAACTCCTATATTATACTACTACGTAATATAGAAATATATTATTAGCATATTTGACCATATATATCCCAAATATAATGCATGGGAGGTGTGAATATTACGATTCACGCATGCGAGTACGAATTAATAGTATGTAGGTACCACGTTTTGAGGATTTTGTTGCGACTTGTGATCATGTTCATGGGAAAAAATCTTTCTAAAGGAACTTTGACTTCAATTTTATAACAAAGTCTAAAAACGCTATACGTATAGTATCATTTAATGCCAAATGTGAAATATTCAACTCTTTCTCTCTTATATGTTTTGGACTTTTGGTGACGTTTGACTTTTGAAAATAGGAAACTGATGAAGAAGATACGTTGAGCTCTGAGTCTGACGACGACTATAACTTGGAAGAAGACGAAGAAGATGATGATGAAGAGCAACAACAGCATTTGGCTTAAACCCGCTAGCTACTTAACCAACTTAACGCATTTTTTTCTTCTTTCTTTCTAATTCTTCTTTTTTCTTATACGAAATGCATCTATTCGATGCTTATTATTGTCAATACAAATTTAAAGAGTATAATAAAAAAACGTAAATTTACATAAGAAAGTCATGCTTATATTAATTCGGTTTCGCGTATATATTTTCCATATCATTACAGCTTGATCAAAATAATTTCAAAAAATATCATCAACTTAGCTATAAAACAAAACAAAAGGATTGTGCAGAGCTACTCACGACGGTGTAGAAGCCCGATGATTGCCCGCTTTCTCGATCCTACTGGAAGACTTCTCTACGCTCAGATCATCTTTTCCTTCCTTCACTCTGGACAGGATCCCGCGTGAATCTAATGTGAGGTGTGAGGGCAGATTGTCTAGCCTGCTCTTCAAGAACTTTAGTTCTGAAATTGCTTTTGTAAACTCTTTTCCTCCGTTTGGGCAAACAACCTCAGAGTTCTTTTAATTTATTAATGTTTGGTTGAAAAAAAAAAAACAAAAACAAAAGAAAAGAAAATTAAATAACAGTTTGTTAATTCCAGTATATTTACATTTGACAATTGTCACTTTCACTAAAATTTTACTACTTTTTTAATTTTCTTATTTTTTGCCTACTTATTTCAACACAAATGAAGATGAAACAGAATCTGAGAGTACTCAAACATTTCTATTCACAAAAATAACCGATCCTACTATACAACAGTCTGTGGAAAACCCAAAACTTCACAAAAGGCTTCAAAACCACACCTCCAAACTGAGTCTACCCGGAGTTTAAATTTCAGACTGACTCGGGTTTTAGATTTTGACAGGAGGAAGCTTATGGATCGACACTGGTTAAAGGGTTACAAGAAGAATGACAAAACAGAAAGGCATAGAGCTGTTAAATTAGCTCGCTAACTGGAGAAATGTGTTGGCCGTGGAGTGTAGCTCAGATAATGAGTCCTTTGAAGTTGAGTTATCAGAATCTGATGAAACACTATTGATGATCTGCTTTATCATAGCTGCCAATTCATCATCAGTTTTTCCATGTTTTTTACCGTACAAGGCCTCAAATTCTTGGGATTTTATCACGGCTCTCTGAAGTACGTAATCTGGAAGACCTATGGAGATTAAACCAAAATAGATATGATGAGTGAATGCTTCTGTTTAAGTGAGAAGAGAGGAAAGCTTGAGGCGAAGTGAATTCAGTGTTCTTCTTACCAGCTAACCGAGCAACGTTAACTCCATAGCTTTTAGGACATGCACCAGGTGTCAATCTATAGAGAAATGTAACTTCTTCTACTCCACCAATTCCTTCTCCTACTTGACATGCCATATGGCAAAGTGAGACCTGTCCAACAATATCAAGACCGATGGTTTTTTTTAGAAGTTTTCGAATGTACACACAATCAGATGATTGATAGTCTGAGTCTTTCACACTCAAAAACTGAAGCAGACACTTTTCACAATACCTTTGGATTGGTTTGATAATCTACAGAGAGACGATGATAATGAGTAGAGAATAATCCTCTACACTGCACCTTGTCTATGAAGTGCTCAAGTACGGATTCCCTGTAAATAGTTATAATATCTTAAATGAACTGAACAATAACAGTAAGTCCCAACAACAAGATACGCAATAAATGATTCAACATACGCAATGGCTTGTCCATCCGATGTGGCTGTTCCTCGTCCAAGCTCATCTAGCACCACCAGCGAGTTTCGGGTAGCTGATGTCTGCATATTATTATATTATAACTTTCTATCAATCTGTTTGTTGTTATTTCACAGAGTTCAACAAAAGCATGTGACCAACATTTAAAAAGGTAACAACGGTTATAAGTTCCATATTAATCTTAGAAAGCTTCATGTAATCAATTTGACAAAACAGTATGAACATTACTTACCAACATCACCGCAGTTTCTGAAAGTTCTGTTAAAAACGTGCTCTGTCCTGCCATGATATGATCTTTTGCACCCATCCGGACACAAATTCTGTCAACAGGCGAAACCTCAAAGGTTTCTGCTGGGACATCTGCTCCAATCTGTGAAAAGATTATCATTGCTTGAGTCTCTTTTATCAACGTTTAAATGGGTCAAGGTCCATTGCCTTCAAATTTTTTAAAATGATAGCTTACCTGAGCCAAGATTACAGCCAAGCAAACTTGGCGAAGAAGGGTGGATTTTCCACCCATATTAGGGCCTGTGAGGAGGATGAAACTGGCTTTCTCAGCGCCACCTATCTTTACATTATTTGGTACAAAAGAACCTCTGCCTAACGAATCACCCCTTAGAACTGGATGCCCTAGACCAGTGGCAGATAAGTGTGGAACATCATCAGATGTAGAACCTGATACTACTGGGCGGCATCTTACTCCTTCATAAGAATCACTTGCAAAAGCGAGGCTGATCAACACGTCCAGCTCTGCAATAGAATGAATTCATGTCAACAATGTATCCACATAAAACGTCAACAATGCATTGTTTCATAGAATGCATGCCTAATTCTATAAGACAATCTTCCACCCATCTTGCCTATAAGATATAATTGAACTATACCTCTGCCTAAGATTTGTTTTCGTCTGCATGCCTACTTCTAACTGAGGTTATAAAGTGTAGAATCAAACCCAATTCTAACTAGCTTGACTAATGTTCACAACAAAAAGGGCACAAGCGATGACCCACAAAGCTAGCACTGGGTGACAGTTAACAGGAACTGAATAAGAAATATACATATTCTGGAGGAAGATGCTGACAAGTTCTTAACACAAAAAATTTATAAAACATGAACTTGTCTCCAATTGTAAATTTATACCAGCTGTTGCAGAAACCAATTGTCTCCATTTTTCTTGATGCTCGCAGAAACGTCCAATTAATCTCTGTGAAATGCTCTTTAGAGCCGATTCTTTTTCAGAATTTGCTTGTGATAGCTCTTTTAATAATTTCTTGATAGTAGGAGTCCAATATCGGAAAACACCCTGAAACAGAGTAAACAACAAGAAAATCTCATGTTTAAATTTCAGGTTCTATTTAGTAAATATATCCGCATTTACGAGAAGACTACATATCTTCCTAACAGCGAGGGCACAATCATGAAACACGAGGCAGAAATACTCAACTAAATGCCAATTTATTTAGAATTTTACAATTTTACCTTTTTCGATGAGCATAATTCATAATCATTAGGAACACTCCCACTTAAACTTTCAGGAACTTCCAAGAGGTATTCGTCCTTTCCAACTGTAACATAATTTATCTGGATAAAAAGACAAAATATCACCAAACCTCTGATTAGAAAACCCTCGGTCGATTAGCCATTTAAAGAAAACAAAAAAGTGAAGTAATTCTCACTGATGCATCTCCAAGTAATTTCCGTTGCTCTTTCAGATGTTTTTTCAAACTGGACTCAAATTCTTCTACTGTTTTGCAGGCACAATCATACTCTTCATCAGCACCTTCATGGGGTATTACACGCCCAGAACTGTGAGCTTCTACCCAGTCAAAAGCATCCTTGAAATACTTAATGGAGGATGATATATTCGGAAGAATTTGACCTGACAGAGAAATGGTATTAGATGTTCTGCGATTTGCGAGGAGTTATTAAATGAAGCTTTGGATATGGAGAAAATTGATTACCAGGAGTTAATAAATTAAGCAGACGCCTGGATTTATCATGCTTCAAGATAGCACGGAGAGAAGAGCATGCTTCTGCCATTGTTTCACAACCACGTAAAGTTGATATGAATTCTTGTACCAGCTTCTTTGCCGTATCTTCATATAACACCACTTTATCTCCGTTTCTCCCACTAGCTTCACTATTACACCACGAGAGTTTTTAACAAATATGTTTAGTAAATCTCTGGTATAAACATTTAGTGTAAGAATTAACATGTCCTCAGTCCAGCTAATCACTTACACGCTAGAAAAAATCCGTGCAATCAACCGTTCCATGTCTGGGAGTCTGGACAATGCCTTCCGGAATTCCAGTGAATACGGAAGATTTTCACCCTGAAGGTAGGGACAATACCATAACACATACAGTTGTCAGATGGATAGTGTAAATGAAGAAGCAGAGTAAGCTTCATAATTAGTTGAAAGCATACGAAAGCATCATCTTAGCCAGTTAAACAGTGACAAAACATGATCTTGAACAGACATGGGGAAATAGTGTAGTTCTGGAGAGATTCATGAATTAAAAAATAGAAATAATGGATCAAATGGGATACCAAGTTGACAAGTTATTTTCTAGTTGAGAAAAAGAGAAAAGTATCCCATTGCTTGTTAGAAGACTCACCCGCAGAATTGCTACAGCATCTTGTCGTTCCTTGATCATTTCCGGATTATATAAAGGTCTTGCCAGCCATGTCTTTAGTAACCGTTTCCCAGATGCAGTGACGCATTGATTCAGTTGAGCATACAGCGTTCTTCAAAAGACAACATTCTTAGGTTTAGTCGTTTAGATCACATCAATCATTTAATAAAACATAGTAAGATTGAGAAAACTTTACCCCGAATAGCCTCCATTTCTACTGTTTTCAAATATCTCAAGGTTTTCGAGAGCAGCAGCATCAAGAACCATGTGCTGTTTCTCATTAACGTTGCTATAATCACAGTAAGGCAGGGATTCAAACTTGGCAAATCTAAGCAGACTCTCATCCAAGAATGCTTGTCGCAGGTAGTAAATGGCACCACCAAGAGCAGAGAGTGCCAGGCTGCCATTCTTATCTTCAGTTGCTAATTCAGTCAGCATATTTGGAAGGCAGCTTGAACCATCACATAGAATATTTTCCTCACCAGAATTAGCAGAAGACGGTTGACAACTAATTCGCTTGTAGAAAATTCCAACTTCATGCATGGTCTTCTCTGCATCCCAGAATTCAGAAAGTGGGACCAGATTATTTACTAAGGGATTTCTGGTTTGTCTAACTATTGTTCTCTCGGTTGCAGTACTCAACACCTTAGCTGGTTTAATAATTTCAACCGGCCTTATCTCAGATAGCAGGCAAGATAATGCACTGCAATCTTGATCATCCTTGAACTGGTAGGAACCGAAAAAAAAAATGCCATCAATTAGAATAGAAAAGTCAAAAAAAAAAAAAAAAATCTACCAAGACTGTTCCTAAGAAAGTGATAATTCGAGAAATGTTACGTATGCTAAGTGCAACCAGGCACCAAAATCCAACGACTAGAACTCACCTGACCCAGCATTATCTTCTTTGTCGCAACATCAACCAAACAGACACCAAAATTGTGCTCTGATTTCTGATCAGTTAAACTTTCTCCTCCTTCAGTCAATGCCATTAGATAAGATGCATCCGGATTAGTTGATAGCATCTCCCCATCTGTCAGCGTGCCTTTTGTAACAACTGCACATATTTCACGCTTCACAACCTACAAAAACAGGAGTAGCGTCAATAGGAGTCCTCCCTATCATAATTTTTCTAAACTGGCATCAGCCAAGGTGAACAAATTTTAGTTTCAAGAGCAAACAACTTAATTCACTTGAAACTGATGATGCCTACTAAATTAGATTCATAGTGGGACATACTTTATCCTTGGAACCTTTCTCTTTACGCCGTTGCTCCAGCTGATCAGGTGTTTCTGTTTGCTCCACTACTAAAACCCGATAGCCCTGTTCCATTCAATCCAATCAAATTTCTTTCTAACCCAAAGTACAACTTCTGCCCATGAATGTAATTTCTCCACTCGTAACAAGAAATAGATAATGCTTGAAGTGGAGTAGCTATAATTCTGGACACAAACCTTTCTAACTAGTTTCTCGATGTTTACAGAGAAATTCTTCTCCGGAAATCCACAATGAGGTTGTTCTCCCTACAAAACAAATTTATATGTCAGATACTTGCAAAGAGATAAACATTAGAAAATAGAAACAATACATGATAAATTTGTAATGTAACACCAATGAAAAGAAACTTTTTAGCATGATCTGATGCCAGATCTTTGGGTTTTTGGACAGTTTAAAAAGATGTATTCAAATGCGTCAAGTAGTTATGAGTACAAAGAGTTACCTTCATGTACTGGATATCCAGTTCCTTGGCTCCTACATGTGCATCCATCTCAAAAAGCTCATAGAATTTACCCATCTGCTTGTCACAAAAGAAGACCATTTATCCGAGAATCTCCCATCAATAAATAAGTTCTAACTAAAGAAGTAATTGTTGTTTTACCTTGAAGAATACAACTTTGTCCATATGCTTTGATTTAAACTCCCACCATTGTCTCTGAAATAAGGCCATAAAATCAAATAAGTGAAAGTTGATTAGCTTCACCAAATATCCTGAACCCGATTTACATGTGCTCTTCTTACCTGGCCTCCAGTCAACTTTTTCACAAAATCAGGAGGAAGGTAGAGTGTCCTCGGATCATAATTTTCATCGGTAGGGCGTCTCCTTTTAGCATCCCTTCGGTCCCTGTTCACCAGAAATAATTTTCAAGAACAAACACGTTAAAACTTAGCTTAAATAGGAATCATCAATCATAATAGTAGTACATCATGAAGTTAAAAAGAAAATTAGAGATGTTCCTGCAAGTAGAAAAAATATTGCTTAAGAGACGAAGTATCCTTATGTGTATTTAAATAATCTGGAAGTTAACAGAGAGATTCTAGATTCTCTAAATTATTTACTCTTAACCAACCTAGCAAATGGCCTCTAAGATGGAAACAAAATTTGTGAAAGACTTACACTCCCAGGAAGCGGAATTTCTCAGATTCACGAGCACCAAATCTAGCCAGAGCATCTCCATCCAATATGTTATCGTCCAAACCCTTGACTACCTTATCAGCTGCATTAAGACAAAGAATATTTAGCAACCAACAACAAATACTATCTAAAAAACCGTAGTCAGACTCAGAGCAAATGGCATATCACAAACCGAAGATGAAAAAACAAGCATGATATATGTTAACAACAAGAGACTCTGAGGTTTACCTTCTACAATCTTCTTTGGAGGCTCCACAACAGAAGCCTTAAAACCTTTCAAAATAGTGTCTTTATCAGTCCTGCTTTTCTTCTCACCGCCTGATTTCGTTACTTCACTAGTCTTCCGCTTTCTAGAGTCAGTTTTGGAAACTCTATTAACCTTGGGAGTTTCTTCATCTTTCTCTTCCAACAACTCTTCTTCATCCATCTCATTCTCATCAACCAATTCCACATCATCATCTTCTTCACTCTCGCATACCTCCTTCCCCACGTTCTTTACCCAGTCTTCATCGCTAGAATCATCACCATCACTTTTAATATCTTTCTCTTCTTCCACATCACCCATCTCAACATCATCATCATCATCATCGTCATCCGTGACAACTTTTCTCAAAGCCGAAGCGCCTCGTCTCAATCGCTTAAACCTATCTCCTGATTTCGCACCAACAGCCCACTCAATCTTCTCCTTCCCTAAATCCAAAGACTCTTCTTCCCCATCTTCATACTCGACTACATGCTTACCCTCACCCTTATCATAAAAAGTCACGCTCCCATCATACCATCTCTTATCCAACGGCCAGAAAACCCTAACCTGCTTTCCCACCACCTCGTCCCCGTACGTAATTTCCGCCGATCGAGGAGGCGAAGGTGTCTGTCCGATGACGAGCAAAGGCTTCTTAAACTTGGACTGTATAGGAGAAGGCGTCGCAGGACCAGGGCTAGGACTACTAGCAGGAGGATCGGGATTAGGGTTCAATTTGGGGGTTTTCTTAGGTGGAGACGGTGACGGCGACGGAGAATTAGGGTTAGGGTTGTTGGATTTGGGGGTTTTTTTATCGGAAAGAGATGGAGTTGGTGACGGAGACGGAGAAGAAGAAGATGAAGCAGATTTCCCAAAGAAAGAGGTAATTTGACGCTGCTGGTTCACCAACGGAGATCTTCCACTGATCTGACGGCGAGACGGAGCCATCGGAGAGTAAAAAAAAAAAGCGAAAGAGATTAGAGAGAGAGAGAGAGGGAGAAGGGAAGTGAAACAGCCGGCGAAGAGAGTGAGAGAGTGTGATTGATTAGAGAAGCCTATTATTATGTAGAGAAGAGAGATAGCGCGGGAGTATTTCACCGGGAAATACGCCGGCGAAACTTGCAAATTGGCGGGAAACAACGCCTTAGTAAAATTCTAGGAAATAGTACTCTTCCCCTGATTCTCTCTCTCTCTGTCCGTCTCAGATATCCATGCCGTTAAGGCTTTGCCCGGTATAGCTAGCTATTATGGGCTTAAACCGATCCAGAACCGGAATTAAAATCTGAACCGAATTATAACTTTATTATGCCACTCTAAGAAAAAAATATGAATGGAGAGATAATTTGTACTGGACTGCATTAACCTACTCCTACCACTAGGATAAAGAGACTTATGATGAAAAAAAAGCCGATTATAAGTCTATATATTTTACAGCAGCTTATAAGTTGTATTTGTTGGTTTAATATGTTATAATTATATAATAATTGTTAATTTTATTGTTTAAACCATATAATACCGCAATATAATTTATTTTTTACATAATTTATTTAATCAATATAATTAGATATGTTTATTCTCTGATATCGACAGTGTTAACAAAATAATGAAATGATGTTTTACCCGTGTAATACCGAATTAATGATAATTTTTAATTTATATAAATATCGATAAAACCAGTCCCGAGATATTTAAACTTACACCATATCATCTTAATTTTTAATATTTATTGTGTATATACAGTATAATATTTATCATATTTAACTTTTTAGAAGTTTTAAATACTTATCATATTTAACCTTTTAAAAATCTTTAAAATAAAGAACCCAAACAAACCAATTTTTTTTTTTAAGTTTGACTGTCTGATAAATCAAGATTTCTACTCATTTGTATTCAGAATCATTTTGGTCTCTTTTATAGTATGACTCTGAACTATTGCCCAATATTTTTAGACGATGTAGGGTATTGTACCCGTATTTTTTAATTCATCTATTGAGTAATATATGTCCGTTTTTAAAAATTCGTATTACATCATATGCAGTAAAAATCAAAATTTTTATTAACTAAATATATTATAGAATAATTCAAGATAATTTAAATATAAATTCAAATAAAAATGAAAGAGAATCATATATTGAAAGAGGTAAAAATATTTCCTTATTTTTTAAAATCTTACCTGTAATTAATTTTTAAAATTTTGGTAACTAATATTAAAGTCAATGCATTAAATATAAAAACTTTCTAAAAATTATTTTTGAGCAAAAAGTAAAAATACTAGTATAGATACTGAAATGTGAAATCAAAGTGAGCATATGATCTAAGTATCTAACCATGAATATACTTTAGTTAAAAATAATGTAATCAAACCAAGATCAAAACGAAAAATGAACCAACATCAATAAGTATCTTCTTTTAGATTTTAACTTTCTTAGTTTTTTTAAAAAAATTTAACTAAGGAAATCTGAGAGTGCTATAAAATTCAACAGCAACAGGTAAATAATTCACCATATAGACCAAATCACCTCTAAAATTCCAAGAATTATATAAAAGTAATTTTTGTTTGGCATTTCTTGAACATGTAAATAAAAAGAACACTTCTACAAAATCCACTTCTACTGTCTCTAAGTTAAGAAATGTAATAGACAAGAAAGAAGCACACATAACATAATAACTTGATAAGACCATTACTTGGCCTCCACAATTTGGTGATATCACTGATCTTTTTTTTTTTTTTTTTGGGTAAATAGAGAGGGGATCTCAAATAAAACGGATGTCAAAGGTGTTAGGATCGATCTGCCAAACATTCAAAGCTGCATATTCCTCCAAACACTCCTTTAGCTGAGCCTCACTGTATCCCTGTTTACACACCCAAATCACTCGTCTCAGCGATTATCCACCATCACAAGAACATGAAGATGAAGAAGTAACTAACCTTTCTGGAGATCCAGTTAAGAGCGTTTGCGTAGCTCACATGGGTCCTGTTAGATCTTGCAGCTTCGTCTCTTATGATTGAGTATGTGTCTGATATTGCATCCAGTCCTGCTTTTTGTCTGTCATCCGCATACAGGGATATTTTCGACATCTGCATCAGTCTAAGCGCCTCATCCACATCACTCTGTGCCACTGATTCTGAGAATCTCAACCTTGCTAGTGCCTGTGGAACAAAAAAAGCAAATATATTCACACTCAATAGCCAAACTTCTTTACTCAAAGTTGTGCCACAACTCCTACTTCAAGTCCTCTCATTTTACTTACAGCGGATATGCGCAGAATGCTGAGGAGAGTTCTCACTGTTGTATAAGAATGCGGAGTATTTGATTTCGCTTCTTCTTGCCTGATGCTGGAATAAGCTGTTGCTATGTATTCTTCTAACTCCGCTGGTACGTATGGCGATAATCTTCTCGCAGCGGAAATGTATGCACTAGAGAAAAATAGATATGCTCATGTTAGAGCTTGTGACTCTGCAGAATAAGACGAGTGTTACTGAAGTGAGTTAACTTACCGGAGAATATTGGGTTCCAGCGGCTCGAAGCCCAGCGCAGGAGATTCTTCTGTCTGGTGCACGTGAAGCACATGCTTAGCCAATTCAAGGTCACTGTCCATATCAGCTCGATCTAAGATCAACCACAGAAGATCAAATCTTGAAAGAAGGGCTGGTGGAAGATTAATGTTTTCAGCTGGAGTTCTTCGCAAATCATATCTTCCCCTTCATAGCCACAAAAGATGCACTGTTCAATAATCAATAGCAATGATCCCACAACTATCATTAGTTTTTTGTTCATATCATAAAAGGTCAATTACCAGGCTGGATTGGCTGCGGCAAGAACAGCTGTTCGAGCATTCAAAGACGTGGTAATCCCAGCTTTCGCAATGCTTACAGTTTGCTGCTCCATGACCTCATGAATTGCAGTACGATCTGATTCATCCATCTTATCAAACTCATCAATTGCACAGATTCCCATGTCAGCCAACACCTGAAATTAAGGTTGTATCAATTTTCTAAATCATATAACATTTTAGCAATACATCATGTTCTAGGATATCTAATGTGAAGAATAATTGTATCTCACCAGTGCTCCTCCTTCTAAAACCATCTCATTTGTTACTTGATCTCTCATAACAGCGGCAGTTAGACCAACTCCACTGCTACCTTTGCCTGTTGTGTAGACTCCCCTTGGAGCAACATTTATAATGTGCTTGAGAAGCTGACTTTTGGCAACTCCAGGATCACCCATCAGACATATATGCACATCTCCTCTAATCTGCAAAGATAATCAATGAATGTCTTAATTTTATGTTCCAATCAAGTGCAATGTGCTCTTCAATGGCTACATATGTGAACCCGAAATGTTAATAACAAATCTCCGTAACTCAATGAGTGAAGACTGTAAACACTGAAAGTGGATGTAACGAGGTAGAAACGATATAGTCGGAGATGAACTAAAGTAAGCAACTGCTTTCTAATCAGTGTATAGTCTTTATCATAAAAGATAGCAACATCATGGAAATTTTGCAAGATGACAGAAGAGTTCACCTTCATCCCATCCTTTAATTGCCTGTGAGGAGCACCCACAAGAAGGAGAAGTAAAGCTTTTTTAATATCTTCATGTCCATAAATCTCAGGGGCCAGTGATCGCGACAACTTATTGTAAATGTCACCATCCTCAGCCAAACGTGCAATCTGTTCTTCCTCATCTTTCTGAAACTCATATCTGTAGATCATAATAATAAATATAAAGATGCTTCCTGATATTGTGCACACACCATAGCAGCTTTGTAACTTAAGCAAATGCCAAAAACATGGAATAGATTACAAAATCGGAAAATTTCATTAGTGTTAAGGTGTAACAATGCCTTACTCCTCATATTTCTTCTTGAAATGAGTAACAGACGTTGCTTCCAGATAGGTGTCCGCTACTAAGCCAGCTCGAAGTGCCTTAAACCCAGTATAAGGAATGGGAAGAAAAATTCCTGAGAATTCAACAACGTCACCTGGTGATACCTACAAGAATTCAAGGAAATTTTAGTAAGAAATTAACAATTCCACTATAGTAAATGACGCTGAAATCACAATATCTATAGATAAATTCCAAGTACAGCAATGAAAATTTTTCCTGTTGAATGCAGGGAAGGTACTGATATAATTTTTTTAATTGCTAAGCTGCACCATAAAAATGTTATTAACTTTGCATCTAATGAAGATTTAAGAATCCTGACAGTGTTCACTGGTTCCTTTGGGAGCTTTTAAACCCGTTAAGTAGAGTGCTTTGTTTTTTTCAACAACTGTTCAACAAATGCTTATAAGTCGCACAACAACTTCTCACTAGACTATTCCTAAGCAATACAGCTATTGATTCCTAACGGAGAACAAATAGACTCCTATAGTAGCATGAGATAGAGGTCAATAAAACCAACCTTTCTTGTCAACTCTCCTCTTAGATGAACAGTCATCGACCTCGGAATATGCCCTTTAGGTACATGTTCAGCCAACTCTTGCATCTTAGCCTGCAAATATTGAATTTTTACGCATTAGTTTGATATCAGTGCATTCACATAAATGACAGTCATTGACCAGAAGACAACCTCCTGAAACTTTAGAAACTTTGAAGCTCTGAGCTGAAGAATGGGATTTCCGGCTTTGCTATTAACGCGACAGCGGCTGGAGGGGCACTTAAACAAAGGCATGAAGACTCTAGATGTAACTTCCTGATTTAGCAGGTAAAAGAAAGATAATCAGAGTTAGTACTTAGCAAACTAAAGAAGAAACTACGATCTGGCAGGCATAGTTAAGGTACCTGGTAAATTTCATGACCACAATCTTCGCATGTGTAAACAGCAACCGCCATTAGTGGCTTGACATCCGAACAGCGGGTCACAATACCAGATATTTTAACAAGTTGCCCAATGTGTGAAGCCTTAACTTCCCTGATGGTAGATGACTTTACCTTTGAAGGAGCTTTAAAATAAACCTCACTGAATCAAAAGTAGATTCATTAGCTAACTTTTCTATAAGAAAAATCCAACCTAACGTGAAATAAAGTAGCGAAATAAATGGATTCAGTCAAAAAAAGGGCACTAACAGTCTTCAAGCAGTAATTCACACAAATAAACTAGATCACCGGAAAAAAACTACAAAAAGAGTTAAGTAAACTCGACTAAGCTACAAAAATAAACTCAAAGAGCGTTGTAGACTAACAGTTTTCAACTAGGCTACAAGCAGCAATTAACAGACAGTGAAAGATATTCTCACACAAATAAACTAGATCTACAAACAAAAATAAACTCAAAGAGCGTTGTGAACTTACTAAAATCTTTTAACCTCAGAAGGAATTTGCTGGTGCGGGTCAGAAACATCTGCATTATCAGTCCCATCGTCAGCTCTCTGAGTCATCAGAATATCATGATCATCATCTGGAAATGCTTCAGTGGGTTCGGGTAGCAACTCGTCAACAGCAGCAGAGAAAATGGAAACATAACGGCGAGTGTTTTCAGTCAACCGTCCGAGAAACTCCTCAATATCACCCTCATACTATACAACATCATATACATGAGTAACTTCACATCCAATTAAAACATCCAAAAAATAAACAACAGGAAGAAAAAAAAAACTCACATTGAATAAGTCATCAAGATCGACCGTAATAGCTCGAATCTTCCGATTTGAAACCTCTTGCTACACAAATCATAAACAGAACATAACTGAGTTTACTAATTTCAATTAGATTGATAAATTTATAAAGTAAAACCCTAAATTACGAAGATTCGCGAAAACCCTAAATTGATAGAAAGGAAGACTCACGAGAATCTCCATGTACTTAGATCCGCCATTAGCGTTGGCGAAATTCTCTAGAAATTGTTTGGCGAGCGCTGCAGGAAGAAGAAAATGTGAAAATCAAAACTCAACGAGAAGGAAACAAAAGAAAAAAAAAGACGGAGGAGGGTATCGAGGACGGAGGAGAGAGAGAGATTCTGACCTTTGTCGCCGTCGAAATCATGGTCTTTCATGGGTAGAGAACTTGGGTCGAGTGAGAGAGAGAGAGATGGACGAAGCAGAAGAGTGAGAGACGAAGGTATGAAGCAGTGACCGCGAAATTGGGCGGTGAAAGGGTTGTAAATGGCGACGAGATTTGGCGGGAAAATTATCGTAGATAGAAATGGCGCGGGGTGGGGGTGACTGGACGGTCCAGATCTAATGATATTGTGATCTACGTAATGTCGATAATACCCCTGTTGAAAATTTTTAAAAAATAAATAAAAAAGGAAGTGTGGCTGCTGGGATTCGAGCCCAGGTCCCCACGGCCACAACGTGGGATACTAACCGCTATACTACAGCCACTTTGTTGTTAGTTGTTTCACCTTTAACATATTTATAACCTTAAAACATCTCATAAATTATTAAATAATATTAGCATCTGTCTACAAAAAGATGATAATTGTGGATATAAAATGTCATGTTCATGGTGCTTTTAGGGTATTTATTTGCTAACTTCTTCTTTCGTTTTGTTCATGCTTTTAGCGTTTAACGAAAAATGAAATACGCTAAAAGCACAAAAATGAGAAAAATGTTATTTAAAATATAAATTTTTAAATTTTGACCATTTAAATCATGAATTTTATTGTAGGTCATTTAAAAAATTAACTTTCATCTACTAACTCTTTTAAATATTAAGATATGTTGATTAGCTCTTTTAAATATTAAGTTTCATTAACCAAGCCAAAAAAAAATATAACATTAATTTTGATAACAGGGCAACTAATAGTTGTTACTGTCGTTGATCACTCTCCATTAGTGACAAAACGACATCGTTTAATTGATAAAAATATCATTTAAATCATGAAATTTTAAATTGAGGTCATTTACACAATGAACTTTCAAATCTAGACCATGTAAACCATGAACTTTTAAATTGAGGTCATTTAAACTTTAAACTTTCAAATTTAGACCATTTAAACCATGAACTTTCTAACGATGAACTTTCTAACAATGAACTTTCTAACGATAAACTTTCAAATGGACTTTGTTGTAGGCCATTTAAAACATCAACTTTCATTGATTAAGATCTTTTATACATCAAGTCAAACTATTAAGTTTGCTAACATGTCTTACGAAAATCGACCACAATGGCGAAACAAGGATCAAGATCACAAGCACCAGAAGCATCATAAGGGTCACAAGCAAAAACACAACAAAGATGTGTTAAATAATGCATAGAAAACTTAGAATCTTAAATAAAGTGACTAATTCTAGAAACTAAAATAAGGTGATCAATCCTTCAAACTCTATTGTGGCATCCTAAGACATGGAAAGACTCAATACCCAAACAAAAAGACACAGAATGCATGACAAAACGACTAAAACTGAGTACTAAACGAAAGAAGAAATACGCTAAAAGCACCATATATCACTTGTTTTGATGAAATTGTTTAAACATTCAATGAAAGTTTTTAAATAACCTAAAAGAAAGTTCATGGTTTAAATGACCTCAATTTAAAAGTTCATGTAAATGACATTTTTTCTCGAACTAAAATTTTCATCAAAATGACGTCGTTTTGTCACTAACAAAGAATGGTTAACAGTACAGTAACGACTGTTAGTTGTTCGGTTATCAGACACAAAATACACGACAAAACGACTAAAATTGAGTACTAAACAAAAGAAAAATACGCTAAAACCACCATATATCACTTGTTTTGATGAAATTGTTTAAATATTCAATGAAAGTTTTTAAATGGCCTAAAAAAAAGTTCATGGTTTAAATGATCTCAATTTAAAAGTTCATTTAAGTGACATTTTTCTCGAGCTAAAATTTTCATCAAAATGACGTTGTTTTATCACTAACAAAGAATGGTTAACAGTACAGTAACGTCTGTTAGTTGCTCGGTTATCAGATTTAACGTCATATCTTTTTTGACGTGTCAACAAAATTTAATATTTGAAAAGACTAAATTAATATTTTAAATGGTCTACAATAAAATTTATAGTTTAAATGACCATAATTTAAAAGTTCATGGTTTAGTGACAGATTTATTGATTGTCATCTTCATCCTCCTTCATTCCTGAAAGCTACTTTGTTGTTGATTTCTTTTTTGACACTTGTCTCATATCCATCGCTACGATCAAAACATTTTTTTTTTTTTTTTGTATTGTATTGGTCAACATCATCTGTAGCATCGCCTTCATCTTAGGCGATTAAAAGTCATGAAAACAAAATAGCAAACACACACAAGTCTGATTCATTTCCCAGTCTACGAAAAATCGTCACTTCTTCTTCTTCTTTCTCATGTAAGTCTTCTTGATATGTTCACCCTTTTTTTTTTTTTGGTTATTCCCAGTTTCTTCCGGAATCTGTTTTGTGTCAACCTACGACGAAGACCATCATCACACACACTTTTGTCTCTATTCGTTTACTTTCTGTCTCAAAACCAAAAAAAATTGTTTTTTTTCTTAAATTTCATCAATTTGTAAATATCAGAAGCCATTTGTTTTTAAACACGACATTTGACAAAAAGGTTAAAAAAATATCTGTTTTCTTTTCTTGTTTCTTCTCTTATGTAAAAAGTAGGATATTTCTGATAAAAACTCCAACGATCATTAAGGTTTAAGAAGACATGCAATGCATCTCGGTATTAAATATATATTTAAAATTTGTGTGTGTGAAACTGAAGAGATAAGGTTAAGAAAATGACCTCTCTTCAATTCTCAAACTAAAAACCAAACAATGATGCACCAAACACAAATTCACACGCAATTATCACAATTCTCAAAGTAGAAAACCTAACTCATCTAATTGAATCTAAGCCACGTGATTGTGAAGGATGTATATGTAATATATATACCCTTTTTTTTTTTGTTTCATTGTTTGTCTGTCAGATTCTGGAATTTGAGTAAACACACACACAAAAAAGTCAACATTGCAGCAAAGTCTTTTAAGAAGAAGCAAAGAAGAGGAAGAAAGAGAAGAAGAAAGAAGAAAATGGCAGGAGGGTCGTTTGGTCCGGCCGGTGTGGCTAAGGAGAGAGCAGAACAATACCAAGGGAAAGTCACTGGTTATGTCATAATCGCTTGCCTTGTTGCAGCCATTGGTGGATCTATCTTTGGATATGACATCGGAGTCACAGGTTCTTCTTCCTCTTTTTATTTTTCGGAATCCAGTATCTCTGATACTTTATCAAACAATGGCTGAAATGGGTTTTTGTTTACAGGAGGAGTTACATCCATGGATGAGTTTCTTGACGAGTTTTTCCATGCGGTTTATGAGAAGAAGAAGCATGCTCATGAAAGTAATTACTGCAAATATGATAATCAAGGGTTAGCTGCTTTCACTTCTTCACTCTACTTGGCTGGTTTGGTTTCGACTCTGCTGGCTTCACCCATCACTAGGAACTACGGGAGGCGTGTTAGTATTGTCTGTGGTGGAATCAGCTTTCTTGTTGGAGCTGGTTTGAATGCTGGAGCTGTGAACCTAGCTATGCTTCTTGCTGGACGGATCATGCTCGGTGTTGGCATTGGATTTGGAAATCAGGTTACAGAATTGATTGGTTGATTTCGCCGATAGACCAATCTCATCTTTTATGAAAATTTTTACCTGCTTTGGCGGATAGACCAGTCTCATCTTTATGAAAGTAGGCTGCTTTGGTTTTGTTTTTCAGGCAGTTCCATTGTATTTATCAGAAGTGGCACCAACTCATCTCCGAGGTGGTTTAAACATGATGTTTCAGTTAGCTACAACTCTTGGGATCTTTACTGCGAATATGGTCAATTTCGGTACTCAAAAGCTTAAGCCTTGGGGATGGAGACTCTCTCTTGGTTTAGCTGCTTTTCCGGCTCTGCTTATGACGCTTGGCGGCTATTTCTTACCAGAGACTCCCAACAGTTTGGTCGAAAGAGGATTGACAGAGAGAGGTCGACGTGTATTGGAGAAACTAAGAGGAACCAAAAACGTCGATGCTGAGCTTCAAGACATGGTAGACGCGAGTGAGCTAGCGAACTCCATCAAACATCCTTTCAGAAACATACTGCAGAAACGACACAGGCCTCAGCTAGTCATGGCGATTTGCATGCCTATGTTTCAGATCCTCACTGGCATAAACTCCATTCTCTTCTACGCTCCTGTTCTGTTCCAGACAATGGGATTTGGTGGCAACGCATCTCTCTACTCATCAGCTTTAACAGGAGCTGTTCTTGTTCTCTCAACATTGATTTCCATAGGATTAGTGGACAAATTAGGACGAAGAGCTCTTCTCATCAGTGGAGGAATACAAATGATAATATGTCAAGTCATAGTAGCAGTGATCTTAGGAGTGAAATTTGGAGACAAGCAAGAGCTATCAAAAGGGTACTCAGTCATTGTAGTCATCTTCATCTGCCTCTTTGTTGTAGCATTCGGATGGTCATGGGGTCCTCTCGGCTGGACCATACCTAGCGAAATATTTCCATTAGAGACACGTTCAGCGGGACAGAGCATCACGGTTGCTGTAAACCTCCTCTTCACTTTCATCATAGCTCAAGCTTTCCTCGCTCTCCTCTGTGCATTCAAGTTTGGAATCTTCCTATTCTTTGCTGGTTGGGTCACTGTAATGACCATCTTTGTCTATTTCCTGTTACCTGAAACCAAAGGAGTGCCAATTGAAGAGATGACTCTCTTATGGAGTAAACATTGGTTCTGGAAAAAAATATTACCTGCAACAAATCTTGAAGCTGATAACAACAATGAAACAAACAGTTCTGCCTAACACAATTTGATTCTGTTTGTATGTGAAGAAGAAAGATTAGTTTTTTTTTGTTTTTTGTTTGTCTTCCATTATACTAAAAAGGTTTTATTGCATGAAAGAGATGTGATCATCACAACTACAAACTTCAAAATCCAAAAACAAAACACAAAAGCCATAACAGAAGAGTCATCATAGTGACTGCTACACCGAAAAAAAAAAAAACTCCATTACAGAGTACAAATTTGAGCACTGAGCAGAGCCATCATATTCTCCATCTTCTTCTTCTCTGAGACAAAGTAACAAATTTGCAATTTGTTTATCTCACTTCACATGATCCTTCAACATCTGCGCCTCTTAAAGACTGGTTGCAATTTTAGGGTTTTAGTTTCCCCCAAATCTCTTCTTCTGGAGATCTAAAGGACGAGATTGTTCTTCTCCAAAAAACATGGGATCGGAACAGAGCTGGGAAGCGGCGAAATAGAGCAACCAGCTCCAGCAAAGATCTCCAATCGTTTAAAAGCTCCGATCTGTTTCCTCACAGTGTCTGGTTCAGGTCCAAGTCTATTAGTCGACGATACAATCAAATCAACATCATTATTCACCACCTTCTTCGAAACAGGTCGTCTTGTAACATCGCTGATACTATTCTCCTTGTTGTTAAACGCGCTCAATGTCTCGCCACGTTTGAGGATCTTGACTTGTCCCATCACAAGATTAGTATTCGCCGCCGGAGATTTGATCACCGTAGGTTGAGACGTCTTCGTAGGGATTCGCTTCCGTCGACGAGGAGGAGCCGCTGTAGCCGCGCTGGAGTGGCGGCTAAGACGAGGATTAGGGCTACGGTGGGCTAGGGTTTCGTGATCGAATCGATGGTTGGTTTGAGAAGAGAGAACCGTCGCAGTGGCCATCATGACTATAGGAGATACCTTTTTTAGTTTTTATTATTAACTTTGAAACAAAACTATCGAGGCCGGGAACGTTTATATAATAATTAAGATCCGTGTGAGACCGACTAAGCCATTACCAGAACCGATTGTGAATTTTTTTTTTATTTAACCCTAATTTAGTCAAAGCAAATTTAGCCGGGTTTGTGAGTATTACAGTAAAGATTTTGGTTTAACACTAGAGAGTTTAATACATACCAATTTAATGGTTTTGATTTACACTACGGAAGATATAACAAGAACCGGGAAAAAATTGGCAAAAATCATGACGCACTTTCTTTGGGTTATAACCATTTTTAAGAGGAAACTGTGTTGTTGTTGTTGTGCTCCTTTGATTTAGCGAGTTTAGCTTGTATGAGTTTGTCCAAGATCGGTGGCTCCAGTGGAATCACATCAAGACATCTCTCAGAAGCCGCAACGATCACCTGTTATTTACAAATACACAACACGGTCCGAGTGTGAATGATGATCAGTTGCAAAACCAAAACGAAGAAAAGCAAAGGAAGAAGCTTTAGGCGTTAATCACCTCGTCGAGCAAGAAATCAATTGCAGCTTCGTCCTCAACTGTTTCCTTCAAAGGAGCTTTCAAGAACTGAATGTCTAACTGAATCTGCTGGAACCCGCTGCGGTTAAACGTTTGGAGCCGGACATATTCTTGTAAACTCTTCAAACAGAGTTTCACTGTTGTTGTAACAACTGATTCCTGTATGAAATAAGCATCAACAAAGATATTATATCAGGAGTTGACAGAACGTGTGTGTTTGGTAAAACTAAAAAGGAAACCTCTATTGTTTCGTACTTATTATACCTGGGTAAATTCAACCTTGGTGAATATTTCTACTTTTTGCTTGAACAGTTTTGCAAGATGTGTCTCGAAAAGCTGACTACGAGCTCTCTGTGAATTCGACCGTGTCATTTTATCGTTATGGAGTGTATTACTTCGTGATGAAGTTGTAGTGTTGCTTCCATTGCTGTCTGTTCTCTTGTGCTTCCGGAATGTCCCTTGAGGTAAAACTTGTTTCACTTCCTTACCAACCTCTTCTAACTGTGAAGCAGATATCCAAAAAAAATATGAGTTATTGCATGTTCTTTAGTTATAAAGATTGAGGAAGAGAAGAGTTGTCATCACCTCGTGAAGAAACATATCGACATACATGTGAACCTCTCGTGGCTCCTTGTGCTGCAGAATATTTAGAATCTTTAGAAAACAATGACTGATAACATGCTTCTCTAACAAGACTAGTCACATGACAACCGCGATACCTTAACCCAGTTTGGTGTCTTGAATCTTTTCCTCAATAAAACAGATATCTTTTGTGTTCTTGTGTCTATGTACTGAAATATGAAATGATTTTAGTTAGTTGAAGTTAAGTTTCTGTGACGACCTTAAGTTTTGGATTTTATTTCATACATGCTGGAGAAGCTTCTCGCTGGCTGCATGGAAGACCCTACAAAGTTCTCCAGGAATAAAAGCAGGTCCATTCTCAAAGGCTTGGGAATTTCCACCAGAGAAGGAAGCAGCTATTTCCTGAATTAGGATATAAAATTTCTCAATTCCACTACCAATGTGGTTTAAACTTTCATTATCAAACCAGTTGTACGACTTGTTACCTCAGAAACTCTCGGGATGACCTTTTGTTCGACGAAGACAGAGAGCTGCGCCAATACAAGGATGAGACCAGCATGGATTTTGTCACTCGATTTTCCCTCTACCGAACCTCCTTCAATATCCTTCGATGGGCTAGTTTTTCCAGAAAGTACTAGAAATTGAGCTTCAAGTGACCTGAAGAAGTCTTGAAATCCATTCTGAATCCAGCCAATGATTAAGTCCTTCATCTTGACAAATATTCCAATGTTTTCATCAAGAAGCTGACGGAAGTCCTGAAATGATAGAAACAAATATAAGCGTTTGATAATGGACCTGCTTTAATTCCTGGAGAACTATGCCTGGTCTTCCATGCAGCCAGCGAGAAGAAGGAAATGACGACCAAATTAAAACATCATAATAAATGACAGGAGAAGAAAATATACCTGGAATATATCTGTGGTGCCTTGTAGCCCTGCCTTTTTACTAGCTTCTAGGACAACCTTCAAGACTTCCTCCTCTACTGCTTCCTTTTGGTTGATATCGAATTTCAAGATGGTATCTGCATGTATAGACCTCATTATAGTTCTGATTTCTTCAATCACTAAAAATCTTCATGAACACATTAATCTACTCTTCAGATTACTTAAAGGCCATGTCACAGAACTTATTATGAATTATTCAAGCTATACTCATCCTCTCCCTTTTCCTATACTAAGAAATTTTGCATCCATAGAAATTAGGAAACAGCAAACCTGATATATCCTGTTGAAGATGAGAAAACGTCCTTGCAACGAATTTCTTAACAGTGACTTGAGCAGCCTGAAATGAAGAGCACTATTAATCATATACAGTTCTACACATCATAGCAAAAACATAGAGCCACATAAATGAACTGAGGTCAACCTCTGCAGATAAATCAGAGAGTTCAGCCTCAGGTAGCACCTCGTCCATAAGTACCACATCTTCCCATATGATTCCTATGTCCAACATAATTCAGATGAGGTATACATTTATTAGACTGATTTAATCAAACCTTCCACAGGGAATGGAAAGCAACATAAATAGGAGACAATTGTACAAGGAAAACCACTGTACTTACGAAAAATTCGAAGAAAATCTGCTGCAGAAACCCGCTTTCTTATATATAGCTCCATGTTCTCAAAGTGCCTACATATGTGTCAGAAATGACGCAGGTTAGACACAAACAGAGTCTCCGTTTATGGATCAATGAAAAGGCATTACATTGCAGTTAAGGCTCTCGCGAGTTTAAAAAGTCTTTCTTCTGAGTCCGGGAATATTTCTCGATAAGCACGCATGGCCTCAGAAAATCCACGCACAGAATCCTATGAGAAAAAGGGGGCAAACATTTGAATATCGAAAGTGCACAAAAAAAAGGAAGTAAAAGAAAAGAATTCTTAATATGATTGCTATTGAGAACCCTCACTAAAATGCAGCTATTGATAGTCAAAGTTTTTAGTAATACACTCAGGTTTACTATGTTTCAACTAGCAATCATCAGAAACACAAAACAAAAGGAAGCGACATAGTTCATGTTTACCTCATGAATTTTAGCAGGAAGTTGCTCATTGCTTTCCGCATCATTAGATGAATCATTGTGCTCCGCAAGTAAACTTGCTTCCTCAGGCTTAATTTGAAGACCATCAAGAGATTGTTCCAGCTTTTCCAACAGTTTGTCCTTTAAGCTATCAACCTGCAGGATATCCAAAGTTATGTCACAACAACAAGTGATCCGTGTATGTAATAAAGAAAACACTCCACTTATAGATATAAATGAATACAAACATTAGGAACGTTCTAAGTAGCTTCAACCTTCACCCAGATTACAGATGATTTAACAAATTAAACATCAAAAATAATTGAGCTAAGAGAAAGTACTAACGGGGACATCCAGCTGCTTAAGAAGCACTGCAGCTTCAGCTCTCGCCTGTATGGATTCTGAATCTGAAAATAGCTTTGTCTGTCGAACAAGAAAAATTAAGTTTCTCACATCAAGAATTTCAAAGAAATACAAATACAAATTCATAAAGACCAGTTATTTGTTTATATGGTAGATAAACAAAAAGGTATTAGTGTAGGCTACTAGGACCAAAATCTACACCTGCAAGTTCTTTATGATGATTTCTATAGCTTCTTCCGAAGCTCGTCTGCAGTCTTGGAATGATGTATCACCATATACCTGAACAGAAGGAGGAATTCTTGTTATTAAAGAAAAACTATTATCGCTAAAGATAAGTCCATATATATATATATACTCTGGAAAAAATTGCCCCAATAACACTGGAAGGGAACTTTGTATATGGGAAATTTAATTTAGGACAGATATAAACCTTGAGAATTGGCATTGCTCCAATATAGAACCTGACAGCATCGCCATAGGTTTCTGACTTGATACATTTTTGCAGTCTTGCAGGTAAATCATAGATGAACTGCTCTTTTACAAATATAAGTTTTGAGTAAATTCACAATAGCAAGCAGCATACCACTGTTTTAATAATAGGTGAAAACATGGCAACTAACATAACACAGTATATAAAATGAGCCAGCAGCAATGATTCTACATACCTGAACTTTACGAAGAAGATTACGTGTCCGGTGCAGTTTCTCAATATGTTCTCTTTTTTCGAAAAGAGAAGTATTGACCCCATCACTCCTTGATTGCACTGACATTATCTGCAGGAGTCACTATGGGTTACAAGTTCATACAATATTAAAAGCTAAAAATCAATGTTATTCCAAGTGTTCAAAACACCTTTTGAAGAAGCTGGTCCATATTGCCTTCCATCCCAAAAATATTACTCTTCATCCTACCAGGTAAAGAAGCAACTTTTTTGAATTTAGGATATACATACTCATGAGCGGTGTGATCAAATCATACACAAAAAAGTGTTGAAATGTTTAAGAGAATCACACACTAAACACCTGAAACGATCCACGACCCATTACAAGTACCTTTTGATGGTATCTGTAGCACTGATAAACTTGTTGTAATTTTCATAGACTAGCATTTGCAAGTCTGTGTCAAGATTTTTAATCTCTGCAGCCATTTGAACATGTCTTTGCAGAAGCACCTCCAGATTCGACTTTTTAATCTGCAAAGGCCAATAAAACCACCAAATCGTGGCATATAACTCAATCAGTCACTCGCACTACTGTCACCATGCTTGACGGAAAACCTCATAAATCCAGTTAAGCGAGGAACTATAAACCTCATAGATCTAAGTAAAACTAAATTTGGCAGAATTCTCATACGATTCTAGCATGTAAATAAACAAAACCAGCCAGCCAGGAGAAATTCATGACCAACCACATTGATCCAACAAAATTCAAGAATGCTCTACAAACAACTTGCACTGTAAATGGCACAATTCAAAGCTACCAACTATTTTCAGGCTCCAGAAGATCCTAGTCGGATCTGAACCTAACTTTGGAACGAATCAAGGAGCCGTATCTAACTTCAGTGAATCGAAATACTCAATAATTGATAACAATTTAAAAGCTATTGACGCTTGTGTGTGTCGATTCACGAATAATCGGGAAAGAAAACGAAGACTAACCATGAGATCCATGTACTGATCAGCATCGAATGAAGTGCTGTTGATGTTATCGAAAGAGGCGCTGATCGATGAACCACTCGTCGAGATTGAAGGATCCGGAGCGTAGAAGCTCGACAATAGATCTCTCATTCTCTTCGCCTTTTCGTCCATCGGAGCTGCCTCCGTAGCCATTGGTTCCTCCCTTCCTGCTTCTTCTCGAAGACGACGAAAATTCCTGTTACCGGAAGCAAAATTCAAATGCAAGAAGATGGTGTGGATCCGACTAATCAAGTGGAGGTGGACGAGCTCACCAGCGATGCGATGTGAGAAACTGAGAACGGAGCCGTATCCGACTCGAACTATGTCTACGTTGGTCCAAGGTGTGTTTCAAATCCGTCCCTCGGAACTCCTAAAACCGGAAACCGGTTTAGCGGTCCGGATTACTTAATATGATTACTGGTTTACTTACTCTCCTGTGTTCGATTTAACTTAAATCAGTTTTATTCGTTTAAGTAATTAAAGCATCCACATAGTATATAGAATGGGATGTTAAGGAAATAATTAGAGATCGAAAGATACATTTCCATAATTGATATGAGTGCTTTGAAAAAGCTCCGGTCTGTAGATCCACAGTCCGGTTAAAAGATTAGAGACAACCAACCACTCGTTAGGAAACTTGAATTCAGAGTGATCTGTTTAGAAGTTTTGACTTTTGACAATCTATCTTGACCAGATTAGAGCTTCCATCTCCGAGTGTAGAAGCAAAAAACTCCAACTCAAACATCTCCGGTTCAGTGATTAGTAATTTAGCCCCTCATTGGTAACGGCTGTTACTTTGGCTATAGAGACTTTGACTTTAAAATTTTAGCTGTAGAGAATTTGGCTTGCTTTGACTGTAAAAACTTTCACTGTTAAAATCTGATTGTTTATCAATAAACTTTAAAGCTGTAACTGTTATTTTTTTAGTATTATTATTTTTATATTAATAATAAGTATAATTATGTCAAAAACTAATTCATATGTCAATTTAATGACAAAAATAAATTTTAACACAGAAAATTTAAAGCTCGAGCTGTTATTTTTATCATTGACATATATCTATTAATAATAAATATAATTTATGTTAGAAATGAAATCATGTAGAAACTTAATCACAAAATAAATATTATTTATGATAAAAAATATGAAAAGTATGCAAGTCTTTAGAGAAAATCCCATAGAATAGGTTTTATTATAGTGATTATGAACAATTTTTTTCATTTACTCTTTATCATTATCACTAATGATGATAATGAAAATAAAAATAAAAATTATTGAAATGGTTCTTAAAAAAAAGAGAAAAAAATGAAAATAATTAATTTATAAAAATAAAATAGTTAAAATGTATATGTAAACTTGTGGAGAACTTTTAAATAGAATTAGGAAAGAACAAAATAAATATTTTATACTTCTTTTATTTTAAAGCCTGGTTTTGAGGCTTTAAAAAATCTGAGAAATTAATGAAGGAAAAACAAAAAGTCGCTTTGAAAACTTTAAAAAAAAAAAATAAATAAAAAAGTGTGATTGATAAATGACTGTAAAGGCTTTAATATTTTTTAAAGTCTTTAAAGTCACCTACCAATCAGAGCCTTAAAAGATAATTATCATTACTGGACTCTGATTAACCAAAGACAACACTTGTTTTTGATTGGCCTGTCCACCAAATAAAATTTTACTTATTGACCCAAATAATAATACATACATAAATTGTTTTATCCCCTATATCAAGATAAATTAAAAATCTCAACACTTAATTAAAATATAAGCAGAAGTCCCAGCTTCAATATCATCTCCCATGATCTATATTTTAGTTTAAACGAGGCTCTTATTTTACATAGTCAGCATTCATCAATGAGACTGGTGCTTTCTGGCTCTTCGATGAGTAATGGCTGAATCATCTTTCTTGGATCCTTCAGGTTTGCGAGCCCAAGCTGGTGCTTGGTCTGGTCCATATCTGTAGTCATAGAAAAGCTCCTCACTTGCTTCTATCCGTTCGTTTGCAAAAATTCCCACCCTGTGATCTCCTGCCACAAACATTACCTACAACACAAACAAAGACCCTTAAGTTTTTCTTGTAATCAAGAATGATATATTTACAAAGATTGTAGACACAACTGTCGTTTGATCATAATTTACAAAGCTAGATTTTGATCATTTGTTTTCTTTAGTGCTATTCGTGCTTAGCTTTGTACACAATGCTACTCTCGCCTCTAATTTTTTAGGCCCTTTCTTGTTGATACTAGTCTTTACCTACTCCTAGTAAACATTCTAACTGGAATTTCTGAATAATTTGAGTGTCTAAAAGCAAAAGAGAACGTATAATTACTAAAAAATCATGTGGTTTTTAATTCAAAAACTGATATGAGCGAGGAGCTTTTGGTACCTTAGCGTAGCAATTGGGTTTTGCTGAGTGATTGGCAAATTTCAGCTTGTCTCCTTTGCGCTGAGCATCGAGGACATACTGCAGATATAGAAAACAAACTTATAGATACGAAGTCCAAGAGGAATATATCAGATAGAAAAAGGTAAGAGATTTAGTCACCTGATCATTCAAGTCAAAGAGGAAGGACGAATTTGCCCGGTCATATATTTTCCCACGCTTATCTGCCTCACGGTGTGATATCAATTCGCCAGTGTATTCTCCGAGATACTCATTTTTGCTGACCGAGTTCTGATGATCAGATGAGGATTAGATTACTTATAGATAAAGAGAAGAGGTATGAAACAATAGTTACTGAGAAAGAGATAAACATGATACACCTTTAGAAAAGCACCCCATCCAGCAACATCAGACTTTCCCAATAGGATCTGGTACATATTAGCAGACAAGAGATTTATGTACAATGAATGCATTTTTAATTTTATTTTTGTAAATACAAGATTTAATGACGACGTTATACCCTCTGTTGTTGCCTCAGGAGAAGTCTCATGTTTCCGCATTGCCCTTCTCCGCGTCTTGGTGCTTCACCGAGAGAACCATCTCCACAACTGAGTAAATAAGAAAGTCTTTTTAAATTACTCATCAAATAGTAGATTCCATGTATATTTCACATCAAGAGATCTGGATTTAAACTGATTACCTGACCCAGCAATTTCTGCAAACATCTGGATCGCATTCTCTGCCAGCAGCAAAGCAGGGACACTGCCTGCTTCTGCATTGACTCTTTGCACAATGACATCCTCGGAAACGATTTTTGCAGCTTTTTGAGCACCTGAATTTAAAGCAAGGGATTAGTATAAGAAGATCCTCTATTACTTCATTTGACTTGTATTTGTTTGCATACCCGCAATATTTCTCGCAGCAAGTTTCATTAGTTAGACAAGGGCAATCCTTTCCACACATTGATACGCATCCACACGGCGTGTATTGTTTACAGGACTGGTTTTTGCCACCGGCTATTCTTTTCCAGACAGATGGATGACCAGCAGACTTTGTAGAGTATTTTAGCTTTCGGGTTTTGCCTTTTCTACGGAACAATCTTGTCCTTGGAGGCACCTCATCATCCTGTCAAGTAAAGTCAGACAGATATGGCATGAGAATATCGAAAAAATATATCAAATAAGATTAACACTTGTTTAAGCCAACTAATAGGCAACTATCCTTTTCTCTTGCCCAATGCAGTTTCAGGGAAATTAAGTAAAATGATTGGCTTTTCCAGATCAGAACTTAGTCTGCCGGATTAGATCTCTAACCCTATCAGTCTGGCAAACCAACTTTCTATACACCAATGCCCAAAGTGGTAGAGACTATAGAAAAACTGAAAAGAAAAAAAAGAACCCTAGGAAGATCAAGAGCTTACATCATTCCCTGGGTCAGTCCTACCATCATCCAAGAGTAAATTTGGGGTGCCAGATCTTCGAAAACATGAAACTTCGTTTTCTCGCATGTAACTGGACACATCTAGGCATGTCTTCAAGCCAGAAAGCAGGTTTCTTGCAATAAGACAGCTGTAACAGCATGATCAAGCATACTAAATTTTAATACATGTTTAGTGTTTGAAGATAATATTTTACCAAGATCCAGTTTACCTGTTTCTCCCAAAGATTTCGACTCCCTTCAAGTAAAGATCCTTCTCAATAGGCTTCCACTCTTGACTTGTCTCAGACTTTTCTCCAATGATTATTGCTCCATTTCCACTAACATGGTCTGGCTGACAAACCGAGGAACCACCATCATGGGCCAAATTGTCTGGAATAGGCTCAGCTACTTTTGCATCAGTTCCTGAGTCTCTATCTACTTTATTGGTATCAAGTGTTCCACCTTGATCACACTTTGTGCTATCTAATGCCTGATCTAAGCTAGGGATAGGATTGACAAATGATATATCTGTATCCGAGGCTGCGATCTTCTGTTTCTTGTTTGATGAACTTGACAGATCATTGGAGTCTTCGAGATTCGGGAGCTCACGCTTTCCCCTAATTCCATGGCCATAGGCTACACCAGAGGATGAATCTAAATTCATGGAATCAACATCTGTCTTTTCAACTTGCAGATTGACACCAACAGTAGCATCATGAAGGTCATCAGAAGAGACAGCCTTGCTGCCTTCCTTTTCTGAAGCTTTCTCTTCTGTTTTAGATGCAAAATTGCTGCTTGCTCCTGGTACTTCTCTGACCGCCTGCAGATAAAACCATTAACATAAAAATGATGATTATCCAAACTCCTGAACAAAAAGAAACTCATACATAAATAAGACTATGCACTTGTATAACTATGATGAAAGATTACTCCTCTAGCAAATACATGCTAAACCTCAAACCTAGTACAGAATACTAATGACATCAATTCTGATCTCTGCTCTAATATAGTTTATTGAGAAAACACTAAAATGAAAACTGTTTTTCCTTAACTACGAATATACTCGTCTGTGTGAGTGTTTGAAGAGACATAGAGAGATAGACCTGGATGTAACAATTTTTGCTGCAGGGGATCCTATCACCTTCATAATCAGACCAATAAGGCTGTTTTTCACTCTGTCAACCAAAGTCCTCTGTTATGTTGAAACATTAGCAATACTTATCAAATTAAAGACTGATTCAAGCTTACAGCACTAATCAAAGGCTGAGAACATCCATGCAGACGACAGTCAAACACCTGTTAGAATAACAAAAGAAGGATAAACATGATTAATACTTCGTAACATATGATCTCTCTGTCACAAAAGAAAAATTCCAAGTACCAGGCAACGGCGGCAGAAAAGATTATCAAAAGAATCTAGAGCAGCACCAAGGCCCTTTTCTAGAGATATTCCCAGCTTGAATCCGGAATTAGAGAAGCCCTCAACATTCTCCGCATTCTTCAACTTGAGCTCATCGTATCTTTCCTGCATCAGACAGGAAAGTCAAACACCATTAGTGAAGAAGAATAAACAGACCAGAAAAACAACATCAGTGAAACCACAAGAACAAGATGACTAAAACTACACCAGAATGTCTGAAGCATCTACGCTGAGGAACTGGCAAAGAGCATCCTGCACTTTCTCACCCATGCCATACTCCTGCCCAATCGACCTGCCAATTCAACTCAAAGTAGGTAGTGAGATCTATTTCAAACTTACTGCTAAAGAAAAATCTTTAAATAATGAAGTTTGATATAACTACGACAGATTTCATATTTCTTTTAGCATCAACGAATGGGATTCATTGATTAATAAATTCCACCCAGATACTTCTTTCCTCAAATATTACGATAAGTATCACAATTTCCCCCCAGTGAAGAATGTGAAAGTCCATGATTCACATTCTCTGCAAAACTAACCATATAACGGAGTCTTCACCCTCGGAATATTCGCGTTTTTCCTCCTCAGGTTCTGGTTCTTCCTCACTATCGCTGCATATTAGTGTCTCACCACCATGGTGCTCATAGTAGATTTGTCGTCGACCAACCACAGACTGATCTTCAGCCATTCTTTGATTTCTGCATTATTATGTTACATTTCTCAGACAAAAAAAAAAATCTAGTATATTGTTCAACTGAATTTGTTAATCCAATGAGGAGATCATTGTGAAACTTCTATATTCAGAAAAACAAAGAACCACAATTGCACTCAAAACAATGTGATGATAGCTATAGACGAGAATGGAAAAGAAAAGAAAAGTGCATGCCTGTCTAAAAAAATCCAGGTAGTGTATGGCGGTATCCTCTCAGCAATCGGAAGCTTGACACTTGCAGAGATAACATCCTTAGTAGGAACATAGTCTCTATCTCCCACCCCATGAGAAAAACCATTCAACTTGCAGAGTGGAATCTCCATCCTCGAAGAAAACAAATTGGTGTTTCCATTGTCCCCTGCTGAGGTAGCCCGGTTCAACGCAGCGGACGAAAGAGGAGTGACATTGACATCCACTTTGTTTCTATTAGCCTCAAACTTCTCCTACATTTCCATGAAAATAATCAAAACCAATAAATGTTTCATAAATTGGTAAAAAATCAGAAAGAACATCATGTTCACTTACTTTAATAGACCTAGCTCTCTCTTCTTGAATTTTCCTTTTAAGCTCACTCAATCTGTTCTCCAAACCCTCGAGACTAACACCATCATCATCATCATCGTCGTCATCATCTACATGTGACTTCTATTTAGAAGCCCAACAAAAGTAACAAACACTAAATTAGGTCCATCATCAACTCAAACAGTAAACAAAAGTGGAGAGAAGCGATCATAATTTGACAAAATCACGCGGATATACACACGAACAATTGAATCAGATGAAAATAAACGCGAGTGATGATCATGCGAATACGAGCTAAATCAGATAAAATTCCAAACAAAGCAAGTATGGAAACACAAAAAAAAACGAGGAGATTCAAAAAGTAAATCTGACTACGATTCGTTCGGAGGAGTCGCTATCTTCCTTCACCATTATTGATGCCTCCTCGAGCTTTCCGCTTCTCTCTCCCTCTCTTAAAAAGGACGAACGAACGGAGTGTGGAACTGGGAAGGGGGTTACAATTACAATACAAGCGAAGCCACGCGTGTGTATGAATAGTGCTTATACGTGTGCATATTAATTATTATATTTCCTTTTTGACCAAAAAAACTAGTTATAAGGACTGATGATATTAGAAACTTTGCTTAAGGGACAATTAATTTATATTTGTGATAATAATTGTATCTTAATTCTTATCTTCAAAGGTATCATCCGGAGGTGAGTGAGATACTGAGGGGTTTGCACGAGAAAGTTGCAGCCCTTGGGTCCTCCTATGTCATTCCGCGTGCTTAATCCCAAAGAAACGAGTGTTTCTGAGCGTTTTTTTCTAACACCAAAACAATAAACGTTTCTAATTTTATGCATAAAATAAAAAAATATAAAGATAATAATAGATCTTTTTGTTTAATATCTTTGATATATTCAACTTGATATTTTAAATGATTTGTGTATGTTATTGAACTGATAATTGAAAATCTACTTTAAAATTCATGGTTATTAATTGATGATTTAAAAATCTACTTTAAAATCCACTATTATTCAAAAAAGTTTATGGATTTGGATTTTAATGATTTGTAGGGGTGTGTAGTCAATCTAAAATTCCAATTGATTTGAGTTTTCATGAAATTCTAAATGATTTTGATGATTTTAGGTAAATTGATATGATTTATTATAAAATTCTTTCAAATCTTACCTAAAACCATAGTGATATGATCGTGGCAAGCACAGAGCCAGAAGCTGCAGAGATACCGGAGATGGTGGGAAGGATCACTCGGTCAAGAGCTAAGGCGATGGCCAAGGAAGCACATTCACTCATAGTTGACGGGTTATTCAACCTACCAAGGATCCAAGTCTTCAACATATCCACCTTGAAGACTTCACCCGGTAATGATAACTAGGTAACTTAGGTGTGAAGTTTGTACTCTTTTTCCCATAGCTGAGTTTTGTCCCACTGGGTTTTCTCAGCATGGTTTTTAATGAGGCAAATGGATCACTACGTCGAGTTATCTAGAAGTCATTACCAATGGGGAACAATGTACTTCTGTACTAGTACAAGCGACTTCTGTACTACTACAAGTCACCTAGACGTTTTGCTGTTTTCTTATTTCCTTAAAACGTCTTGCTGTTTTATTCTGAACTGCCTGTTGTTTGGAGTGTCGAGACTAGGGTTAATTATAAAATCCAATAGCACGTCTCCTTTGTTCTTTAGCGAAGAATGATGTTGTAACACGAATTGTTGAACTTTCTTCCTCAATTTGATTTCTTGAATGCGTTCTTGAATTCTGGGTTTCTAAACACTTTGTGATACAGAAACTCTTCACTTGTTTCGTTCCATACAACCACCTAAACATCTATCTCCATCAAACCATTGTTTTCTTCCTTCGATCTTCACACATCATCACCCAAAATCATCCGTTCATCATCACCTTCCGTCCACATCACCTATCACTCGGTTATTAGCCTTCATCAGAGTTCTAGTCCTAGGAAAATCGTATCACTTAGGATTTGGATTTCTGTATTTTAATTAAACAAATCTCTCAGATCCTCCAAAATCCCTAAAAATCATTAAAATCTAAATCCAAAAACTGTTTTGAATAACAGTGGATATAAAGTAAAAATTAAAATTTTTAAATCATCAGTTCAATAATAGTGAATTTTAATAGGCTTTTTAAATATATGATTGAATAACATATAATTTGTAATTTTTACACAAATTAGTTAAAATGTCAAGTTGAATACACTCGTATTCAAGAGAATTTGAGAAGATTTGTTTAATTAAAAATAAATCAAAATCTCATGGTTTTAAATAGAATTTTAAAATATATTATAGTAAAGTAATAAACTATACTATCAACTTTCCTAAAATCATTAAAATCATTTAAAATCTCATAAATACTACAATTACTTGGAATATCAGACTACCGACTAAATGATACACCAACCGGCTCCAAGTTTTACATTTTGTCATTCCACCCATTCGAGTTCATAATTTAGATTAGCTTTTTTTTTTATTGACAAAGATATTCATATCTGATGATTTGTGGTAAACATTTAATTAATTAACCAAATAAGAAACATATATTTACAAAATTTCATCCTCCAAGAAAGGAGAACCCAAAATCCAAAGAGCTATATGATCATGTCCCAAACTCAAAAGCTTCTCTGCTCGAAATTTTCTCACCTTAAGTGGGAGACAAAAAAAAAAAAAAAAAAAAAAAAAGAAAAAAAGAAAAGAAAAAAGACCATAGGTTCTATCATCGGCCTTCGTGAAGATCTTCTGAGAAAACAGTTGTTCGTGTAATATTTTCATGATCAAAAGCGCTTAGACCAGAATAAGGACCAGAAGAGAACATTGAAGACGTTACTTCTGACTCGAACGTAGCTGATGATTGTCTCCGGTTAGGGCGAGCTTTATTTGAAGTGTTTAAAACCGGGTCTTGATATTCAACAACCCGTTGAACCATTTTCAGTGACTGAACCACTTCACCCATCGTTGGTCTCTGGCTAGCTTCAGGTGCAACACAAGCTGCTGCGATTGTGCAGACTCTTACGAAATCTTCTTTTGGGTATTTTCCTTCGAGTCTTGAATCGACTAGCTCTTCTAACCGGTCTTTGTCCCTTAGAATTGGCCTTGTCTACATCCACAATCACATTTTAACACTCAAGACTTGGCCAATGAAAATACAAAAATCTGGAAAGGATTTGGAGGAGTTTTTTTTACCCAAGTGACGAGGTTTTCTTGGCCTGAAGGTTGAGACATATCCACAGGTTTTCTACCAGTTAACAACTCAAGAAGAACTACACCGTAACTATAAACATCACTCTTGACGAGTAGGTGTCCCGTCATTGCATATTCAGGCGCTACGTACCTGAAAACAGATTTTAGATTCAATAGAGAACTTAATAGTGTATATGAAAAATATTCGAGAGGGATGAACAACTCACCCAAATGTGCCCATAACACGGGTAGACAAGTGATTACCCTTGCCTTCAGGAGCTTGTTTGGCTAGGCCAAAATCTGCGACTTTGGCGTTGAAGTTGTTTTCAAGGAGTATATTAGAGGCTTTGAAATCTCTGTGTATAACCGATGGTTGTGAGTCTTCATGCAGGTAAGCAAGTCCTCTTGCAGCATCAAGTGCGATCTTCATTCTGGTGTCCCAATCAAGAGGACAGTTCAGCCCGAGAGGCCCTGAAACATAAAAACCAACTTAATTAAACCACTCTTGTAGACAAATTTCTGCCACAGTGAGTATACAATAACTTCTTTTGGTAATGTCAGATGTTAAAGTAAGTAGCAAGAGAAACAAAGAGTATAATATTACCATGGAGCCAAGCCTCGAGGCTGCCATTTGGAACAAGCTCATAACAAAGTAGGTGCTGAGAAGAATCTCGACTGCTATAGTAACCCACAAGTTTCACCAGATTACGATGATGAAGACGGCTTAGCATATCAATCTCCACCTGAAATTCTTTATCGCCCTGTGGCCCTCCACTTGTTAGCTTCTTAATTGCTACAGCAGTACCATCGGCTAAGATGCCTCTGTAAACCTTGCCAAACCCACCTTCTCCTAGAATGCTAGCAGATTCAAAATTGCTAGTTGCTTCCTTGAGTTCTTCATATGACAGAAACCGTGTACTTGCTGGGTGAGGAAGAGATCCCCCTACTGAACCAGCATCCATGTTCCGTGGTTTTACTGAAAGAAGGAAGATGCAATTAAGTTTTTACTAACAACAAGAATTAAGTTGCCAGGATTTAGGAAAGCAACATAAATCACACTGGTAAGATCGACATGAATCATTCATCATCTATGTATCCCTATCCTTCCTGATTATTTTGTTTGATTTTCTACGGTCTATTGGCCTTTACATAAGGCCAAATGAGAGATTTGGAGTTGACAAATAACGACACAACTTTAGACCCAACAGAAAAGTTGACATTTTTCCCCACATCTATGCTAACTTTCCAATGTGCAGTTCACATGCTGTGTATCTTCTGATATGACTCATGTATTTCGAACTGAGATCGCCCTAAGATAAAAGGTTTAATCCTTGTTATGAGAAGTGGTACATACCAGCTTCTTTGTGAGGATCAGGAGCTTTCTCTTCTCGGAGTGCGCAGGAGCAAATAACAAGCACAGAGATTATAGCAAGTATAAGCACACCAGAGGCTATAGCAAATATAAGAATAAGATTCGGATGCCTCTTTTTCCCTGGGGATCCTACTGACGTAGACGCTGAGGATCCTTGTGATGGTGCTTTACGAGGTGAAGAAGCCACTGAAGGTGCTGCAAACATATTAAGGCCTATATTAATGAAAATGTAAGGAATCAAGGTTATATACTCGCAAAAGCATCGAACTGGGAGATGCTACTGTTAACAAAGTAAATCTATCAGTCTACTTTCTTTCGGCTATGATAAACTTGAGTGTGATGAATCTTTGACCACAGATGTAAACTCAAATTTGCTGAATTGATGTGCCGATTGTATTCTTGCCCTGATACAATTGGAGAAAAGTAGTTTACCTTGCGAAAGTGCAGGGGCCTCAAACCAAGTAAGGTTTAGAAGTTTGTAATCTCCCACCAAAGTAGGGCTAAATTGAATCTTGTGGCTGATAAGCGAAGCGTTTATTGCTGATGCCTCACTTGCTGAAAAACTAATTCCAGAATGAGGGGTGATATCCATTGATATGTTCATCCTTGATAAGCTTAGCACATAGAAGTTGATCAGCTCGATTTGGTGAGGTAGGAGACCAAGCTGGGTAGCAAATTCGTTCATGAACATGTTCCAACTGGGAGTTTCAGAAACATTCAAGAGAAGGATGTCCAGCTTTATAGGATACACGCAATGGCAACCAATACTTCTTCGTTTAAGTACCATATCTGGTTTGCAACAATCTGGAAGATAAACAAATACACACAATGAATTTTGAACTAGTATATTATTCAAATGACAATTTAAAATGGATATAAGAGAGAAAAGAACTTCGGTTATCCGTTAAAAAGGCTAATGTTTGTTTAATAATGAGACTGGATAACGTCTTACTTGAAATGGAAGGGGACAAAGGTGGCTGAGTTAAGGCATCAGGAAGTGCATTATTACTAGATTGTCCCGGGGAAATATCCACCAAGCCGGCTCCGGGAGGCTGGGCATTCTTTTTCACGGACGGTTTGGAGAAATGCGAGCTGGTAGGAGGGTGAGCAGAGGCGACCAAACGACTATAGGGGGGAGCATACTGAGGTGCTTCTGCTTGTTGTGGCGCGAAATACTTTCTGTGGAACCGCGGTAATTCAGCTGGTAGGGGCTGATCAGGGGTAGCTTGTGAAGTTGAAGGAGATAAAGCTGGTGAAACAGTCAGTCCTTCATAAAGAGCAGCAGCGAACTGAACACTGACGATAGAAACCACACAATATACAAAAACCACCGATTTCAACGCCATTATTAGGATATTTCTTTTCGAACCTGAGAAAGACATATCATTAGAAACAGTAAGATATAGGTAAAACAAGAACTCTCCTAAAGCTAGTCCATGTGATGATTAAAAAATTCAACTACTTGAGAGTAAAATTTTTTACAGTAGAACAAGATATGGAAAGAACGTCTTTAAGCAACACAATGAATCCCCCCCTACAAATTCATGAAAAGATGCAAAGGCATGGTCCAAAATCAAAATCAAATTTCGAACCTACTTTGCCTTTTTTAGCCTGGATAATCTAACATATGGGTCCAGAGCTAAAGATCGTGTACCAAATTTAGAAACTAAAAACCTAATAAGTCTTGAGCTCGAATCAGTTTCAAACCCCAAACTACATTTCCAAATTCCATATCGTGATTTGATTTCCATTTTTTCACTAACCAAAATCACAGTGACCTAACAAATAAAGAAAACAAAGCAAGTCCCATAGACTAACTTTTTTTCCCCCTTCGATTTCATAATTCCTTAAACTTCGAGATCACTACACTTGGAAAAGAGAGTAGACGAAGAGTGAATTTACCAGAAGAGCTCGCGAGGGAGAAAATCTCCATCACCGACACTTTCCGTTTGCTTGAAAACCCTCAGATCTAAAACTAAAAACTCGCCGCGAGAACAGAAACTCACAACGGAAGAAGAAACAAAACGTAAAAGACCTTAAACCCGAAAGAAGAAAAAAAAAAAAAAAAAAAAACCCTCTTCAGGGGGTTTTCAACAGTGGATCGGAGAAGGGAGATATATTCACACAAATAAACGGAGCTCCGGAAACCCTAGATTGAGAATCCGCCATCGTCACCATCGATTTCAGCTCCCAGAAAAACTTTTCCGTTGGCGGAGATTTCTTCGGCTTCACTCCGCTTTTAGTACTGTAGAAGAAGAAGAAGAAGCTCCTCCTTCTCTCTCTTTTTTTATTTTTTTATTTTTTTCCTTATTAATAAAAACAAAATTTTAATTCTTTATTCCAATATGTTTATTTTAATATTCTTTTTATTTCTCTACCGCATCGTTTCGGTTTTTGAATGCTCGACCAAAAAGAAGAGAAGCGTGCGGCGTACTTGATTGAGCGTATATGTCCACGCACACTAAAATACGCCGTTAACGGAAAACGAACATTAACGGTAGCTAGAAAGAAAAGAAAAAAAACGCCACTGTCACTGTCAATTGAATATTTTACTCACAAGTGTTCTCTGTTAATTTTTTTTCAGAGTTACAAAACATATGTGTTGGGCGGCAGTGGCGAATCTAGGAATTATTTTTACCGGGTCAAAACATAACTAAACTTTTTATAAAACAATTCTAAGACATTTTATATCCTGAAATCTCTTCATCACAATTTTATTTGTAATAGATAAAAATACATCTTTTTCGATAAAACAAACTAAACAATTATTCAAAAATTGATCTATAATCCGATTGCATCAATGAATTTTCACAATCTTCATCGCTAAAAAACATCTCTCAACAGTTACAGTAGCAACATGCAAAATCAAAACCAATTTCAACAGACCAAACATCAAAAGATGTGATATATTTTTTTATACTAAATATATGTATTACTAAATTTTTACTAAACTAGTATATGTATTACTAATTTAAAAAAAAAAATTAATGAGGAGTCAATTGACCCCACACCCTTGTATGTGTTCCGCCCATGTTGGGCGGCTTGATCATATGAGAAGAATAATTCACAAGGACAGGGGTAGTAGAACGATTATTATTATGCGATCTTAATTTTCTTAGTAGCGTATACAGTTACGTAGTTAAATAAACAATTAAATTATTATAATTATGAGGTTTTTGATTATATTATATGAAAAGTAGTTCATTTAATTAATTCTCTTTAATTATTTGGTAATTTCTTTATTTTAAGATTTTTTGTTTCCATTTTATGATGTTGCAAATGAAAAACATAAATTAAAAATAAAGATATCAAAATTATTATAGTTGCTTTTAGATCAACAACAATTTAAAAAACTCGCCCAAAGAAGATTTGAAAGTAATCATAACATGACATTGAAAAAATTAATATAAGCTTAAAATAATGTAATAATCGTTACATTTAGGAATCTCTACTCTACACAATAACAAAAAAAAAAAAAACAAGTTATTTTCTTAAATGACTAAAAAACAATATAATGCATATAACATTTATTCAATTTTGAAGCTAAGCATTTCATAGTCTAGCTAAGAATATATGAGAACACAATGTCCAATGACACAATACATCAGTATGATTACTATTTTTTCGAAGAAATTTCAAACTATCGAAATGAAATGGTGTAAGAACCCATATCATTTTGTTTCAAGCTGCATAACACTTTAGGATCAATTATTCTCCATTAACGTTGCAATTTGGGATTTAGGTCTGTCTTTTTACAATGGAAAAATAAAATAAAACACGTGGGTGTGTACGCCGTCGGAATGTCATATATTGTCCGAAAGAAGTTTTCCAATAATCTTTTTAATATTGTTAACCACATAAGAAAGAATACCAAAGTTGAAAATACCTATTTATTAATTATTTGGTTTTACATATTAAATTTTGAATAATGGCAAAACAACAATATTTGTACAAATTACTAAACTACAAAATTGTAATTATCCATGGAAATAAAATTTTAAGCAATATATATTTGGCTTTTTTTTTGTTGAATATGACCGACTTTATATTATATATATATAATATATATTTTGTAATGATGCTTTTGTAGTATAATTGATAGTTTTGTTTATCAACAACTTCCACAAAAACATTATCATTTTTTTTTCCATTAAAACATAAGGTTGTTATGAATAGTATTATTTACCAAGAACTAAACTAGATATCTTATCTCATATTGTAGTCATTTTTCATGGTCAGTTAAATATATATTAGATATTTAAGCATTTAACTAGGCTACATGTGTTTATATATACAAAAGAAGCAAATTGATGAGATACTTTGTCACTAATGTTATAAACTTGACTACTTGAGGTTCCAAATAGCGAATAATACCTTAAAATTTTTATAAATAGTTTGCATAGGATAAGAGATTTATCTTGTCATAACTATAGAAAACCAACTGTTAAATTTCATTTACTGTGGAAGCAAATTGAATGTTGTTAGATTGTCGGATTTAACAAAGAGATTTATGTTTTATTCGTAATCACTAGAACGTTGATACACAAGTTGCACAACATAAAATGTCAGTGTATGGACATAAAAAAACGACGATTTACGCCATAGGACACTCCCCAGATTTTAATTTCCGGCGGCGGGCGATTACGCATGTCTCAAAACATGGTTCATAAACATTGCCATCATCCTCCGGTGGAGCTACTCCAAATTTAAACTGTTATGATTCAAATGTGGAAAGACAAAAGAAAAACTCAGAGAGAATTCAAACATGGGGTTAATAACTGGACAGAGAAGATGCTAATAAAAATAGTAACATTCGAAGAACTCAACATGTTAATTTTGGTTAAAACCAATTGACCATAAACGAAGTAAATCCATGATCTTGTATATATTTAACCAAATCCTGGATTTGTAATGCTCATTTTAGGATTTCTTTTTCCAGTGGCAGATAAGATTACTCATAATGTAAGAGTTGATATGTCAATTTTCAGAGAAGGGGCAAGTAATTTGTACCTGGCAACTATAATCTTTGAAGTTTGGCTCCATCACCAAAGGAACTCCCATGTAGTCTTTAAAGAATGTCTGAAAAAAAATTCAAAATTCCACAATTTCAGGGATCCATCAAAGAACATAACCTTAAAGCTTGTAAGCTTATCATTCTACCATGACTAAGTCTTCGAATTAATGTCTTGTTTAAAACAGACGCCAACTCAGTACAGTTACAAATTGGTGGTTGATTGGTTTAGTTGAATAGCAAAAGAATACCTGAGTTGGTAGTTTGCATGTATTAATGCATACTCCTACGCACTTGCTTTCTTCTAGATACTTACATTTCTCGACGAAAACCTACTTGGATCCCAACTCCTCTTCGTTATTAAAAGATAGAAAAATAACTGACAAAACGAAACATATGAAAACAGATGCAAGGTTCAGTATGATCATTACACCGCTATCCCAAGACTCTCCATTAGGAAGATCAATGACATTTACTTTAGACGGTCCCATTAGCCATTGACAGGTAAGTACAGTAACTCTCGCTTGACAATGGGGAAACAAACAGAAGAAAGAAGAAAAACCGATTAGCTCGCTGAAGTCAAAGGCCTCATATACTCAGGAAGATAATAGGAAACCAAATCCGGAAAAAAAAAACTAAAGCTTCTTTGTGCCTCTATGTTTTTATGGTTCAAAATGTAGTTGTTACCCATATATTTTGATAAATTTGAACTGACAAAGAGGATTGAAGATTCATCAGAACTCACCAACCATCAAAGCAGCTAATTTCCCTTGTGCTATAGGAGCAATGAAAAGCTTGTAAAGCTCTAAAATAAGTGGAGGAAACAACGATTTCAGTATTCGCACCTGTTTAACAGAAGTTAAGCTTTCCACAAGCACCAAAAACTCAGAACTTTAGCTTACAGTGTCTATGAAAATGAGTTCTCAATGAGAAATATACCGCAGCATCACTAGTCTCCGACCTAGTTCGACCTTTCGACAAGAGAAGCTTCACCAGCTCAATAAGTCCAACGTACCCGGGTTTCTCTGAATCCGCCCCGACTTCCTATTACACATACTTGAACATGAACAAAGAACATTAGAGTAATGTTAAGCCTAATTACAATTCCCATCAAAACACTCAAAACTGATGAAGAAACCAAACAAATCCAATTTACAACTCACCTGGACCAATTTGTTCCGAAACGATTGCATGAAGAAGTCGTCGAGAGGTCCAGGCTTATACTCCAATTTCGAAGCTCCTTCATCTGATTTAACCTGAGGATCATCAAAATTGCAAATTACACATCTATTATATGTGCGTCTGTGTTGCAAAATTGGTCCAAGTGAGTCGTAAAAATTCGAAATTGGAATCACCTCTGAGGAATCAGAGATACGGCAACGAACACTCCGCGTGAATTTGGGACTTCGTAGCATTAACTGTGTAGAAGATGAGTTGGAGAAGAAGAGGATAGTCCTCGTCGTCGGAGGAAGAAGAAGCATAGCCATTTTTGACCTTAGAAGTTTTTTTCTTTTTTTTCTTTTTGCTCTCTCAGGAATGACAAAAATAACAATAATAAACTACACGCCGTTTTTGTTGTACGAAAACGACACGTCGTCTCTATTTCTATTTTCTTATTAAAACCCTAGCAAAATCTTGGATTCCGACTGAGAGTGAGATTTTTTGTCAATTCACTGAGAAAAGGAAATTCAAAATCCGATGATGAATTCCGTTTCACGCCTCGCGAGAAGGTTCTGTGCGACGCTCGCAGCTATTCCGGCGGAGATAAGCGCCGAGACTTCTGCTTCTGCTTCTGTTCCGACGAAGGCGAAAAAGCATCCTTCGATATACAAGAAACTCTCAAGTCTCGGCACGAGAGGAGAGAAAATAGAGGAAACCCTAAATCAATTCGTCATGGAAGGTGTACCTGTCAAAAAACATGAACTTATTCGCTACGCAAAGGATCTTCGCAAGTTTCGTCAACCTCAACGCGCCCTCGAGGTTTTGTCGTCTCTTTACCTTTGTTAGATGTTTCATGTATAAGGCGTTCGATTTCTTCTGAACTCTGATTATTGGTTTTATGTGGTAGATCTTTGATTGGATGGAAAGAAAAGAAATTGCGTTTTCTGGCAGCGATCATGCAATTCGTTTGGATCTCATTGCAAAGACGAATGGCTTAGAGGCAGCTTAAAACTACTTCAACAGTTTAGACGATTCCACCAAGAATCAGTCGACTTATGGGTCTTTATTGAACTGCTACTGCGTAGAACGGGAGGAAGAGAAAGCAAAGGCTCATTTTGAGAATATGGTTAATCTCAATCATGTGAGTAATTCTTTGCCGTTTAATAACTTGATGGCCATGTATCTGCGGTTAGATCAACCCGAGAAGGTACTTGAAGTGGTTGTTGCGATGAAACAGAAGAATATCACACCTTGTGATATCACTTACTCCATGTGGATACAAAGCTGTGGAAGTTCAAAGGACTTGGATGGAGTAGAGAAGGTTCTTGAAGAAATGAAAGCAGAAGGTGAAGGTACTTCCTCGTGGGATACGTTTGCTAATCTTGCAGCAATCTATGTTAAAGTTGGTCTCTACGATAAAGCTGAAGAGGCACTGAAATCTTTGGAGAGTAAGATGAATCCTCACTTGCGTGATTCCTTTCATTTCCTTATTAGTTTGTATGCTGGAGTTTCAAATGCGAAAGAGGTTTATCGAGTTTGGGATTTGCTTAAGAAAAGACACCCTAATGTCAACAATACAAGCTATCTTATAGTTCTCCAAGCATTGAGTAAACTCAATGACGTTGATGGAGTCAAGAAAATCTTTACGGAATGGGAATCAACTTGCTGGACTTACGATATGCGGATGGCAAATGTAGCTATTAGCAGCTACTTAAAGCAGAACATGTACGAAGACGCTGAGGCTGTTTTCAATGGTGCCGTGAAAAAGTGTAAAGGTCAGTTCTCAAAGGCTAGGCAGCTTTTGATGATGCATCTGTTGAAGAACGATCAGGCAGATTTGGCTCTGAAGCATTTTGAAGCGGCGGTTTTGGATCAAGACAAGAACTGGATTTGGAGCTCAGAGCTGATCCGTTTGTTCTTTCGTCACTTTGAGGAAGCCAAAGACGTTGAGGGAGCAGAAGAGTTCTGCAAAACCTTGACGAAATGGAGTCCCCTCGATTCTGAAACTTACACACTTCTTATGAAGACGTATTTCTCTGCAGGGGAAGCTTGTCCGGATATGAGAAAGAGGTTGGAGGAACAAGGGATCCAAGTAGACGAAGAGCAAGAATGTTTGCTTAGCAAGATTTGCACTTGATTCATCCTACAGCTTGACTCTGTCTACTGATAAGTTAAATGCTCTGTAAAACTATGCATTTGAAGCATTTTTTTCAGACTCATTGTTCTCGTCATAATTTGCCTTCTATATGCGTTTATAAAAACATGTGTGTACATACAGATTAAATGCGGAGTATTAGTTCGATGGATGAAGGTTCATATTAATGAGTCGTTTCTTCCAATTTGGTTTGTGACTTTCTTAGAAGTAAATTGGTAATGGTTTGAGAGCCTAGTAAGGTCGTATAAGGGTCAGATTTGGTTTCTGGATATAATGGTACTAAAGAGTCTCTGGACCTGTAGAAGACTGTAAAGTTGTTGCTTGTAATGAAGAAACAAAATTACTGATTAGAGTATTGTTGTTGTCTTGTTGCTTCTCCCTGTTTTGATATTACTGTAGTTTGATCTTTCACTAATAATCAATCCGATCATTTGCTTTTCATCGTTCACTCAGGAGAAGAAGGTCTTGGACGGGATGGATATTGATAAAGGGTGAATTACACTCACACCTACTTTCTCATTCAAGTTTTTCACTTACACTCACTTTCCTTCATTCCTATACTTTTATAAGTTTTTTGCAAAGATCGATACACATTTTGGACAATTTTACCCCTCTCCTCTTTTTCTCCTTCTTTTCTTTCCTTTTCACTTTTTTTTTGTTACTAACACTTTAAATGGTTATCATAAAACAAATTATCTATTTATTTATATACAATATGTTGTGATTATATATTTTGTACATTTTAAGATACATATTGCTATATTTTTGATGAATTTTTAGATTATACAGTATCCACTTGTCGTTCAATGATAAGTGGATACTCAATTGCAGTGTTGTTAATAGATAGTTACTTGTGTTTATTCATACAAAATATACATTTTAAGATCTATATTAATATATTTTAGATGAACTATTGTAAATTATGGTACAATAACAACATCAAATTTATATATCTATGGTCAACCATATGGATATCAATCAATTCAGGTGTCATGACAACGTGTCCATATGGAAACATATTATCGAAGTAATACCTATCAATTCAGGTGTCAATGTCAACATGTCCATATGGAAACATATTATCTTATAGTGCAATTTGTGGATACAATATTTGTCCACATGTATAACTATTTGTGGATGAAATATTTGTGGATACAATATTTGTCAAACTTATTCAAACGGATAACTATTTGTGGATACAATATAAGTAATGTAACTGATCATCTACTTATTAGTGAACAAATGTTTAACTTTTTAGTTGAACTGTTATATTTTTAGTTGAACTTTTTTTTTGATGAAATAAGTTTTGTCCACTACAAAATGTAGAAATACTTGAACAATACCACACAATGAATTTTACTATTGTTTGCATCAAAATAATTTTATTTTTATTTTTTTGATGAATATACAAGCATATCCACCAAACTATGACCACATGGATCTATATGATCAATGTGTTCAAGTTAAAAGGAAATTATTGGGCTATGGACTCGGGGCTGCAACACTTTGATCATATATATCCATGTGGTTATGGTTTGGTGGATATGTTTGGATGTTCATAAAAAAATGAAAACAAAAATGTTTTGTCCATGTTATATATTTAGTTGAACTTTTTTTTGATGAAATAAGTTTTTTCCATTACAAAATGTAGAAATACTTGAACAATACCACTTAATGAATTTTATTATTGTTTACATCAAAATAATTTTGTTTTTATTTTTTTTATAAACATTCAAGCATATCCACCAAACTATGACCATATGGATATATATGATCAAGATGTTCAAGTTAAAAGGAAATTATTGGGCTATGGATTCAGAGCTGCAACACATTGATCATATATATCCATGTGGTCATGGTTTAGTGGATATGTTTGGATGTTCATAAAAAAATTAAAACAAAATTTTTTTCGGCTATGGACTTGGGGCTGCAACACCTTGATCATATATATCCATGTGGTCATGGTTTGGTGGATATGTTTGGATGTTCATAAAAAAATAAAAGCAAAAATGTTTTGATGTAGACAAGAGTAAAATTCATTAAAAGCGTTTTGTTAAAGTTTTTTTTACATTTTGTAATGGGCAAAACTTATTTCATCAAAAAATTTCAACTAAAAATGTGACAATTCAATTTAATGTAACTGGTCATCCACTTATTATTGAACAAATGTTCAACTAAAAATGGACAGTGTATAATATACTAATTTTTAAAAAAATATAGCAATATACATCTTAAAATGTAGAAAAAATATAATTACAATATATTGTATAAAATGAACATAATTTTTTGATAATAACTAACTAAAATGTTACAACAAAGAAAATAATAAAAAGTAGAGATAGAAACCAAATAATAAAGTAGAGGAAAACAAAAAATAATAATGAAATATATATATCTTTAAAAGAAATAGAGAAGAGAGAGAAAGTTGAGATGTGTTTGGTTTGGTGAAGGAGTAATATGTAATTTTTAAGGGGAAAAGTATAGTAGTAGTAGAAAGTGGGTGTGGGTGTTATTAGAGTTTGAGAAAGTAGGTGTAGATGCAATTTTCTCTATTGATAATACTGATAGCGATCACCAAGTTTATTTGCATCTCATTGCCGAGACTAAAGGATGGGTCAACCCGAGAAAGTACCTTCTCGTAAGACTTTACTCCTTGTGGCACACACAGAGCTGTAAAAGTATAAATGACTTAGATGGAGTCGAAAGCTTTTAGATGAAATGAATGCAGAATTGAAGATAAAATAAATCCTCATTGGAGACATGTTAATGCCGTGGAAATTTTCACTAATTTGGGGCTTTCGGCTACTATGAAAACTTCAGTCAAAGCTAGCTAAGAGCAGATACATTAGTAACGGCAGTGCAGTGCAGTGCAGTGCAATATGGTTTGAAAATTAGCTAACATAATCGAGTTTTAAGAGAAACTAGTTAAATTCCCCAAACGTGGCTACTACCAAATATCTGTATCGAAATTTAAGAGAAACTAGTTAAATTTCCCAAGTGTCGCTCAGTAGTTGGTACCAAAGAAACCAAATCCGTCGCAATGTCTCAATTTGTGTTTAGTCTTAAATTTGCAACAAAACTACAGTAACAATAAAACTTTGCAAAGTATATATTGTTTCCTTCGTGTAAATGGTTTTCTATGGTAATTATATACTAGGTAACAACCCGCACTAGATGCAGTATAAAATGATTATTAAATGTTTTTAATGTAATTTTTAATTACAAAATCTATAATATTTATCGGTAATTGGAATCTAAAATTAGATTGTGTACTATATATATATATATATATTTTTAAAATGTATATATAAAATTTTGTATAATAATTAAAATTTAACCCGTGAGGCTTATTATAATATCAATATTATATTTTCATATCAAAAAAAAGTTCTTAAAATTCATTTTAAAGATTTTATGAAAATGTAATTAAAGGATATAATTAAGTTAAAAAGAAAATGTAAGAATTTAATTTTGGGTGTTAATTATACTTTTGGAAAAGTGATGTAAATATTATTAAAAACTAATGACTAATAAAGGAAATAGTGTCTGAAGCTTTGTGAGTGCGACACATCAGCATTTGGTGTGAGAATGCTTATCTTTTAATATATAAGGGATATTTAAATCTAGTAATATAAATTTTGAAAATGAAGTCATCCATCTAAATTTATAAGAAAATATTAAATAAGCTACCAAATTTATATACTTAATTTGATTCTCTTATTTTTCTTTTATTGTTTAGTTTCCAATTATTTTCTATATGTTTGCAAATCAATTAGTTTTACATATGTCAAATCTTTTCGAGTCATTGACACATAAAACTTCGTTAAAAATCAATTTGTCAAAAAATTAAACTTTGTATACTAAAATGATCTATTTTAACCACTTTTTTTGATGTATAATATTTTCCTCTCTAATACTCCCTCTGGTTTCTTTTAGTTGTCATTCCGGAGTAAAAAATTTGTTTTCCAATACTTATCGTTTTAGATTTCCAATGCATATGTTTGGTAAAAATATTAATTATATCTCTTTGACCAATAAAAAAAATAGAAAATATATTAAAGAATGGGTAAAATATAAATTTTAGTTGTTTTCTTAATCTATGTGAAAAAACCTTAAATGACAAGTAATTTTAAATGGAGGAAATATATGTTTACAGAAAATAGTAATTGCAATTATTTTTTTAATTACTATATTCTTTTTTTTTTGTATATATTTCAAATATAGTAATAATAATCGTTTTATTATTAGGATTTTTAGTTTACTGTAAAATTTTCTTTATATATTTTTACTGAAGATTCTTCCCAAAATAAAACACTTTCTTTGGCTAATGATGTCCAAATCCTTACCAACAATAAACACTCGAGGAATGAATCTTGACACAATATGCCCTAGGTGCTTTCAAGGTGATGAAACAATTGATCATATCCTGTTTTCTTGTTACTACGCTAAAGAGGTTTGGGATCTATCCAACATTCCTATAGATGTCTTTTTATCGATGAACTATGATAGTGAAAGAATACTAAAGGCCTTCTTAGACATGGAAAATATGGCTGAAATAACTGACTCAACTGTCTTGCAACCGATGTGGATAATGTGGCATTTATGAAAATCAAGAAACAAATATATTTTTGAAGGCCTTACTGTTCAACCTACGGTACTAACACTCAGAGCTAAGAGTGATGTTGAGGACTGGCTAGTACACAATCCAACTGCTTCTACAGAGTAATCGCATCAAGGAAAATATTCTTTAACTTGGAAGAGACCAATGGCATCAATAGTGAAATGTAATTATGATGCTGCTTTTGACAAATACACTAATCAGATCACAGGAGGATGGATAGTCAGAGATGTAAATGGTGTTTCGAAAGGCTGGGGATCACAAAAACTTGGTATAGCAACCTCCACGCTAGAAGCTGAGGCAAAAACTTTATTGGTAGCAATGCAGCAAGCTTGGATATAAGGGCATCCATCTGTTTGTTTTGAAGGAGACTGTCAAATACTCACAAAAATACTCCACAACACACACAAAGACATCTACATTGAAGGAATTATTGAAGATAATAGGTGGTGGGAAACGCAGTTTAATTTCGTTCAATATGCTTTTTGTAAGAGAAATTGTAATATCGTTGCACATCTTTTGGCAAAATTTGGATGTCTTCACTGTATTTCTATTTTGAATGTTTTAGACCACCTGCTTGGCTAATCCAACAAATGTATTCAGACTATATTAATTCATCAATATAAATCACTTTTGGACGAAAAAAAAAAACAAATTAATTTTACAATATTCATTGTGAAATTTCTTCCGTCTTAAAAACGCAGTTTGATTGTAATGTGAAACCTTGTGTGTCACGCGTTTGTGATAATAAAACCCTTTTGACCTTGTGAAAGATAAAATATCCAAGAAAAAAAAAGGCACTAAAATAGCATAATGAGATATGGAAGTGCGTACTGGCGGGAGGTGAAAAGAGGCACGTATAATATCCCACTAAGTAAAAACCACTGTAACATGCATATATAGAGTAAAGAGAGTGCATGAATTTTCTTATAAGTGATCATCATTATCAGCTTTAATAAATATGTTAGTGCTTATAGAAGACTAAGTTGCGTATATTCATGTCGACCAAGGAGGATGGACGCGTCTTCCAGATTTAAGAGTGTTGAGTGGGGTTTCATCCTTTTTCAGGAACCTGTGATTTGAGGACACGAGTGTGTGATTGGGGTTTTGGGCTATAAATAGGGGTTTCACGCCATGGTATGTAATCAAATAGCTAGCTAGTCCTGAGAGAGCTTATAAATATTGTTGTTTAGGAATATATATCTTTCGGTCTGACTGATCATTGTGTGCCTTAGTGTATTTTAAGAAGAAAAAAAAAAAGAGTAAATATGGGGAAGTTCGTGAAAAAGGGCTGGGTAGTGGCGTGTATGATGGTTTTACTGATGTCGACTCAAGTTTTGGGAAGATTATATGATACAGATAGTCACGGCAGTGGCAAAAACCGGCATCATAAACATGGAGGAGGTGCCAGTGGAGGTGGTGCTAGCGGTGGCATTGGAGTCGGAGGTGGTGCTAGCGGTGGCATTGGAGTCGGAGGAGGAGCTGGTGGTAGCGTAGGAGCCGGAGGAGGAGTTAGTGGTGGTTTAGGAGGTGGGATCGGTGGAAGTGCCGGTGGTGGTGTTGGTGGAAGAGGTCATGGTGGTGGACGTGGTGCAGCTCGTGGAGGACGTCGTGGTGGTGGTGCTAGTGGAGGTGTTGGTGGAGGTGTAGGAGCTGGAGGCAAAGTAGGCGGAGGAGGTGCTGTTGGAGGTGGTGTTGGTGGCGCAGTCGGAGGTGGTGCCGGTGGTGCTAGAGGCGGTATTGGTGGTGCTGTTGGAGGTGGTGCCAGAGGTGCTGTTGGAGGTGGAGCTGGTGGTGCAGTTGGAGGTGATGCCAGTGGTGCAGTTAGAGGTGGTGCTAGAGGTAATGTTGGTGGTGGAGTTGGTGCCGGTGGCACTGTTGGAAGCGGTGTCGGTGGTGCTGTTGGAGGCGGAGCCGGTGGTGTTGTTGGAGGTGGAGCTAGTGGCGCTGCTGGAGGTAATGTCGGTGGTGCTGTTCGAGGTGGTGTCGGAGGAGGAGTTGGTGGCGATGTTGGAGGCGGTGTTGGTGCCGGTGGCGCTGTTGGAGGTGGTGCCAGAGGCGCTGTTGGAGATGGAGCTGGTGCTGGTGTAGTTGGAGGTGGTGTCGGTGGTTCAGTGGGAGGTGGTACTAGAGGTAGTGTTGGAGGTGGTGCCAGAGGCGGAGCTGGTGCTGGTGGTGTAGTTGGAGGTGGTGCAGTTGGAGGTGGTGTTGGTGGTGCAGTTGGAGGTGATGCTAGAGGTAGTGTTGGAGGTGGTGCCAGAGGCGCTGTTGGAGGTGGAGCTGGTGCTGGTGTAGTTGGAGGTGGTGTTGGTGGTGCTGTTGGAGGTGGAGTTGGTGCCGGTGGCACTGTTGGAAGCGGTGCCGGAGGTGCTGTTGGAGGCGGTGCCGGAGGTGCTGTTGGAGGTGGTGCTAGAGGTAGTGCTGGTGGTGTTGTTGGAGGTGGAGCTGGGGGCGCTGCTGGAGGTAGTGCCAGTGGTGCTGTTCGAGGTGGTGTCGCAGGAGGAGTTGGTGGTGGTGTCGGAGGAGGAGTTGGTGGCGGAGGAGGAGTTGGAGGTGGTGTCGGAGGAGGAGTTGGTGGCGCTGTTGGAGGTGGTGCCAGAGGCGCTGTTGGAGGTGGAGCTGGTGCTGATGGAGCTGGTGTAGTTGGAGGTGGTGCCGGTGGTGCAGTTGGAGGTGGTGCCGAAGGCGGAGCTGGTGCAGGTGTAGTTGGAGGTGGTGCCGGTGGTGCAGTTGGAGGAGGTGCTAGAGGTAGTGTTGGAGGTGGTGCCGGAGGCACCGTTGGAGACGGTATCGGTGGAGCTGTTGGAGGTGGTGCCGGAGGTGCTGTTAGAGGTGGTGCTAGTGGTAGTGTTGGTAGTGCTGTTGGAGGTGGAGTTGGAGGCGGTGGCACTGTTGGAGGCGGTGCTGGTGGTGCTGTTGGAGGCAGTGCCGGAGGTGCTGTTGGTGGTACCGTTGGAGGTGGTGTCGAAGGTGGAGCTGGTGGTGCTGCTGGAGGTAGTGCCGGTGGTGCTGCTGGAGGTGGTGTCGGAGGAGGAGTTGGTGGCGCTGTTGGAGGGGGTGCCGGAGGCGCTGTTGGAGGCGGTGCTGGTGGTGCAGTTGGAGGTGATGCTAGAGGTAGTGCCGGTGGTGCTGTTGGAGGTGGTGTCGGAGGTGGAGCTGGTGCCGATGGTGCTGTTGGAGGTGGTGTCGGAGGAGGAGTTGGTGGCGCTGTTGGAGGTGCTATCGGTGGTGGAGTTGGTTTAGGCGGTGGTGTTGGAGGGGGTGGAGGAGGAGGACTTGGTGGTGGTTTAGGCGGTGGTATTGGAGGGGGTGGAGGAGGAGGACTTGGTGGTGGAAGTGGTTTCGGAGGTAGTGCTGGAGGCGGTGGCAGAGGAGGACTTGGTGGTGGTGTTGGAGGCGGCGGAGGAGGAGGACTTGGTGGTGGTTTAGGCGGCGGTATTGGAGGGGGTGGAGGAGGAGGACTTGGTGGTGGAAGTGGTTTCGGAGGTAGTGCTGGAGGCGGTGGCGGAGGAGGACTTGGTGGTAGTGTTGGAGGCGGCGGAGGAGGAGGACTTGGTGCTGCTGTTGGAGGAGGTGGAGGTCTCGGTGGTGCTGTTGGTGGCGGAGCAAATGTTGGTGGAGGAGTTGGAGCCGGAGGCAGTGCAGGAGGAGGAGCTGGTGGTGGCGTTGGAAACCGACGACACTAAATCAGAAACAGCAAGTGACTGTTAACAATTTAGCACTGCATGCACGTTGCCTCTTTAGTAGTTTGCATGCAAGCTCTCGTTGTTATCACTTTTATTTTACTCTCCTTGTACCAGTATATAATATTAATAATGAATAAAACTCTTTACAAAATATTAAAGACTGATATATAACTATGAAAACAAAACAACAAAAAGAACACTGAGCAAATGATGAAAGCGTATAAAACAGACCGTTATTTACATGGTAATTTAGTTAAATTCCGTATATTGATTAGTTATATAGTTGAAATACTATCAAATATTCAAAATGTACTAAATAATGTAGAAGAAACTATAAATTAATTTAGTTTCTAACTATATATATTCTTTTTCAAAAAAAAAAACTATATATATATGCAAAGACATTCATAACAAATATATATATATAAAGTGTAGTTTACTCAGTTCCGGTGATGCCACCTCAGCAAACTACACTTTAATATATATAGATTCGTAAGCCCATTTCTTTAAAAAGCCCATATTTTCGAACTGAGACATTTGTGTTTAAGCTCAGTCTGTTAAATCAATTTTGACACATTATCGAGTAAGCCCTTTTTGTTTGGCCACCGACAATTCGCGACGATACTTCACAGACGACCTGAAGCGTCCTTGCTCTTCTCCATCTTCCACACCCTTTCGCTTTCTTCGCTTTCTTTGATCTCCTTTGTAACGTCTTTTTCTTACTGTAATTTATCCCCTTCAATGCTCTCTTTTTCAATTGAAGACCCACTACGGTATCTTTAATTCGTGTATCTATATAATATCTTCTTTTCCAATGCTATTCTTCATATATTTGTCTTTGTCTCTTTGATTTCTCATCACGAAAATGAATTCCCCTGTAGTTTCATTCGAGAATCTGAAAGCTGGCCGCCTTCACCAACAGATCGTTGGAAGAATGCTTCGTCACTGGCCTGCTCGGAATGTCAAAAAAGGAGGCCAACTCATGAGCGTCGACTTCCTACTTAATGATGAGAAGGTTGTTTCGATCTTAACTAGACTTTTCATTTTTCCGTTTTATCAACTCTATCTAATTTGAAGTTTTTTTTGTAGAGTTGTGTCATCCAGAGGTCGATTAATGTGACCCTCCTTTCAAAATTCGAGAACTCGCTACGTGATGGGGCAATATATATTGTTTCTGACTTTGAAGTCACAAGAAGCAACTCCCGTTTTAAGCTAACTGATTTCCCCTTTTCAATACGCTTCACAGCAAGCACTGTTTTTGATCAAGCGGACGAGTCTTTTGGTAGCATTCCAGAAGAGTTTTTCAGGTTTCGGACTCATGAGCAATTGGTTTCTCTTGCCAACACCAATACAAATCTTCCAGGTGTGTTTATTTTTCCCATTGATTTAATATTCCCCTGTTTGTAAATTTATTATATCTCTCCCTATGATAACTTTCGTAATCGACCTCTCATAAGTTGACTTCATGACTGTTTTTGCTCTAACATTAGATGTAATGGGCAAAGTTTCTTCCAGCAAAGAATATCGGAATGGAATGACACAAACGTTGGAGAGGATGTTAGTCCATCTATGTCTTGAAAGGTCAGTTCCCACTGTCTTCTATCTCTTTAGTTCAGTCATGTATTTGGTTCTTATATTTTCCCTTCATCATTACTTTCATCACATATTTTCTCCTATTGCAGTGGGGAGAAAGTGCGATTAAGTGCCTTTGATAATCATGCGTCGTCATTGGAGAAGGTTTTCAGCGAGAAACACGGAGGGACTAACATATTGCTAGCTACAAATCTAAACCCACAGTTAGGCCTGCGATAATTACCCGAACCGAGAATACCGAACCGAAATTCTCGGTTTTCGGGTTGGCTTCAGTGAAGAGAGCTGAACCGATCGACAGCTATATAAATCAAGTTCGGTTATCGCTTCGGTTTGGTTCGGTTCATCATTTCCGAACGGTTAACAGAAATATATGAATCACTTCACTATCTTCATCAGCTGTCGGCGTCTCTGCATCTTTAACCTAGTATATATATATATATATAGTTATATACATACAAATATTCTTTTTTGAAAAATTCTTTAACTTGTATTTCCCGAACTCTTCTTTTGGTTTCACCAATATATATATATATATATATATATATATATATATAGTAGGTAACAACCCGCACTATATGCGGCATAAAATAATTACTAAATATTTTTACTATAATTTTTATTCACAAAATCTATGATATTTATTGGTAAAATTCGTTTGTGTAGTATATATATACTAGATTATGACCTGTGCTAGAGCACGTCATTATATTATAATTTTGAATAAAATATAATTTATGATTGTTTTTAAAAGTATTTTTGGATAAAATATTATGTAATAAAATCATATGCTAAATATGATGGCATGAAAAAACAACTATTTTGTACGTTTATATTTTTATTTTGTGTATGAGAAATGGTTATGTTTGTTGTTTTTTTTTATTTTAATTTTTGAACATGTTTGGTGAAATTTTTTTTTTAATATGACCGTGCTTAGGTAAAATTTTATCTTCAAATGCAATAAGATCTCAGAAATCAGGATTAAGTGTGATAAATTGCTAAGATTTAATTCATTTTCTACCCGTATATTTTTATGCCTAACGGTATATATTTTGTAACAATATATGAAATACTAAAGATTTTATTTTGAAAATTGTATAAATCATTAGAATATTCTCTTTACGAAATTTTTTTGGGATATTCTTACGTGTATTAATATAGTCCACAGATTGACCAGTTAATCTATAACTTTTTTTTGTAACCAACCTATATTTAATGTATAACCTATTTTGTAACCAACTTATAAAAATTATATATTTTACAAAAAAGAGTTGTGTACTTCCGTTTTATTATATAGAAGATATTTAACTATATATATATATATTTTGTATAATAATTAAAATTTAACCTGTAAAAAATATTATAATATAAATATTATATTACCATATCATATGAACAAAGAGTTCTTAAAATTTATTTTAAAGATTTTATGAAAATGTAATTAAAGGATATAATTAAGTTCAAAAGAGAATATAAGAATTTAATTTTGGGTGTTAATTATATTTTTGGAAAACTGATGTAAATATTATCAAAAACTAATGATAAATAAAAGAAACAGTGTCTGGAACTTTGTAAGTGCGACACGTCAGCATTTTGTGTGGGAATGCTTCTCTTTTAATAGGAATATATTAATAATAACCAAAAAACTATTAATTTAGATAACGTAAATCACACATCTTGATCAGCCATGTTTTTCTATTAATTTAGATAACGTTTACATACTCTTTTCGGTTTCCAACTTCCAAGTCGTGTTTTTTTCACTGTAACTAAGTATATATCATCTCTATAACTCTATTATGTAACTATCGAGAAGTACTCTCTCTCTCTCTCTCAATCGTCACTACCAAAATGTTAAAATGGGATGGTTTTTAACGTCATTTTAGTTAACAACCGACGCAAAATTTTATTATACCAATCTTTATCAAGTTTGTGAACCAGAAGAACAAAAAATAAAAATAAAAAAAAGGCAGATCTCGAAGGCTTTTTGTGCGTTGATGGATCTATCTATTCCAAAAATCCTTTGAGATTCAGATAGAATGAGGTAAAGTTACTTCTCAATCTGATACTATCTTAAGAGAGTTTCTCTTTTTCAGTTGCTCGAGATCGATAAGATTCGTATGGTAGAATATTTTGTGCTTTTCGATTGAATCGAAAAATTGCTCGAGAGCTTCTTCTCTAACAAGGATAATGGATTCATTAAAGTTATCTATCTAGGTAGGGATTTCAGCGTGAACTTAAAATATATTTGGTTGCTTCAATATGTTTACGAATGTCAATTTTTGTTCACTGATTTGAAATGTTGTTGTTGCATTATTCAAATCGTAAGTGAATTGCTGCCAATTGAATTGTTGAGGAGAAACTTGGACACCCTAAGTATTATTGGCCCTTAAATTTATGGTGCAGGTTGAATGAGTTTAAATATCTGAAGGTTATGCATTCATTGCACTATTCTCCAATCTTTTATTGATTTGATGCAATGTTTTATATGCTTTTGATCTGCCTTTTTTTTTTTTTTTTTTTTTTTTTTTTTTTTTTTTTGCGTTTTTCTAATACTCAAATTTACAGAAATGATCTGAAAAGTTAAAACGAATTTAAGTAGTTGTTCACTTGGTAAATAAATAAATAACTTTATCTTGCATCTAGTTGTGTGGCGATTGGTTCTAGTTGAAACTTTCCAGCTTTCTTATTTGGTTACCGGATTTATGTAATTGAAATAAAGTTATGGTTTTAACGTAATTGTACTGTTTGCCTTCTACTGACAGGTTAACAATTCAGCAACCAGTAAAATTGTATCTGGTATGGGCTTCTTCTCTTCTTAGTTACTTGAGAGCTTCGTAATAATACTTATGTATGAATACTTTTTAATTACTTTATAATTTCTATTTGATTTCAGGCAAATTCTAATAAACTAGTCAGCGAGTCTCTCTGCAGGTCTCTCGAGATTACCTGAGGAGTTTGAGGTTCCCTTGGGTCTGATGATCATTGTGGTTACTTAATTTAAACCAAGATACCCGGTTGGTTTAAGAAGAATCTTGATTTGGTTTAACGAGTTTGTGAAGATCGAAGGATATACTAGATGTAATTAAAGTCTCGATTGTGCAGATCAAATCGAGACAGCTGAGAGGAGGTATAGTGATAGAGTCTTGATCAATCGTACTTGTAAACTCAAACTATATTCAATTAGAAAGGAATAGGAGAGTAACAGAGTTTATGGATTGTGAAAGAGATAACAGTATGAATACAAATGATAGCTCAATCTGAGTAAGCACTGATCAACATTGATCAGTCACCGAGCACATCACTCGGTACCTCAGCCATCGCAGAAGGATTTACAAACTCAGATTAAACATAAGAAATAAGAGAGAGACTCTCAACATAAGAAATAAGAAAGAGACTCTCCACTCTATATAAACTCTTCTTCCTTGTAAAACGGCAAACCCCCTGGATCAACCAGAGTCATCAGTTTCGTTTGCCTCGTGCTGACGTGGCATAACGGATCTTTCCTTATCCACATTCGAACTAGCTGAAGTCTTCTTTCGATAATAAGCTTGATGAACCGTATCATATGGACACTCGCCAACACGTCGTGCAATAATTGGACGAGTGAGAGAGAGAGTGATTGATGGTCTTGTCGTCAGCGAAAGAAGTATTGAGTTGACCGGAAAAGATAACTTTAGAATCGTATGATGATGTGGAGTTGCAAGTTTTCTAAGACCTTGTTTATTGGGGGGGTTCAAGAGGGGTTCAAGGGGGAGTTTTAAGAGAAAAGAAGAAAAAAAATAAATCAGGAAATGAAAAAAAATCAAGAGCTCCTCTTATATATAGTAACCTCAACTTTCATATAAAAGCTTGTGACATGTCAATTAATTGTTGGATAAACCGTTTAATTGAGAAAAAAAAATTTTGGTCGATTGATTTATTTTTCTTCTTCTTCCTCTCTCTCTCGAGAGTCTCTCTTCTTCTTCTTCAATCAGTTATACCTTATTCTAAATCTACCAAATTGAATCGATTATCAAATTAGTTTTGAGTTGTGGATCTCGGCTTCAACTCTCACTTCCTTGGATCTCGGATCGAAGGTCTCAAAATCTACAAAATCAAGCGGGTACGGGTCTTGTGAGTCTCGATTTCGTTTTTTAGTATAGGTTTACAATCTGTTTCCTCGTTTTTTAATCGATCGAATACATTCCATTTATGGGTTTCTCTATTCACCAATGTTGTTAACTAATACACAATAATGTCGACTTTAATTGTTCATCTTTTTTGTATATATAGTCCAATTCTCTAAAAGGGTTTTAGGACTTTCTTCTTTTACATCACAAAGAAAAGTTTGAATCTTTTTGTTTTTCCTTTTACTCATCTCTGTTCTATGTTCCTTTGCTTTCTCATTCTTGAATTGATTTGTGATTTCTGTTTGGGTTTCACTTTAGTCTGCAGGGGTTTAAGCTGAAGTTGCTTTGACTTTATTAAGTTTTGTTTGTTATGGAAACTTGCTTCTGAAAATTGTGAAGCGTTTTAGTGCTTATGTTCACATCTTCAAGTCTCATAATCACTCTTTCACAAATCCTGTTCCTGATTAAGCTCTCTTTTAGGGGTTTAATTTAAGCAATAATGCTCTATTTCTAGGGTTTGTAGATGAGAAATATCTTCAGGTTCTGTTTGGTTAGCGTCATAGCGTCTTAAGTTTAGGATATTAAGAAGGGATGTAAAGATTCTTCAGATTCTTCTCCCGTTGTGGAGGTTGGAGAGATTGGCACTAGTAAGAGGTTTTTTTTTTTTTTAATCTGAATTGTGTCTGTGGTTTGCAGAAAGTTTTGGTGAAGCAAACAGAGATTCACTTGGCTCAGAAAGAGTTGAATAAGTTGAAGGAACATCTTAAGAATGCTGAAACTATCTGAGATCACTGGCAAGTTTACTTGAGAAACTTGTGGAAGAAAAGAAGTCTTTGCAAGAGTTAGTGGAAGGAAGCGGAGACTTGCACATCTGGCCACCAAAAACGGTTGAGGTTTGAGACCTGAAGCAGTGGCAGCTTTGGTCTAACGTGAGAAACTGGTTTGTTGCTGTAATTTTGGATCAAAGCTATTCTAGGTGGTTGTTTTATTTCGTCTCTTTGTTGTGATTGTGAATGCTAGTTGTTCCTTGTATAAGCTTCAACATATGACAATATATGGAAATTGAATAAGTTATACACTGATTTGGCAAAATTTTGGCACAACTCAATATTACTATCAAGATTACAATTAATCTTATTTCCATCTATGATTTGTATTTCTATTTTTAATATGTTTTTATGTTTTGTAGGTTTAAAAATTAATTAAATACAATATTTTCAAATCAATATTAAAATTAATCATTCTCTCCATTTATGAATTGCACTTCTATTGTAATATGTATTAATGTTTTTATTATGTTTTGTATGTTTGAAAATTAATTAAAATGCAATATTTTCAAATTTTATAAAATCTTAAATGTTTACACATTTATACCACTTCTATTCTATTTAACATTTTAAAATTTAAAAAAACAGTTTTTTCAAAAATAAGAGACCAAAAAATAAGAACCTACCAATAAAAGAGAAAATTTTATCTAAGAGATCATGGGTTCTTATATTCCAAACAGTACACAATTAATTCATAAAAAATTTAAGAACTCTCCTTATACGAACCCCCCAATAAACTTGCTCTTAAGATAGTGGTGCTCATACAAAAATCAACAAGGGGGAGAAGAATGTTGAAACCAAGAACTTTATCACCTCAAACATTTCAAAGTTAGAAAGAATGGGATTTTTTTGTACTTGATCGTACGGCCGCCCATTCTTCTTGTCGTGAGAAACTGAGAATGGAAGATGAATCAAAGATGGGGGCCTCTTGACTATATAAAGCCAAAGAAATAACAACAAAAATATGAGACTTATATTTTAGTACTATACATTGTCCACCGTTTCAACTTTGAAATCTATATAAGCTTTTAGAATTAGCAGAGAAATCAAATCAACATGGGTATCTCTAAAACTACAGAGTGATGTCAAAAAAAACAATTAATGGATACAATCTTGTAGAGTGTAGTAAGACTGGAAAAAATCAATTATCAAATAAAAACAGTAATGAGAGCAACTACCCTACGATTTGGCGTAGATGAAGAGACGAGAGACTGAGTCTGAGAAGACACTGTTTAGGTTTTTAAAGTTTCATCTTTTGGATTACAATGTATAGCCGAGTTTAATTTACATCTTTTGTATAGCGAAACAAACAAAGGCTGTGTGATGTGAATATAGACTAGTTCTTCTCGGCCGACCGTTGGGAAAATCATTAACGGCTAGTTTCTCTCTGGGAAAAATGTCGTTAAAATCACGAACTTTCAAATTGTGGCCATTTTAATCACGAATTTTAGGTAAGGCCATTAAAAACATGAACTTCCGTTGACCTACCATTTAAATCATCATATTTATGTTGACCACGACGAATTAGACATGTCGTTAAATCCCTAAACGGAGCAATAAGCCGGCGTTAAGAGATCGTTAGTCTGCCCGTTAGTGTCAAAACGATACCGTTTCGAACCCGAGAGAAAACAGAACAAAATCCCCAAATCGAAAACAAAATCCCTAATCCCTAATTGACGATTTTTCAAACTTTGATTTCTCAATCCCAAATGCCGAAAGTTAGAAACAAAGGTGTGATATCGTTTGTTGGAGCTCCACCAGAAGACGAATCACAAAGTTTAATTGAAGCTCCTCGAGTTGAAGATGGAGTAGCTCCTCGAGTTGAAGATGGAGTTCGAGCTCCACCGGAAGATCCAACAGTTTCTAATGTCAGAGATGGAGGTGGTGAACCGGCTGTATCTGAATCTGTTGTTGGAGATAAAGGAAAGAGAGGTAGAGGTGGAGCTTCACGTCGGCGCGGGAAACGTAAAAAAAGAAGTGATGAAGATGACGAAGTGGAGGCTCCAGTTGAGCACGACAGTGAAGATGACTGTGCGGTGTATGGAGATGAGGATTGCAATGATGTTGATGATGCAATTTGTGGTGGAAATGACGAAGCTAATGTCGATGAAGCTAATGTCGAAGAACCGGCTCTCGAAGAAGTTGCCAACGTAAATATCGAAGATGATTTCCCAGAGATAGTTAGAACAGAGGAAGGTGGTTCCGATTCCGACAGTGGGGATGATATATGGGACGATGACAAGCTACCGGATCTTTTGTCGTCGGACGACGAAGACGAGATCGAAGAAGAAGACAAAGATGAGGCAGCTCCTAAAGATTGGTCTGATCCAGAGTCTTTGCTAGCGCTGGAGAAAACATACAACTCTCCCGATGACTTCAAGCTTGCCGTGTTGATGTACTCATTGAAGACAAGGTATGATATTAAACTCTATCGGTCCAATGCTTTCTTGGTTGGTGCAAAGTGTTGCTACGTTGATGAGGATGGTGTTCCGTGTCCTTGGAGAGTGTATTGCTCATATGAGAAGAGGAAGCATAAGATGCAAATCAGAGTTTATGTGAATGAGCATGTATGTGTTAGGTCAGGGTATTCAAAGATGTTGAAGAGGTATTCTATAGCTTTCTTGTTTGAAGAAAGGCTTAGACTAAATCCGAAGCTTACAAAATACGAGATGGCTGCTGAGATTAAGAGAGAGTATAACTTAGAAGTAACTCCAGATCAGTGTGCAAAGGCGAAGACCAAGGTGATGAGTGCAAGAAAGGCTAGTCATGAATCACACTTTGCAAGAATATGGGATTATCAAGCGGAGGTACTGAATCAGAACCCTGGCTCAGAATTTGAGATTGAGACAATTCCAGGGCCAGTGGTTGGAAGCAAACAGAGGTTTTTTCGGTTGTATATCTGTTTTAAAGCTCAAAAGGATACATGGAGAAAGACTTGTAGACCTATCATAGGAATATATGGAGCTTTTTTTAAAATGGGATATAAAAGGGCATGTTCTAGCTGCAGTTGGAAGGGATGGGGACAATAGGATTGTCCCTCTTGCTTGGGCAGTTGTAGAAATAGAAAATGATGATAACTGGGACTGGTTCTTGAGACATCTCTCTGCAAGTTTGGGTTTGGTTACAATGACACCTCTAGCTCTAATTTCGGATAAACAATCGGTAAGTATGAGACTTTAATTTTTTTTTTTTTGTGGGTTTCATTTTGAGACTTGATTGACTGATACGAGACTTACACTTTGTTAAATTTGTTTTTGTTTGCAGGGTTTAGTTAAAGCGATCAGTAACATCCTTCCACACGCTGAGCATCGACAATGTGCAAAACACAGAATGGATAACTGGAAGCGAGACAGCCACGACCAAGAACTACAACGCATTTTCTGGAGGATAGCACGCAGCTACACCACAGGCCAGTTCAATGACAATATGGCAGAACTCAAGCAGTACAATCCTCAAGCATACGCCTCTCTGCAAGTTACAAATCCAATAACCTGGTCGAGAGCTTTTTTCAAGATAGGTACAATGACAATCTTAACAATCTCAGTGAGTCATTCAATAGGACAATTAGACAAGCCAGGAGAAAGCCTTTGCTGGATTTGCTTGAGGACATAAGAAGACAGTGCATGGTCAGAAATGCAAAGAGGTTTATCATAGCTGATAGGTTGAAGACACGGTTCACAAAACGAGCTCATGCTGAGATCGAAAAAGCAATTGCTGGAGCCCAATTTGGCCAGAGATATATGGCCAGAAACAACATACATGAGGTATGGGAGAATGGTGTAGGTTATAGTGTGGATATGGATGCAAGAACTTGTGGATGCAGGAAGTGGCAGATGGTTGGAATCCCATGTTCTCATGATGCATGTGTGATTATAGGGAAAAAAGAGAAGGTTGAGGATTATGTCAACAACTATTACACAAAGAAAAGGTGGCGAGAGACATACCTTGATGGTATTAGGCCTGTGCAAGGGATGCCATTGTGGCCAAGATTGAATCGATTGCCTGTATTGCCACCACCATGGAGAAGGGGAAATCCCGGAAGGCCTTCTAACCATGATCGGAGGAAAGGAAGAAATGAATCTTCGTCTTCTTCAAACACCAAGAAAATGTCAAGGGCAAAAAGAATCATGACATGCTCTAACTGTCATCAAGAAGGCCACAACAAGAGTGCATGTAAAAATCCCACTGCCGTTAGTGTGCCAAAGAGACCAAGAGGAAGACCACGAAAATATCAGGTTTGTTCTGTTTGTTTTCCAGTTTTTAGCTTACAATATAAGTGTTTATTTCAGTTTTTAACATACACTTGAATTAGGAACCACAAGGATCACAAGCTCATCAAGTACCACAAGGATCTCAACCTCAACAAGAGTCTCAATCTCATCAAGTACCACAAGGATCACAAACTCATCAAGTACCACAAGGATCACAAACTCATCAAGTACCACAAGGATCACAAACTCATCAAGTACCACAAGAGTCTCAATCTCATCAAGTACCACAAAGATCAATAGCACATGTTTCACACTCATCAAGAGCACATGTCTTAAGAGCACACGCATCAAGAGCACATGTGCAAGGACCACAACCACAAGGATCACAACCACAAGGATCACACGGAGAAGGATCACAAGGAGAAAGATCACAAAGACAAGGACCACCAGGAGAAGGATCACAACCACAAGGATCACAAGGATCACAACAACAAGTATCACAAGGGCAAGGACTTGGTAGATTTGCATCATGGTTTGAGTGTTCCAACTAGTTTTTTGTTTTTTTTGTCTCGGATTTGTTTTGTTCACTCGGATTTGTTTTGTTGCATCAACTAGTTTTATTGTTTTGTTCCAGGACCAAAGTAGAAACTATCTATGTTGTCTCTCAGATTTGTTTTGTTTTGTTGAATCAGATTTGTTATGTTTTGTTGTATCAAGTTTTTTGGTTTGTTGTTAAAACAAGTTCTATTTATCAATGCCAAACTACCATTACAAAGTCACATTACCACAAACACAAAACACATTACAAAATACTCTAGTAACCAAGAACTAATTTCTGGTTTTTGGTTTTAAGAATAAAGATCACAATGGCAATGACACTAAAACAAAGACACACCAAGCAGAATGAGCTCATCAACTTCCATTTCTTACTATCTCTTTTGATCAACATTCCATCTTCCTTCAGTTCTTCGATTCGAGCCTTCAAGTCTACAACCTCTTCATATACACCTTCTTCAACCCATTTGAATAAATGGTCCTGAAAAACAAAAACTTGAATCAAAACTCGAAAACACACTAATTCAAAACAATTCTAATACATACATCTCCTCTGTTTGGACAGCGAAAGAAAGGTCTTCCTGGGTTTGCTTGCGTGTTCGATGTGTAGAGAACAACATCTAAACCACAATGACACTTAGAGGGAACCCCATGGCATCCGCGGTCTCTGCTTTCACCACCCGATTGCCCAGAATTGCAACTCATATCTGTTGGATAAGAAGGAGATAAGAGTTTATGATTGGAGATAAGAACTGAGAAATCAAATGGAAGAAATGAATTGGGTTAAGGTTTTCGATTGGGGAATATGAAGGAATTAGGGATTGGATTTTTGATTTGGGGTTTTTTTATCGGGTTTGTTCTGGTTCAAACGGTGTCGTTTTGGACCTCCGTTAAGAGGAATAACGATCTCTTAACGCCGGCTTATTGCTCCGTTTAGGGATTTAACGACATGTCTAATTCGTCGTGGTCAACATAAATATGATGATTTAAATGGTAAATCACCGGAAGTTCATGTTTTTAATGGCCTTACCTGAAGTTCGTGATTAAAATGACCACAATTTGAAAGTTCGTGATTTTAACGACATTTTTCCCGTTTCTCTCTAGTAATTAATTAATAAGTCAGCTTTGACGTCATAAGTTAACGTTGTAAAAATCTTCAATGGCTATGAAGCCTATTATTAACTTACAGTCTACATTGGATTGTAACTTATAAAGTCGCATTCTCTTGCTGGGCTTGCTGCGAGATCGGCCTAACTCATCCAAATTTTAATTTTCTTACAAGTCCACTATAAGAGATAGAATAAGCTTAATGGACGAAACCAAAGTACTGGATTTGGTTAATTATAAAGCTCAATATAAATCATAAAAGCGCTGAGACGATTGTAATCGTGGCAAGTTATGATTTATGAGTATTATCAATCATGTCAAAAGAACTGTCAGAAACAAATTCAAGCTGAACAATCCAATGCGCCAATGAATAGTTCCTTAATTACTTATAAAGTTGCATACAAATTTGAGTTGTTTACCCATGAATCATTTTGCCTAGTTAGTTTATTACTGGATAAACTTACTGGTCTAGCTTTACAACACATTTATTTACTGATGAATCAAGAAATTTTGTTACAGAGAAAAAGAAATAAACTCAACATGTTCATCTTAATGAAACCGAACACAAAGATTATTCTCGTTATATTTGTACAGGGTTCTGGTTTATTCGTTTCCATAAATGTTAATGAGTTTTGTTTCCAAAGAAGGCCATAAAACGCCTATATACAAAGAAGGCCTAATTTAGAAAAAAAAAATGCGGCATTTACATATTTGTTTATTTTTTGTGGCTTAAGTCAAATATGTACCTTTTTTTGAAGCACGGCTCTGGAAGTCATGGGCCTGCGGAATGATATAACGGAAATGTGTGTTGGCGAGAGATGAGAAGAGGCACGTATAATATTCCACTAAGTGTAATCACTGTAACATGAATGGAGCCAAATAGGGCATGAGTTTTCTTACAAGTAATCATGCTTTGATAAATACGTTAGTGCGTATAGAAGACTATGTTGATAAATACGTTAGTGCGTATTCATGTCGAGTCTAGAAGTGTCTTCTATATTTCATTTTTTTTATTATTTGTGATAAGAGGACACGTGTGTTTGCTTGTTGATGGGCTTTTGGCTATATATATAATTTATCGCGCCAAGTATAGATATATAATCAAATAGCTAGCTAGTACTGATTGAGCTGTGTGTGTATGTATGAATATTAATAAAGAGAGACAGAGAAAGTGTAAATATGGGGAAGTTCGTGAGAAGGGGTTGGGTAGTGGCGTGTGTGATGGTGTTACTGATGTCGACTCAAGGTTTGGGGAAAATATCTAGTACAGATGGTCGTGGCAGTGGCAAAAACCGACGTCACCAACATGGAGGACATGACGGTGATGGTATAGGAATTCGAAGTGGGGATGTTGAGGATGGTATAGGGGTTCGAGGTGGTGCTAGCAATGACATTGGAGTTGGACGTGAAATTAACGGAGGAGGTGGTACAGGCGGTAATGGTGGTGACGGAGGTTCAGGTGGTGGAAATGGAGGTGGAGGTGGTGGGGAAGGAGGAGCTGGCGGCGGAGGAGGTCAAGGCGGAAGTGCTGGTGGTAATGGAGGAAATGGTGGTGGAGGAGGTCGTGGCGGTGCAGGTGGCCGTGGAGGTGGACGTGGTGGTGGTGGTGGTGGTGAAGGTGGAGAGGGAGGTGTAGGTGGTGGTGGCGGTGGCGGTGGGGGAGGACGCCGTGGTGGACATGGTCGTGGCGGAGCTAATGGTAGCGTAGGAGCCGCAGGAAGAACCGGTAGAAGTGGAGGTAGCAACGTTGGTGGAGGAAGACGTGGTGGTAAAGTTGGTGGTGGCGGTAGCGTTAGTAACCGACGACACTAAATCGGAAACTGCAGTGGCCGTTAACAAATAATAATGTAGCAAGCACTCACGTTGCATGCATGCAGCTTATTGCTATCAATGTTATCTACTTATCTTATCTTGTCCTCGTACTCATAGTACGAGTATATAATATGAAGAGTGAATAAAACTTCTCTTACAAATTAAATTTGTGTCGTATATATCTATATCTTATTACAAAATACATTATCATATACAAAATATAATTTGTTACATAATATATATACAATAGTCAATATAACGATTTACATATAACATGGTCTATATGAAATTAACATTAATACTTTATCATATAACATGCTAAATATGAAATTAACATTAGTACTTTATCATTTACAAATTCGGTAAATCATGGTGTATCACGACAAACTAATATGTATCTGGTGAAGTTATTTATTGGTACTTTATATGGTGATTGTACTTTATTTTTTAAAATTCCAAAAACTAGATTAGATAATACTAGATTAGACGAGCATCATGCCGCAGGATGATATTTTATACATTTTAAAATATGTTTGATTTTAAAAATATAATTTTTAATTTTTTGGAATTATATTAATCATAAAAATTATGGTTTACATAATGTTAAGATATAGAAATAGACTGGAAAAAAACCTACAATGGTTTGTAACTCTGTAGTATTTTTTATAACAGTAATTTACATTAAGTCGGGTAAATTTAATCGTATTTGTCTTTAACTCTATTGTATGTTATGTTTTTTTTCTCCTATTACTTGTTATGGGAGATATATTAGTGTAGTTTTAGTTTGTGGTGTGTTTTTTGTAGTTTACAAATTTAATCATTTAAGTTTATATAGTTTATGTTGTTCTTACGTTATTATTTGTTTGTTTCTTTTTGTAAATTACCTATTCTTTTTATAACAAGTCCATGTATGTCAAAGTAAATAGACATATTTTTACTTTAGTTTCGTTTTGTGTTATTATTTAAATACTATATTTATGTTAAACTGTATACAACGTTTATAAGGATTATCACTACAAGAAAACACGTCTTTTGCGATGGACGAATATATAGCGACTCCCTCGCAAATCGATAAAAGCGAGAGATTTGCGAGAAAGAGGTGGAGATAGATCGGAGAGGTGGTTAGTCGGAGAAGAGAGATGGAGATAGATCGGAGAGTAACCGGGACTGAGAGAAGAGGAGGAGACTCACTAGAAAAGACAGAAGAGATCGGAGAAGAGAAGGATGAGGGAACTAGGGTTTTTCTTTTGGCTGCGGATTAGTCGAGGTTTGAGCTTCGCTCAAACTAGGTTTTCTAGTTATATAGAAAAAACACGGCGTCGCAAATCCCTCGCAAAATTTGCTAGGGATTAGCTATGGTCCCTCGCAAACCCCTAGCAAGGATATAAAAATATGTAATTAATATTTCGAGACATTGCGAGGGAATTGCGAGAGACTGTAGCAAATCCCTCGCAAAGTCTTTAGGGTTTAATCATTAATAGTAATGTAATTAGTCTTTAGGGTTTGGGTTAAGGGTTTAGGGTTGTTATTTGCGAGGGAATTGCTATGTATTGAGTAATTTGCGATGGATTCGCGATGAATTTGCTATGGCTCTAGAAAATCAGCCGCAAGTTTGTTGCAAACCTTGAATATCTAATTTGTAAAAACCATCAAAATAATACCAAAAAATTAGCCAAATTAACTTTCAAGTATAGTATAAGGTCCAATAGTGTCATCATACTCTTTTCTATCATCAAATTTTCCTAAATTGTCCAATTTTGCATCTTTCTCTAACCATGATCATGATCTTCTACACTATATTACATATATGTTCAATACATTGAGACAAATATTTGCCAAATTGTCCAATTTTCCAACAATTTGTGTTGTACTGCTATCTTTGATTATAAGTCTTGGATTCATCTTTTTCATCATTAATAGTAATGTAATTAGTCTTTAATTAGGGTTTGGGTTAAGGGTTTAGGGTTGTTATTTGCGAGGGAATTGCTATGTATTGAGTAATTTGCGATGGATTCGCGAGGAATTTGCTATGGCACTAGCAAATCAGTCGCAAGTTTGTCGCAAACCTTGAATATCTCATTTGTAAAAACCATCAAAATAATACCCAAAAATTAGCCAAATTAACTTTCAAGTATAGTATAAGGTCCAATGGTGTCATCATACTCTTTTCTATCATCAAATTTTCCTAGATTGTCCAATTTTGCATCTTACTCTAAACATGATGATCTTCTACACTATATTACATATATGTTCAATACATTGAGACAAATATTTGCCAAATTGTCCAATTTTCCAACAATTTGTGTTGTACTGCTATCTTTGATTATAAGTCTTGGATTCATCTTTTTAATCATTAATAGTAATGTAATTAGTCTTTAGGGTTTGGGTTAAGGGTTTAGGGTTGTTATTTGCGAGGAAATTGCTATGTATTGAGTAATTTGCGATGGATTCGCGAGGAATTTGCTATGACACTAGTTTGTCGCAAACCTTGAATATCTAATTTGTAAAAACGATCAAAATAATACCCAAAAGTTAGTAAATTCACCTTATGAACACTTTCAAATGTATTTTAGAATAATTATATTAAGTTTTGTAATATTTATAAAAACTTATTTTCCTAACTTTGCAATGGATTTGCTATGACTTTTGCAACTCGCTCACAATTCCATAGCAAATTTGCTATTGATTTTGCTTTCGCAAAATCGTCGCAATATTGCGATGGATTTGCGACGAAGGGGACCTTCCCAGCGAATTTGTCGTAAATACCTCGCAATTGAGCAACAGATTTGCGACGACTCTGTTCCTCGCAATTTTGCGAGGGATGTGTTAGAGTTTTTTTATTTCTCGTAATTCCCTCGCAAATCTACCGCAAAATTGCGAGAGACGAAATCCGTCGCAACGTGTCCTCGCAAAAAGCGTGTTTTCTTGTAGTTTATGTTAATTTTCAAAGTTATTTTAAAAGTTATAGATGATTTAGTTTACTTGAATTTAAAACATTTGGTTATCGATCTTAAACATTGTTTAATTTTTCATTGGTGTTTTTATATGTAAATCTTGAGAAGACAATGAACCTTTGTTATTACACGCCAAAATTCAAACACTGCAACCCAGTGAAATAAATCACATAGTAAATGCATAAGCAATAAATAAGAATTTTTTTTTGAGAATCTTTTTTTTGATAATACATAACTGATTTACTCTACTTTATGTATGCTTCAGTGCTTCACAAAGAGAGTTTATCCTCCAATCATGTTTGAAAGATTATTCTAAATTCTAGTTTGGTTTATATCCTTTATATGTATAAGCTTTCAAACAAAAACAAAAAAATACTGACGTGTCCCCAAATAATTTCTTTATTTGTCCCCAAATTTTTATAGTATTTTTATTTACATACCATTGTATTTTTTTTTAAGTGACACCCAAAATATAAATCTTTTATTTTCTTTATAACTTAAATGTATCACTTACTTTTACATTCTCATAAAATTTTAAGAACTCTTGATTCATATGGTGAGATAATATAAAATTCAAATTATAATAATTTCCATATGCCAAATCTTAATTATTATACAAGAATTTTATATATTCAAATAAAATTGAAAAATATATACTACACAAATAAATTTTAGATCCCAAATAATAATTTTATAGATAAATTTTGTATATATAAATTACAGTAAAAATTATTTAATAATTATTTTACTCTGCACATAATGTGGATTGTTATTTAGAACAAAATAAACTGCTAAAATGATGTTAGATTACAAATAATATGTAACCAATTTTTTTAAAGAATTGTGTGTCCTTAATTGAGAAAATATCAAGTTCCCTCAATTCTTCAAAAGTTCTAAAACCATCAAATCAAATAAAAAACACGTAAAAGAAACCACAAGTATATATACACATAAGATGGAAACAAAAATCACATAGATCATACTATCATAGTATTTCTAAGGTGACAGCCTCAAACGTAACTTGTTGAGCCGAATATACTTGAGAAAAAATTTAGATTATTCGAGTTAATCAATCAAAACACAACAAAGGTTTTCATTTAAGCTGTTTTATATTAATAAGTTAAAGAAAAGAAAAAGGTTATTGTTGTTGTATGTATATACGACATGAGAAAGAGTGTCTTTGTCATTAAAATGAGGATTTCACGTTTTTGTCTTTATTATTTTAATTATTTTTATCTTTTTTTTTGCTACAATTTTTTCATATCTATCATTTTTATGTGTTTGGAATTTATTTAACAACATATATTCAAAATTTTAATATAAATTAAATAAATAATACAATAAACTAGGTCTCTATTAATCCCCGAGTAATTCTCGATTTATCAGCTAGGCGCTAGGCCCACTCTCACCGTCCGACTAGTGCCTAGTGATTTTTAAAAGGGATTTTGGCCAAGAATACCATTTTGGTTCAATAATTTCTCAAAAATGCCAATTTGGTTGATTCCTTATCAAAAATGCCAGTTATGTGGGGTTAGTAGGGGAGTAAAAGACGAAAATAGTCTCTTGTTTAATGGACGAAAAGAAGAGGTGGGGGAATTCAATTGGAAGATATTAATGATGATGGGACATGCATCAATGGCGGGATGGACAGTTAAGTACGAGTTTTATTGTGGTAAAAAGGAGTTTATTGGAGTTAATGTTGCCATTCTTTAGGATTACACTTCTCTAAACTAAAACATATCTGAAGAAGATATTAGGTGAAGAGAAGGTGAAGTTGGTTACCAAAGAATGATGTTCTTGCATTTAATCTGGGCAACTACAAATTGTCCTGCATTAATTGTATTAAAACATGATTTCCATTAATTATGCAGATGTTCGAGAGAGTGTGCCTCCTGCTGGGTGAATGGACATGTTCAGATATTGGGGTGTGGAAGTTTCATGTCCGTCATGGACAAATGGCCAGATTTTTGTCTATCGACGGAGATACAACGTTTGTAGGGTTGAAGACCAAGATAGCAGAGTTGGGTGTCAAAGAAGAGGAAAGCAACATGGAGTTAAACTTTTGGCACCCAGGAGACACAATTGTCTTTACACAAGGTAAGATGCCCCCAGTTTCAGTAGACAGTGATGTTGAGTTTCAACAGTTTAAAGTGAAGAATGAAGAGTGTGGTGGACTCTATTTGTATGTTTCACTAAAGAAGAAGAAAGCATCAACCGTCGCGGAAGGACATAATATTATGTCTACTGATAATGATAAAAACCCGACTGGGATGTTGGTAGACCCAGATGGACAAGGTGATTTGTCATCTGGTGGAGATCCTTTTTTGTCTACTGATTTATAAATGGGAAGTTGTTTACTGTTCATGTGTGTTATAATGTCTATCGGTTTTAGAATGTCTATTGGAATAATAATGTCTATTGACTTTTTCATTAAGGAACATTGGCACTTGGTTTTTTATTGTCTATCGTACTTATAATGTCTATCGGATTAGAATGTTTACCACCATTGACTTGTGTATGGAGAAGAGACAAAAAAATGTATGTACATATGGTAATAGAGATGACAACAAATTAGATTGACAAGTACTGCATTCGTTGTACAACCAGATAAAAGAGAGACAAAAAAACAGGAATACATGTCCCTCGACTAAGATAGGGTGGGATAAAAGGGTGGACTAAAACAAAAGCAAAACAATCTCCCCTGGGTGGAACAGACATAATCAGGGAAGTAGAAAAAAAACAACATGAATATATGTCCATCGCATGGGATGGACATATTGGCCAGATGGTATTCAATATCCAAATTTCGTAATGGAATACCCAAATGCAAAGAGAAGGACAAGTAGGGAATCACTGAACAAAATCCTTGAAGTCCGTGTACCCAGCACTTAACTCTACGACCATCTCATGGAGGTTGTCAATCTGTTTGGAATTTGACTTGTCATGGATATTGTCGATCTGGTCCACCATGGCCACATCATTGTCTGTGACGACACCAACTACATTACTACACTAACGAAATATGAATAGGGGTTAGTTGAGCGATAGACAAACTGGTTTTGGAAAACAATTTTCACAATCAACAATGGATGTGGACATGGTTGTAGTGGACATGTTAATGCATATTTAGTCTAGTCCACCCAAAAGAAAGACATAAGTTACGGGTGGACATACACTAGCTGCGGTAACTGGTCCACCTGATGTATTACAGATTCGGCGCTTTCGTGGTCAGCAGACCTGCATTAGGGGCAACCATGTCAAGGGTAGACACGTACTGCGACCATTTAATCTAGTACACTAAACCGACAAACTGAGGAAAATACTGTTAGACAGACCTTGACTGTTGAAACTGGTCCTCCGGAGGCATAACATACCCAATTCCAGCGTGGTCATCGGACCTGAATTGGAGGCATAATAAGGAGCGACATAAGTAAATTGGGTGGACAAGTAACGGTAGACGAAAATATAAGAAGGAGAAGTAAATGTAGACAAAATCCTCTCTTGGTGGATGTCTTCCATCGCCCCAGCTAACCTGCACATTTGGTAACTTGTAAGTTACCGAAGACGGAATAATTTGAAAAAGCAATGGTGGACAAAGACCTGTTCTGATGGTTGTCTACCAGTAAGTCAATGGTCTATCATCATAAAAGCAGTGGGTGGATAAAAAAATGTTGGATATATAAAGGGAATTTTGTCAATTCTACCACATTTAGTTAAAAACTTTCAAATTCTACCACAAAAGAAAACATCTTTTCTGATCTACCACATGGGGTAGATAAAAAGACTAAAATGCCCTGCATATAATGGGTTGAACACGTGAATATGCAAAATGAATTATGTTTGGAACAAACGAGTGGGACCCGTAGTAGACAATTTATAAACTGAAAGATACGTTGAGTTTGCAATATATATATATATATATATATATATATATATATATACAGTTCAGAGATATAGTGGGTGGAATAGCATAAGTCTATGGACAAAATTAGTTATGTGGACAAAGTTTGTCTGATAGACAAGTTGAAAAATACAAACTTGTACATTAGTTTAAAGTACTTGTCCATTTGTCAAGTATGTTGTCTACGGGGTTTTTTGTGAATCATGTAGTACATGACATGATTAATAGTGGACAAATGGATATTTTAAACAAGTGTAAAATTAGTCTATCGAGTAAATAAATTATTGTCTTTGTAAAATAACTTGTGCATCACAAGATTAATAATGGACACCTGGTGTGTTAAATTGGTCCACCTGAATGTCATGGAAAAAACCAAAAGTGAGTTTCTGAAAGAGTTGACAAAGAGCAAAAAAAAACAGAGAGAGAATTTTTGGAAAGATAAGTTGGAAACATTAGAAACAAAAAAGGTTTTTTGTGTTTAGATTTTGTGGATTTGGAGAGATGTAGAGATAATTAATGGAAGAAGAAGAAAGAGACGAGAAAATAAAAGAATGAGATAAGTGTCTCGTAGAAATGTATATGTAGAGAGAATTAATGGGAGAGGAAAGAGAGAGAGAAAGTTGAAAAGACAAGACAGCAAAACAAATAAAAAAAGAGTATTTATTTTTGTTTTGAGGAAGGAATGATGAAGAAGGTTATTTTAGTATTTATCTGTTATGTTTATGGTATTTCTTAAAAGAAGTTAGTATATAGATATGATGAGTTTAGTTTTAGAATGTAGTAGAATTGTTAAAAAAAACTCATATATAAATAGGTATACCAAACATTTGGTCTATCTTCATATTTTCAAAATAGGGTGGACAAAAATTCTGGATCTATTAACTGGTCTATCAGATCGGTTTCCACAAGTAGACGAATTACACGGCTGTTATGAGAATTCGAAACAATAAACATAGACAAATCCGGGAGAGGCGGTAGCAGCCCATGGCTTTCCCTCGCTTAAAATCGCTGCATCTGACTCTACACTAAAACGAGAAAGACGACCAATTGAGGTTTTTGGATTTCTTAAAAAATTGTAAAACAATGCAATAATTCTCTTACATACCAAGGTTCAGGTTCGGAAAGAGGTTCCCCTGTCTCGCCGACTGCGGCGGGTGGAGGCGGAAGAAGCGGAAGATTCGGCGTAGAAGTGACTGTATTAAGTAACTCATCATCACACCCTAAGATGAAGAAGAAAGAGAATTTTGGCAAGCGAGACGAAGAAACAAAGATTTCTGAAAAGAGAAGACGAAACGGGTTGCGTTTTACGAAGCCATAAAAATATAAAATTATTTTGTTTAGTTTTAGAGACAGATTGATTGGAGGGCAAAGAGGTCTTTCTGCCATGTGTGTGTGGCAGGCGGGAGAAGCAAAACTCGAAAGTGGCATCCTTAAAGGAGTTGTTCACTGTTCATGGCAGATTGTATAAAATTCTCTTTTTAAAACATGGTTTATATCCATATCCAAACAATTTAAAAGTAAATTTTCTTTTGGTAAAACAGACGGAGTTCAACTCCCCAACTTTATTAAGAAATTTAAAATTTAAATACAAATGTTACAAACGTTACGCGAAATCGCGTGACCAACAGAATCTTGCAGCACAAGCGCAGCAACATCTAAAGGACTAGACTCAAAAAAGAAAAAACCCAACTGAAGAGAAAAAGCATAGTTCGCTAGACCAGCAGCAAGACGATTAGCACATGCGTAATAAGGACTATCCAGTCCCTAGAAATAAAGCCATGGCACAGACGCACCAGGAAGGACAGGGGATGAGCCTCGCTAATCCCTGTCTGTAAAAAACCCACCACTATCTCTGAATCCACCTCTAACTCATGCCTAGTTACCCTCTTTTCCCAAGCAATAACCAGACCATAATAAACTCCCCATAACTCAGCCATCGGAGCAGAACAAATACCAATATTTAGAGAAAAACCGGCCTGCCACTCTCCCAACTCATCCCACAAGACACCCCCTGCAGTTTCCAACCCTGGGTTTCCCCTTGAAGCACCATCCATATTCACCTTCCACCAACCCATTGGCGGAACTGACCAACGTATCAAGCGTTCCTCTCTCAAAGGGACTCTTGAACCTTGCTTCTGGGCTCGATGCGCAGCACCTACCTCCGAAGCCAAATCCTTCAAAAACCTCACCCGATCACGACACTTACCCTGAACACCAAACACATTTCCACACCTCCATTTCCAACCCCACCAAGCAGTAAGACTGAACAGAGTAGACTAGGCCCGTCCACCTGAACTCGAGTCCCCAACTAGATTTGTATACAACCATTCCAAAAGAGTTAAGGAGAAGAACCTTTGTTGCTTCCTAGCTGGTACTAAACGCACCCACACCCCAGACATGGCAGGACAGTCCCATAAGATGTGAAAAATGGTTTCGTCCCCACCTTTACAGACAGTCCATAAGGCAGTGTCAGCTAAGTGCCGGCGAAATCGCTCTGCGTTTGACATGAGGGCTTGATGGCCAACTAACCATAAGAACACTCGCACCCATTCTGGCGTTACAACCCTCCAAATCCGATCCCAAAATTTATCTTTTAGTGGCCCCTCCACATTCGTACAGGTAAGCAACTGATACACTGATCTCACTGTAAACTGCCCCTTCGCATCTGCAGGCCAGGATAGAGCATCCTTTGCAGCGGTAACAGTGTCTAACACTACAGCCCCCAAGTGTAAAGGTGTATTCTCAGAAGCCCATGGCAGGATCCGACTCATCGACCAGCCCCTACCATTCTCCAATAGCTCACTAGCGAGCTCATCAGCTCTATCCATAGGAATCCCCACTGGGCTCAACTCCACAAGTGATTGATTCATAAGCCACTTATCCTGCCAGAACCGGATCTGACTACCATCCCCCAGTGCCCATCCATAACCCGGTAGCACCACTTCCCTTATGCCAACCGCTACACTACGCCAGGTGGAAGACCAAGTATTCTTTGGATTAAGCCAGTTAGTAGCAGAAATCTCTCCTACCCGATATTTGCTCCTTAGCACTCGAGCCCATAGGCTGACTTGATCATGTAACAAACGCCACCCTACCTTAGCAAGTAAAGCCTTGTTCATATCCTGAAGTCGCTTTATACCAAGGCCTCCTTCCCTTCTCGGTGCACATACACGATCCCATGCTATTAAATGTTGCTTCCTAACCTCCAAGGAGCTACCCCAGAGGAAGGATCTTGACACCTTCTCCAACTCATTTAAGAGTGATTTCGGGAGAGAGATAACACTCATAGTGTGAATTGGGATAGCTCCCAACACTGCTTTGGTGAGAGTAATGCGGCCTGCGAGACTCAAACACCGTTCCTTCCAGCCGGCTAGCTTGGTTGAAACTCTTTCCAACACTTCACCAAATGTAGAATCAAAGGTTGATCCTGGATGGGTTAAATGTAACAATGGTGAATCTTTTCAAGACTCAGTAACAAGGGCAAGAGCAATGGTGAATCTGGACAAGCTGCTGCTGCAACAACAAATAAGTCACTAGAGCAAAAAGTTCGGAAATGGTTTTAGCAATGCAACATGCATACATTCTTGGGATTCAGCAAGTTCATATGATAGGAGACAACAAAGAATTAGTCAACCTCCTCAATAAGAAGGGGCTTAATTTTGCGGTTTATATATAATTGGATCCGTGAAGTCGGAAAATAGAACAAAAAGTTCGACATGATCAAATTCAGTTGGACACCGAGAGAGAAGAACAAATGTGCTAATTTCCGAGTAAAGGATGGATCATTCGAGAATTTCTTCCTAAATTATTATCGTTTTGTACCATCATTTTTACTGTGCTAATGACCATCTTTACAGTTATTAAAAAAGTCATAAGAAATAATAATAATAATAATAATAATAATAATAATAATAATAATAATAATAATAATAATAATAATAATAATAATAATAATAATAATAATAATAATAATAATCAATGTCATATTATAAAATATGATCAAAATAAATCCAAAACTGAATGTATGCGAAGCCTGTAACAATTCCCTCATCCGTAGCGTCGACGCATAATTCGGCCAATATTTTACGAAAGTTGTATAGGTCTAGTGGTATAAATATCTTGTTTGAAGATTCCATGTAACAGGGTTCCAATTCCAGCACCTACTATTTATGTTTACCAATTTTTATTTTTTAAATTAGGCTTGTGGTCCAAACAAGTTCCTGGCCGGCACTGTAATACCTTCTCCAGAATGTATCTGGCTATCAGCAATTACACCTTCGTCTTCTTCTTTAAGAGGATCGGACCATTTTTTGTTACCTTGTAAATCGTAACGGACTGTCTATCTTACTCAGGGTCAAGCCTGTTATCACCCATAATCAATTTTACCATGTCCTCAAATTTTATTACATCTTTGACTTTACATACAGTATTGAAGTTTGACACCGCCCGCGTTAAACATCTACTGATACTCTGTCGTCAATTTCCATTTCCCCAGCAATAACGCTGATTTCCTGCATTGCCCTGCTATCAACAAAACATCAAATGCATCCAAACGATTGTCACACACGCGTAATCAACTGGTTTGTATACTAACAGCGCTTTCTTGGCGTTGATAACAGATATATGACTCCACAACATCAAATAGAAAAATATATAAACATTCGTATAGATAAAACGTCCGACATCAAACTATTAACAACAACTGTCTACTAAGCACTTAAGAGAACTCACAAACTACAAACATCAAATATATATGAAAAACTGAACAGTTGGGAATTTGAAAACCAAATAAATGAAAAATTATTAGTATTCAAAATATGATAATTAAAAATTTGACTTCCGTGAAAACCTAGCCTTAACTGCCTCAGTCTCAAGAACAGCTCATAGCCTTAACCGATGGATGGTACGCAATAGAATCTTATCGCTTCAATTTGATGGTTCACCAAAGCTGGAGGATGGCTTATGCCTCTGGTTTCAATCTCGTCAGTAAGTGCTTTTTGCTCTAGCTTTTTTTATCTTTAAATGTTTGGTTCTGTTTTGAAGCTCAAAACTCTCGAAACAATGGACATTTAATGTATTTACAACAGATATTTAGTTTAACAAAAAAAATTGTAACAACTAAAACAAAAAACGGCCACAAGTTATAACAAACCAGTAAAAATAATAATAAGTCTGTTGTATAGTTAAAAAAAAGTCTGCTGTTTTGAAATAAATCAGCCGTAAATAAAAAATTGTCACAACTGATTTTTATAAGTGTGTCAACCAAAATAAATCTGCCAAAGTAAATCTGCCATTTAGAAAAAATTATGTGACAGTCAAATAAATTTGTCACCACATACTACATATTTTGTAATTTTCCCTCTCCTAATCGCTGGAAAAAATTATAAGGGTATTATGGTATTTTTTTTTTCTAACAAAGCACTACAAAGTATTTTAGACATGAAAATAACCCAATTCACCTTAATATTTTAAGAGTTAATTTAGCAATTATTCCCTTGTTTTGGGTTAATCTAGTAACTTTCCCTTTAATGTAACATAGTTTTTGTTTGAATATAATTGTACATTCAACAAAAGAAAACCTAGTTTTATTATACAAAACTAAATAGCATAGTTACAAACCTAACTAACCACCTAAATATATATATTAATTACACTCCTAGATCTAATAAAATATTTTTAAAAAGAAGATTTAAAAAACTAACTTTGTTTATATTTGTGTTTTTACTCTTCTACATTTGTAATTAGGCTCAGAAATTTAATAACCTAATATTCCTATGTAAAAGCTTTAACAAAATTGCAATGTATCAACTAAGAGCATGGGCATCGGTTAGGGACGATTTTCGGTCTCTCAATTTTTATATTATTATTTTAAAAGTTTCTTATTTTTAGCATGAGCATTGGTGTCTATTTGTATTTGGTCCCCCGAATAAAATAATAATATTTTGAAAGTTTAAACATTAATTATTTAAAGTTGAAAAAACAAAAACATACAATTAAGAAATTAATAACAGAAAACATAAAACTAAAAACATCAAAACAAAAACAAACATTTTATTCAACTCATAGAATGTGTTACTCACAGTTAGTCCCCTGAATAAAATAACAATATTTTTAATTTAAAAATTAATTATTTAAATTAATAAATAAAAACATGTTAAAGTTTTAATTAAAATAAAACATATAACATTAACATTAAAAACATAAGAAAATTACAAAGTTACAAAAACTTGAAAAAAAAAACAAAACATACACTTAAAACATTAAAAACTAAAAACAGTTTATTCAATCCATAAAATTAAAAACCAAAAAAAAAAAAAAAATTAAAAACCCAATCAACACCAACCACACAGATGCTGCCACATGTAACAAAGGACACTGCAAAAAAACGTCCCATATTAAGTCGATACTGCCTTTTTTGATTTATTTAAAAACAATACTGGAAGACAGGCCAAATGTACGCCGTTGCATATGGTCTAACCAAAAAAATTCTGCCAGTAATTAAGCTCAAATATGGTTTTGTATTGGTAAAAAAGTCTGCACTCCCTTTTGTTGGGTCATCTTTCCATTTCTCTTTATTTTATGTTACGCAACTGTACAAAATAAAGTCACAAGAAAATTGCCACTTTTTTTGGGAGAGTCTAAACTCTAAAGTTGAGGAAGAGAGTGAAGATCAGTGATCAGTCAGTCATTCGCTGCCAAAGCTCCCTTTATTATATGCCAATTGCCATGTATATTGATTTTTTTTTTTTTTCTGTCGGCATGCCCAAGCGTTAAAGTATATATGTTACTGTTATGTTTTTTTGTTGGACAACTCCCATTGTTAATTCCCACTTTATCACGTGTTTTCCAACTCGGTGTGATCCGCACATACCTTTTTTTTTTGTCATCTGTAAACTTGGGTTTCCTTTTATTCATCGCTATACGTTGAATGGTATGAAGCAGTTTTGTTTAGGTTATATTCTTAAGCGTTCATATATTATATATATATATAGGGTCACAGCTTAGAACAGATATATATATATATATATATATATATATATTTAGATATACCAATAATAAACCGTTGAGGTCTAAATGTTCCTAGTGTAGCTAGGCTATCTAAAAATCGTGACCAAACCTCTTTCCTGAATGCAACTTTAGTACATTAGAAGAAGTGCGGTTATGCAAGTTGAGTTCTAAATGAAATATTCCACTAAAAAGCTAAGCACTGTTAAATGAATGGATCAAGAATATTGTCTGAAATATCTTGTTCTTACAAGAACGCATGAGTGTTCTTACAAGTGACCATCATTATCAGATTTATTTTAATATCGTGTTATAGAAGACACTATATTGTGTATCCATGTCGACCGACGAATCTGGACGCGTTTTCAAGATTTAAAAGTGTTGGGTGGGTTTTCATATTAGTAATGAACCAGCACTTAGAAGACACGTGTGTGTGCTTGGTGACGGATTTTTTTGCTATAAATATGGCTTCCCGCCAAGGTATGTAGTAATCAAATCGCAGGTTCTGATTGAGCTTATATTGTTTGGTTTATCTATCTTGATCAGAATCGGCATATATTAATATCTAGAAAGAGAGAGTAAGAGTACATATGGAGATGGTCATGAGAAGGGGTTGGGTAATGGCATTTTTGTTGGTGTTACTGATGTCAACCCAAGTGTTGGGAAAATTATCTGGTGTAGGTGGTCGTAGCAGCGGCAAAAGCCGACATTATATACATGGAGGAGGCGGTGCTCGTGCTGTTGGCAGGGATGGTATAAGAGCTCAAGGTGGTGCCATCGGTGGTATTGCAGTCGGAGATGGAGGTGCAAGTTCTAATATCAGAACTGGAGGAGAAGTTAGTGGTGACGGAGGTGGAAAAATTGTTGGTAGCATTGTTAGAAATAATGCCGGTGGTTCTAGCAAAGGTGATAGTGGCGTTATTGGAAGTGGAAGAAACCGTAAAGATGGTACTTTTCAAGGTGAAACAGGCGTCATGTATGGTGTTAGTGGTTTCGTTAGAAGAGGTGGTCACAGGCGAGTTGTAGGGAGTGGTGCTAGAAGAGGTGATCACAAAGGAGTTGCTGATAGCATTGTTGTAGGAGTTGGTAATAGTGGTGTTGGTGGAACTAGTACCGATACTTCTAGTGGTGATATTAGTGGCGCTGGTGGTGCCGGTGGTGCCAGTGGTGCTGGTGGTGCAGGTGGTGCTAGTGGTGCAGGAGGAGCTAGTGGTGCAGGTGGTGCTAGTGGTGCTGGTGGTGCCACTGGTGCTGGTGGGGCAAGTGGTGCTGGTGGTGCTAGTGGTGCTGATGCTGGTGGTAGTGGTGGTGCTAGTGGTGGTGCTAGTGGTGGTGATAGTGGTGCTGGTGGTGCAAGTGGTGCTGGTGGTCCTAGTGGTGCGGGTGGTTCCAGTGGTGCGGGTGGTCCTAGTGGTGCTGGTGGTCCCGGTGGTGCCAGTGGTCCTGGTGGTGCTGGTGGTGCCAGTGGTGCCGGTGGTGCTGGTGGTGATGATGGTGCTAGTGGTGCTGGTGGTGGTGCTAGTGGCGCTGGTGGTGGTGCCAATGGAACTAATGTTGTTGGAGATGGTCTTGGTGGTAGTGTTGGTGGAAATGGTGCTACTAGTACTGAAACATCTAGTGGTAGTATTAGTGGTGCTGGTGGTGCTGGTGCTGCTAGCGGTGCCGGTGGTGCTGGTGCTGCTAGCGGTGCCGGTGGAGCTAGTGGTGCTGGTGGTGCTAGTGGTGCAGGGGGTGCTACTGGTGCCGGTGGTGCAAGTGGTGCGGGTGGTGCTAGTGGTGCTAATGCTGGTGGTACTGGTGATGATAGTGATGATACTAGTAATGATGGCGGTGCTACTGATACTGGTGGTGCAAGTGGTGCTGGTGGTGCTGGTGGTAGCAGTGGTGCTGGTAGTTCTAATGCTGGTGGTAACGGTGGTGCTAGTGGTGCTGGTAGTGCTAGTCTTGGTGCTAGTGGTGCTGGTGGTGGTGGTAGTGGTGGTCCTAGTGGGGCTGGTGGTGCTACTGGTGCCGGTGGTGCTGCTGGTGCTGGTGGTCCTAGTGGTGCTGGTGGTCCTAGTGGTGCTGGTGGTACTGGAGGAGCAAGTGGTTCTGGTGGCGCCGGTGGACGTGCTGGTGCTGGTGGAAATGCTGGTCCTGGTGGAAGTGCCGATGCTGTTAAGTTTGTTGGTAATGTTGTCTGAAACAGCGTTGGTAGTTATGTTGAAGGTGGTGCCACTGATATTGTTGGAAGCGGAAATGATTCGAAAAGGTGTAGGTGCCGTTGAGTTTTAAGAAATTCTAGCATGTAATGCACGTACGCTCCTATTAGTAGTTTGCATGCATTCTCTTTCTTTCTTGCTTTTTTTTGCATGCATTTCCATTGTTATCACTTATGAAGTTTATCTTGCTTTCCTTTGTACTAGTATATGATATCAATAAACTCTTTTCATAATATGGATATAATTAAGTTCAAATCAGTCGATGTTTTCGATTCGTAATGGCCAAAGCAGAACAATAATGAACCAGGGTCATAATTGTATTACCCCGTCCTACAATGGAATAGATTACAATCTGCAATCCTATTTTTTTGAATGACAAAACGATTTAGGTATAATTAGGTTACATAATTACTTATATTGATTATATTATTATTGTATTAATATTTTTATTTATTTAATGTAATTTCTCGCCAAAAATGAGATTTTGTGTTGATCTTAAAAGAAAAAAATGATTTCTAGCCAAAAAATATAATATGATGATTCTACGTTTTTTGCTAAAATGTAATTTCTGGTTTTTAACCAAACATGATTTTACGTTTTTGACAGTGATTCCTCATTTTTAGCCAAAAACGTGATTCCCCCTTTTTTTTCTTTGGGATATTCTCATAAATAGCACCATTTTTACTTTTTAGTCCAAAACTAGCACACGATAAAAAAATATTTTAAAACTAGCACAAAATTATATACACAAAATAAACAATTCTCTTTCAAATTAGCTTCTCCTTCTTTTTCTAGAAGGCTTCATCTCCGTCGAAATTATCCCATCAGCTCCTGACTTGATCTCCGCCGGAATCACTGCTCTTCTCTTCATCCTTCTCCGACACTTCACCTCGACGCCAAATGGCAAATCAATCCGACGAGTCTCCGGGTTTACAAGGTAACGTCTGTAACCATAAGCTTTATGAAATCCATTGATTGAATCTATCATTTCGTTTCTGATTTCTCAAAATATGAGCTGTTGATTGATTTCAAGTAAAAATCCTCGCACTATATGTTATAAAATCCATGTTTGAATTATACTCCTCTCGCTGAGTATACGTATCTGGCAGATACTATCTGCGTATGATAAAATTGATCCCTTCTTATGGATATTTTAGAGATGGAGGTAGAGACAAATAAATACGCAAGTGGGTGCTGTAACAAGAAAGACTCGTATCTTATTGGCTCAAGTGGAAGTGTGGCTGCAATTAAGTTCATCAATTTATGCTATTGTTTCTGGGAATGGGATGAAGTCAAAGTTGTCGCTTCTCAATCATCTCTCAGTTTTGTTGATAAACCTTCTCTTCCTCAGAACGTGACTCTCTGTACTGATGAACATGAATGATCTAGCTGGAACAAGATTGGTGATCATTGCTTTTTGTCTACTAACACATTATACAAGGTAAACAATACTATTCTCATTAAGACCTTCCTTGCTCACTATTGGATAGTTTGGACTCTAGATTAGCTCTTTTGGCTATTTCCTTCTAATGATCTGCAGAATCATAAGCAACTTAGCTAAAGAGCTAGAGTTGAAGATATAGCTTTTACAAATTATAAAGATTGTTCGCTTCTAATGATCTGTACCTGCATTTTCAGAGAGCTAATGATCAAACTGCAGTTCACTTTTGATCATTTATATATCGCCGCTGTACTGTTTTTTTTTTTTTTTGGTAACATTGGTTCATATTCTCTTCATCAAGGAACATAATCATAGGAACTGTAGCTTGTGTAGCTAAAGAAGATCTAGATTTTAGCTTTTTGGCTCCATATTTTCTCTTTCTTCATGATCTAAAAAAATTGTTGTGCTTTCTCTTTTTACAGATTGTTGGTGGGTTATGTGATAATCTATTGACATGTATAATAAGAGCGTGGGATTATAGCAAACCGTTGTTTGTTACAAATGCAATGAACAATTTGATATGGAACAATCCCTTAACAGAACGTAACCTTGTGTTGCTTGATGAACTTGGAATTACTCTCATTAGCTTGTGGAGATTATGGTAGTGTTGCAATGGCCCATGGTGCTGTTTTTATTAGATTTACACGCAGACTTTCAGATAGTATGTAGGTATTTAATATTTCGCATCATTTATGTTACAAATGTTATGTTATGGATGGTGTATTTTGTTAAATTCGATGGTTATTGAAGCAAATGGTAGTTTCTTAAAAATTTGTGTAGGTTCTTTGAAATTCAGGAAAGATACCTTGACAGCTCAGGATGACATTGAGAAAAAATGTTTCTTTAAAATTTAGGAATGAATTATTCATGAATGATTGAATAATGTTTAGGAATGATATTTTAAATTTTAGGATGACTTTCATAAAAAAAAAAAAAACAGAGGTGAGCTCTTTGGCACCTGCGAGGAATCAGAGCTCTTTGGCACCTGCCAGGAATCTAACCCAAAGCCTTTAAAAAGTGTAAAAGAGTGTAATCAATAAGCTAAGTTGTTAAACACTAGGCTTGATGCAAACAAAATTATTCAGGAAGGGTTGAATGATGTTTAGGAAGGATCATTTAAAATTTGTGATGACATTCATAAAAAAAATAAAAGGTGAGCTCTTTGGCATTTGCTAGGATACCAAAACCTTTAAAAATTGTCTAAGAGAGTGTAACACTAAACCAATTTGTTCATTCGTGGTAAGTATAACAATAAACATTAATATAGGTTAAACACCATGCTCGATGCAAACAAATTATTCAAAAAGGATTAAATGATGTTTAGGAAGGATCCTTTAAAATTCATGATTGCTTTCATAAAAAAATAAAATGGTAAGATATTTGACATCTGCCATGATTTGAACCCGAAGCCTTTACAAACAGTCTAAATTAGTGTTACAAATAAGCCAATTTGTTCAATCTTGGAAAATATAACAACAAATATTAATATATAGGTTAAACACCCGGGTGGATGCAAACAAAATTATTCAGGAAAGAATGAATGATGTTTAGGAAAGATTCTTTAATATTCATGATGACTTTCATAAAAAATGAAAAGGTATGCATGACGAGCATCTTGCACAGAAGATCGTTGAAGATTAAAAATAGAGAATATGAGTAACATGTAGGTTAAGAGGATTATAGTATTCTTCTGCGTATTTATTCATTTGTTTTCTTACTGACTGATTTTTCATGTGGTATCTTCAGCAGCCCAGATTTTGGCAACACTTAAGAGGAACTTAGACGTGTTGGTTACTTGCAAGATTCTCTTATTAAAATCACCAGCAAATACTATTGAAATGGGTAGGATACTAGGATAATTGATCGAGCAAGCTTTAATGGTAGAATTCCCTGGTTTATGATCTTCTTTAATTATAGAATTGTTAATGATGTGTAAAACTGATATCATAGTGAAGACTGCCTCATCATTGGCGTGGAAGGAAGACACTTTGGTTTTGCACTTGTTCTTGGACTCACAGTTCATTGTAAACCCCACTAGAAGTCACTTCTGAGCTAGGGAAATATGACGTACGAGATCTCTGTTTCCACTTCATCCTTTACATTTAGATTCTCTGATGGTGGTCTCAACAGCGGAAAACAAAGATCTGTGATTTTTATTAATTAGCGTCGGTGGGTGGTGGCAGTCTCGTCGACGGTGTTCCTCGTTTGCCAATAATCATCACAATCCTCTCGCCTTTTCTTCTAATCTCGACAACAATACCAAAGATGGAGCTACAAATCCAATTGGTGATGAGACAATGAGCTATATTCAGAAGTTATAATACTAAAATTTGCCTAATTCTTCAATTAAAAGCCAAAAGAATCATGATTTTGTCGAGAATCTTAAAAACAGAGATCCGAATTGATACACTAGGAAGAAGAAAAAGCTCCGTCGAAAGTTCACCACAAGCTTCATCTTCACCGGAAGCTTCGCCTTCACCGGAAGCTTCACCACAAGCTCGCTGGAAGCTTTGCCTTCACCGAAAACTTTGCCGGAAGCGTCATCGAGATCGTACTTTAATAAATCCTTAAAAATGATATACAAAACTAGAATTAATTTGGATTTTGTTTTTAAAGATAAATAATAATAATAATAGTTTACTGATGCTATTTTTGGAATATTTGAGAGTGTGTGCTAGTTTTGGAAGAAAAACTTAAAGTTGTGCTAATATAGGGTATTTCTCTTTTTCTTTTTGTCAAAAATATAATTTTGTAGCTCTAATTATTAACATTGCATAAACACATAATTACATATATTGCATAATGAAATAATTATGTTAGTTGGATATATTATGCGGAAACGTGGAATGTAATAAACAACTTTATACACTTGTTTGTATAGTGAATTTTCCTTCATATTCTTTAGCTTCACATACCATATTTTACTATCACGAGTTTCATATGATGAGCTTTTACAAATTAAAAATCTTTGAATATGTTGTGTGATCTGCCTAGCATGATAGGTTTGGACTATAGAACCAACACTAAAACTATTAGTTTATTTTATACACTAACATACCATATAACCATATACCTCTATTTAATTTTAGAAAACAAAACTAATTGTTTTAAAATTTTATATTCTATCTAATAATAAATTTAATGTAATTAGGTTATAAACGGTATAAAAACGTAAGAAGAAGAAAAAAACATTCTAAACAGAATTATAAATTAATTAGATAAAATTTAATTAATTGGGAATTTGAAAATTGAGTAAATGAAAAATTATTATTTAAAATACATTAATTTATAATTTAGTCTCGCGATGTATCGAATAGTATTTTAGAAGATTTTGGAGTTAACATAAATCATCAATTATTTAACGATGATTTTAAAAAAAAATCTTAAATAATTCAGTCTAACAGTTTACAAAAACCTTCACAATTGTTTTGGAAAAAAACTATCAGAATTCTAGTAGATTTTCTATACTTTTTTTAACTGAAAAATATGACTGAAAACATTGGTAACTTTTCTTTTCTTTTTCTTTTTTTTTTTTCACAAAAACAATGGTAATTGTATATCTAACTACGGCTAACAATCACACCCATAACAAAAAAGAAAGTACTTAGGGGGGTGTATTCAACTTGACATTTTAGGTGATTTGTATAAAAGTTACAAATCCTATGTTATTCAATCATGGATTTTAAAAAGTCTCCTGAAATCCACTGTTATTGAACTGATGATTTAAAAATCTACTTTAAAATCCATTGTTATTCAAAACAGTTTGTGGATTTGGATTTTAATAAGTTTTAGGAATTCTGGAGGATTTGAGAGGATTTGTTTAGTTAAAAATACAGAAATCCAAATCTCATGGTTTTAGGTGGGATTTGAAAGAATTTTACCATAAATCATATCAACTTCCCTAAAATCTATCAAAATTCCAAATTTCTTAAATCCCATAGAATTCTCCAAAATCATTGTTTCAATACACCCCCCTAATTTATCCTTTTGTTCACCTTCTATTTTTCAACCAATCATATAATGCCACCTAATAAATAATAATAATATATTAAATATTTAATAATTAATAAAAAATAATAATATTTTATTAAATTTTGATTTATAAGGTTATATATCAGTTTAGGTTTATAATAAAGTCTATATGTTATAATTAAATGATATAATATCTGAGTTTGGGTTTATTAAAAAAAATTATGGTTTAGATTTGGGTTTATAAATTAAAGGGGAAGGGAGTTTGGGTTTAGATTTTATAATTAAAGAAACTTATACACGTTGGTTTGGATTGACAAATGAGTATTAGAGTTTAGATTTTAAAATTAAAATAGATTATTACATTTTGGTTTGAGTTTACAAATGAGAATTAGGGTTTAAATTTTATAACTAAACAAAGTTATATATTAGTGTGAGTTTATAAAAAAAACTAGATTTTATAATTAAACGAGATTTTGTATAGGTTTGAATTTATTTAAATTAATATGTTTTAATTTTTGGTTAATGATTTTTACAAATATTATTAATATTTATTTTACTTAATATGATGTGGTATTATTTGATTAAATTAACATAATAATGGGATAACTTTTTTGATTAAATTAACATAATAACATAATAAGGGCATCATTAATGGGATAACTTTTTTGTGTTCTTAGATTAAATATATAGTGAAAATAATGTAAGATCAGTTGTTAAGATCATAGGTAAAAAAAATGGGGGAACTAATTTTGGTGTTCTTAGAATAAAGATTTCGTAAATTCCTTTTGTTTGCATGATCCAAAACAAACCTTAAAACCACAACGACAGAATAACAATAGCGATGATATTGATTGAACAAAGATATGATTTGAAACATTGAGTATCACAACAGCATGCACAAGTCCAATATATAGCATTACACATCATACATACTTATGTATAAAACTATGCATCAAACAACAAACACAGTAGCACCACGGAGACAGATCAACAATATTGATTGATATATAAAAGTTAAGAAGGCCGTGTGATACTTACAACTTGGAGTGCTAAGCTTGAGTGTACGGAAGCAAATGTCATACAAGGCTTCATTGTCAAGAACCATACACTCATCAGCGTTTTCAACAAGCTGGTGCACAAAGAGTGTTGCGTTGTATGGCTCCACAACAGTGTCAGACACCTTAGGAGATGGGAACACAGAGAACGTCAGCATCATACGGTCAGGGTAAAGTAGACGGCTTTCTAGGAGATAGATCATCCTCTTCACCAAATGATATATGACTTATACCACTAAGTGCTTGCTGTCAAAGGGTAATCAAGTATTGTTTAGGATTACAGGTAAAAAAAAAAAGCTGAAACCTGATAAACAGGTAATGGCTCTGATGCATCGTCTTCTTCGTGACGAGAAAAGATCCCACTATCAGTAATCTCCTTCATTTTATGTTCTGAGCATGGTTTCCTATTGACATTTTTATAAAAACATATTCACAAGTTTTGATATCAGAATGGATCATAAACTCCAAAACACCTCTCAATTCACCAAAAATATTCAGAACAGAACAAATTGCGAATACCTAAGACAAAATTGGAAACTAAATTCAAAGAATTCAAACTATAAATAGTGATCTAAGAGGTAAAGGTATCACCTTTTGTTCAAATTATTGGGAGTTCCTAAAACAAAATTGGAAACTAAATTCAAAACTAGAAAATAGCGATCGAAGAGGTAAGTAAAGGTATCACCTTTTGTTCAAGCTCTCAACTTCTTCATCCCTTACTTGATCTCCGAACACCACTTTGCTAATCCCATCCGACGGCTACCAAAAAAAAGCAAAAATTGAATAAAAATATTACTACCAGATTGCTCAAATCAATGCCTGAAAATTGATTTTTTTTTCTTAGAAGTGTTGTTCGGAGGTCAAGTGTAGTACCTGGTGAGAACGAACGGCGGAGCGAGAAGCGGAGGAAGGAGAATCCTGCGGTGGAACTTCCGACCAAGTGAGTAAATCTGCGGTTGATGTGTGTGTCTTTCTCACCGGAGTGTTTCTCTCCATACTCTCTCTCTGGAGCAAAGCAAATCGAATACAGAGAAGAATTTGAAGAAGAAGATTAGTATCAGCTTCCTTTTTCTTTTTAACTCTTGACTAATGGATGAGCCACGACAAATGAGAACTGGGTTTGGATCAGTTCTCATTCAAGATCAGAAAATTTGATCTAAGCCCACTATTCACTTTTTTATTAATTTTTTTGGGCTTAGAACACATAATATATTTTCCCATTAATGATGGCGTAATGTTGTGTCTTATCCGACAATCATCCCGTTTGTACGATATGATTTTTTTTCTTTCCAAATTGAACGATATCTTTTTTTTTAAAGCTATATACAGTATCTGAAGTTTCCAAAATGGGATACATATGCACAATCAATAATAAGTAGATGTCCGCAAATATGTAAAACTTTTCTTCGGATATTCGAAATCCAGTTACTCATACACATTCAGATTAGTTATTATTTAATTGGATATTTTTCATTTTGTTAACAGAAGATAAAATATATACTTCCTATAATAACGATTATTTGTCTCTTTGTAGCATCAGAGTTGCCAAGTAGCTTGCATGCACGCAGACATTAAGAAGCGACGTGTGGTGTGAATAATATGACACTTTATGGTTTATTTGATAATTAACCTTTATTTGATGATTTGAAGTATATTTTAGTTTCTTCTTGCTTTTCTTCTGATTTCCTTTTCTTTAGCAGTTTCTTGAACTCGCAAGAACAAACCCTAACTTCTTCTTAATTTTTCATCTTTTTGGTCGTCAAAATTTTTTAATGTAAAGTATATATTACGGGAGATCCTTCGATTATATATCTTATATACATCAGTTTCGTTAACTACGACAATCATATATTTCTCCGTATCAATTACATAAAAATCAATCTCCTTGTGCAAGTAAAAAAATCTTATAGATAAGCAAAGAAGATTTGGTGTAATTAAATGTGATTAGATAAAACGATATATACGAAGCAAAGTTTTGGAAACTCGAAGGATCTCCCGGTATATTTTCATTGCCACTTTATCCATTTTCTATGTATATATATAGAAAGCAGAAGATAACATTTTTTCATCATCAACCATCCTCTGTTTTCAATTCCTCTGTTTTTTTTTTTTTGCAAGCTTCCTCTGTTTTATTATGGCTCCTCTTAACGATTCTCTTGCATCAATCACCGATGTCATTGAAACCAAACCTCTTGGTGTTCCACAAACTAAGCCAACATTGCAACCAAACTCTTTTAACCTATCCCAAGGGGTCCTTCGTGCCAAAGACTCTTCTCCGATCCTCTTTGATGTCCCTCAGAACGTAACTTTCACCCCATTTGCATCTCACTCCATAGCCACTGATGCTCCTGTCCCAATCCTCCTCCGAGTTCAAGCCAACGCTCACAAAGGAGGATTTCTTGGATTCACCAATGAATCTCCCTCCGATCATCTCACAAACTCCTTGGGAAGATTCGAAGACAGAGAGTTTCTTAGTGTTTTCCGGTTCAAGATGTGGTGGTCCACGGCTTGGATCGGGAAATCCGGGTCGGATATTCAAGCCGAGACTCAGTGGGTGATGCTAAAGATTCCTGAGATCGATTCTTATGTGGCCATCATACCAATCATAGAAGGACCTTTCAGAGCTGTACTTCACCCTGGTGAAAAAGGTAACGTCTTGGTTTGTGCAGAGAGTGGCTCTACTCAAGTGAAAGAGTCATCTTTCAATTCCATTGCCTACATTCACATTTGTGACAATCCTTATAACCTCATGAGAGAGGCTTTTAGTGCACTTCGTGTCCATATGAACACTTTCAAGCTTCTAGAAGAGAAGAAGCTTCCCAAAATCGTCGATAAGTTTGGATGGTGCACATGGGATGCTTGCTACTTGACCGTTGATCCTGCAACCATTTGGACCGGAGTTAAGGAGTTTGAAGATGGTGGCGTGTGTCCGAAGTTTATCATCATTGATGATGGATGGCAAAGTATTAACTTTGATGGTGATGAGCTAGACAAAGACGCTGAGAATCTTGTTCTTGGTGGAGAGCAAATGACTGCGAGGCTTACCAGCTTCAAGGAGTGTAAGAAGTTCAGAAACTATAAAGGTGGATCCTTTATAACATCTGATGCATCTCACTTCAATCCTCACAAGCCGAAGATGATTATCTACAAAGCAACCGAGCGAATTCAGGCGATTATACTGAGAAGGAAGTTGGTTCGTGAGTCTGGAGAACAAGATCTACACGAACTTGATGAAAAGATCAAGATTTTGAGTGAAGAACTCAATGCAATGTTCGATGTGGTTGAGAATGAAGAGTCTTTGGGTTCTGAAGATGCTTCAGGCACAGGTATGGAGGCTTTCACCAGGGATTTGAGGGCAAGGTTTAAGAGTTTAGATGATATATATGTGTGGCATGCTCTATGTGGTGCTTGGAATGGAGTTAGGCCTGAAACCTTGACGCATTTGAAGGCCAAGGTTGTTCCTTTTGACCTTTCACCTAGTCTAGGTGGTACAATGACTGATCTTGCAGTCGACAAGATTGCGGAAGCTGGGATTGGTCTTGTTCATCCTTCTAAAGCTCATGAATTCTACGATTCCATGCACTCTTATCTTGCTAGTGTTGGTGTTACTGGAGCCAAGATTGATGTTTTCCAGGTAAGTTTTTAATATTATTACTCTGTTTCTTACACATACCATGTTTCTTCTATACATTGACAAGTATGTTTTTGGTTTTAGACCTTGGAGTCCGTAGCAGAAGAACATGGAGGAAGAGTGGAGCTTGCTAAAGCTTACTACGGTGGTCTGACCGAATCCATGATCAAGAATTTCAATGGAACCGAAGTCATTGCCAGTATGCAACAGTGCAATGAGTTCTTCTTCCTGGCCACAAAGCAAATCTCTATGGGCAGAGTTGGTAATATATATGAATATTTTGTTTAGGACTCCATTGTTTCTATAAGTTTCTAAGCATTAATGATGTTTTGAATTTTGAACAGGTGATGACTTTTGGTGGCAAGACCCAAATGGTGACCCACAAGGAGTGTATTGGCTACAAGGAGTGCACATGATTCACTGTTCTTACAACAGCTTTTGGATGGGTCATATGATCCAACCAGATTGGGACATGTTCCAATCAGACCATGTCTGTGCTGAGTACCACGCTGCATCTCGAGCCATCTGTGGTGGGCCTGTCTATCTCAGTGACCATCTTGGCAAAGCCTCACATAACTTTGATCTTATCAAGAAACTTGTTTTCTCTGATGGTACCATCCCAAGGTGTATCCACTATGCTCTTCCCACTAGAGATTCACTCTTCAAGAACCCTTTGTTTGACAAGGAATCAATCCTCAAGATCTTCAACTTCAACAAGGTAATCAGTTGTTTACAATCTAATTCTTTGTTTAAAAGATAGAAACTTTATTAAATCCCAGAAATTGATTTGTTGCAGTTTGGAGGAGTAATCGGAGCATTCAACTGTCAAGGAGCTGGTTGGAGCCCAAAGGACCATGTGATCAAGGGCTACAAAGAATGTTACACGGCAGTTTCGGGAACGGTTCATGTCTCGGACATCGAATGGGATCAAAACCCAGAAGCTGCAGGTTCTCAAGTGAGCTACACCGGAGATTACTTGGTGTACAAGCAACAATCTGAAGAAATCCTTTTCATGAACTCAAAATCAGACGCGATCAAGATAACCCTAGAGCCATCTGCGTTTGATCTATTCAGTTTCGTACCAGTCACGGAATTGGGAAGCTCAGGGGTTAGATTTGCACCTCTAGGGTTGATCAACATGTTCAACTGCGTCGGAACTGTTCAAAACATGGAGGTCGCTGGTGATAACAGCATAAGAGTTGACTTGAAAGGTGAAGGAAGTTTCATGGCGTATTCGAGTTTAGCTCCAGTGATGTGTTACTTGAACGACAAGGAAGCTGAGTTTAAGTGGGAAGAAGAAACTGGTAAACTCAGTTTATTTGTTCCCTGGGTTGAACAATCTGGTGGCATCTCTCATCTGTCTTTTACCTTCTAAACATTTGTTTTGGATTTTGCTTCTTTTTATTTTTCTTGCATTGTGTGATCAGATGCTGGGTTGTCAGCATCTGAATTTCTCTGTTCGGTTTTTTACTTTTGATTTGGAGAATTATTAAGCAATAAAAGGATTTTTTTCATCGGTTCAATTGGAGTTAAAAGTCAAATATATTGTTAAATAATATAAAATAAAGCTCAACAACATCATAGGTCAATTTTAGAATATAGATTACTTCAACTAAAGTAAAATTTATTTAGGTATGTTCATATCATTAGATTAGATTGGTTCAAATTATTCTTCGACATCTTATTTTCATTTTTGGGAGAAGATCTGTTTTACTATTGCCAAAAAGAAGTTAAAAGGGAAATTGGTTTGTTTATGTTTGTATCTTAGTCAATGCTAGACAGTGCAGAAAAGGACCCCTGATGTTGACCTATGAACAACGTATAAGACAATGGCACCGTAACGGCTATTTTTGTATACTCGTACATGAATACTGTATATATGTCACTAAATATGATTGATGAATAAATTAATGTAGTGTGACAAAATAAATTTCATTGCTTCAATTACGATACAGGCTGATTAGCGATATAAACAATTAAAAAATAATAATTAGAAAAAAAAATTAACAATAAAAAATAAGATTGTTATGGTGTTCCACCACCTATTTAACTTTTTATATGTTCTCCAAAAAAAATGCCATAAATTTAATTTAGAATTTAAAATAAAAAGAAAAATTTAGAATGACTTACTTATTTGAAAGATATATAAAAGTCAGTGAAAAAAAAAACATAAAACATTATATGACTTCTAGAAGTTAATCATTGATACCAACTAACTAACTAACTAACCAAGGTTAGAAAAATGAAAGAAGCTTATCCATATTTAGTGTTTTATTACTTTCTAAAAAAAAATTATCGGTATAAGTGTGTGTATTTGTTTCCTAATTTTTTTGTTTTTCTGTCTATGTTTTGATTTGGTAATTATAAAATTATTTATAATGAAGACGAAAGAAAACAAAATATAAAAAAGAGACCCCCAAAGTCCGTAGATGCTGAACAAAGCTGGGCACGTCTTCAGAAGTTTTTTTTCAATTTGTTCGGCGACATTACAAATCCAAAAGAGACATTCTTGTGTGTTGTGTTTTTGTTGTGTCTCTTTTTTTATTTATTTTTAGTATTATTATTTTTAAAAAAAACGGATTTAATCGAGATAGAAAAGAAAAGAAAAAATAAATCAAAAAATTTGACCCTTTTATGAACCCTAATTTTGGGTTGGTCACTCTCTCTCTTTCCTTTCCCAAAATTGGATTCAAAGTTGTTCCTTTTTGTCTTCCTCGTATCTCGCCTGCATCAAGGGCTTCCGACATTCCCAGCTATTATGCTTGATTCCGTGAGTTCCTTCTGGGTTTGTAATTTTTCTGTTTTCTTTCTTTTGTTTCGTTTTTAAAGTTGAAATCTTTGATAATATTACTAGAGGTTTTCTCTTTTTAGATTCTGGGTTTCACAAATGGGTTCATTTGTGTTGCATCTGTTCTTCGAAACGGAGAAATTTTATACTAAGCTTCAAGTTTCCAAAAAGTTCGAAACCTTTTTTTCTTGTTTGGTTTCTTCTTAGAAATTAGAGGGATTTAACGGTATCAGTGGTTGTTTGTTGGATTAGAAGGCTTACGTGATTCTGTGATGTTAGGGTTTTAGCTAAACCATATTAGGCATTTGTTGGTATCAGATTTTGTTCATGCTTCTTTACAGTTTCGTGGATGAATTGTTATATGCTAATCCCATTTGCTTGATATGTTAGGAGGACGAAAGGACTTAATTAGAAGAGCAAGTCTTTGGAGTTGAGGAAGCCTCTACTATAGGATTATTTCAGTTTCAGGGGATAGCTAAGGATTTTGATCAGCTTTTTGTTGTGTTTGTGCGGGATGGATCAAATTGTTTCAGGAGAAGAGGATCTTCATGTAGACATTGAAAACGGTAGATTCAATGAGACACAAGATATCACGACGAATCTTGTTTCAGCAGAAGGGGATTCAGAGAACGTTTTGAACCATGATGTTTGGAGTGGACGTTTGAGTTTTGATGGGTCTGAAAAGAGTGCTGATGATGATCTGGTAGACCCTTTGATGGGAGATGGAAAGCGGAGAGAACGAAGCAGTCAAAGTTTAGATCTTTCGGATATAAAGTTTGATAATGTTAAGTATAAGAAGACTAGAAAACCTTCAAAGCCACCGAGGCCTCCAAAAGGCCCGCTGCTGAGTGCAAATGACCAGAAGTTGATGAGGGAAATCACGGAGCTTGCTATGAGGAAACGTGCTCGTATTGAACGGATGAAAACAATGAGAAGATTGAAAGCAGCAAAGTCCTCGTCTCCCTGCAGTAGCATTTTCGCCATGATAGTGACGGTTATATTCTTCGTCTTCTTAATCTTTCAAGGTATACACCATTTGAAGTTTCTCTGATTAAGTTTGTTTGTTTTTAGCTGGCTTTGAAGAACCCAAAATTGCAATGTCTGTTAGGTTACACATAGTTTATATTGCGTTCACATGTTTATGCCTATAAAAGAACCCACAAGCTCTTTATCTTCGTGTAATGTTGGTTCTTTAGCAATCACACAACTTACATCTTTCTTGTTTTAGCTTTGGAGATCTTTGGTCAAATGTTCTATGAGATCTTTCTTTTGGGTTCTATGTGTGCTTAAAGCTCTTGTTGTTTCATAAAAAACACCCTGAATTTGTCATTCTCTTTCGCAGGGTTCTTCACAAGCAATGCAAGTTTGAATTCAGATAATTCACCTGCACCAAATAATTCAGCCAATAACCGTATGGTCTCTGTTCAGTTCTACAATGAATTTGCTCCTCGTGAGCGAATCGACCCCAGCCCAAATACTTCTTTCAGGTGGGATCCCTTAACTCTTTTTCTTTATCACTCTGGACGGATCAGAGAGAATTGTTTCTATACAAATTTAACTAAGAATCCGAGCAATCTCTTCTTCTTACTGATGGTGTTGTGTGCAAATCTCAGGTATAAGAGGGTCTCAGGTGCAGACAATGAAGAAAACACAAGAGAAGTTACTAGATGAGTCTCTCTTCAGGTTCATGTAATGTAACTAAAAAAACACTAGTTATGTGTTTTGTTTGTTTGTAAATTCTTGACATAACCCTATTTTGTTCCTTTGCTCTGTTCTTGTGGCGTTCACATGTTTTGTCTCTGTATTGCTCTTTCCTGTATATATTCTTATGAATGAATCTGCTCATGTTTTCATCCTTGGCTTCTCTGAGGTTAGGTTTGTACTTTGTACATCGACTGAGTCTTATGACCTAAACAATGAAGCTGATGGTGATTATATGATTGATAAGGATCATAGCTAGGCTTTTCATTGTTTTGTTTTCATGCTTTTTTATGCATCATCATTATCTGAAGAAACTGATACAAAAGGTTATGATGATTAATGATCGATAGCGATTATAGTTTTCTTACTTTATAGTGTCTGTTTCATATAAAGGGTATAAAAGAAAAGAAAATGATAGTTGATAAATAATTTTCTTGTTAGGGAAAAGAATACTATGTACACTTTCCTGATTGAAAATTTTGGTTTTTCAATTGATGAAAAAGACTAAATATCTCCTGATGAAATTTCTCACAACAATCATATTTATAAGTCTTGATAGATACTGAAAAAGACAGCATTACCCAATTACACGTCACAACGTTTTAACGGCTTCACACATATCCTAACCGACACTATTTATAAATTCTTCGTATTCATTTTTTATTTATTTTGGACAGCTACCAACCACAACAACAACAAAAAAAAAAAAATTCTGTAGAAAAGTACATCTTTGAACCGGAGAAGAAAAAAAATCATCACTAAACATAACCTTTTTAATATCTTTTTTATATTTGTAAGCAAACAAACATCTCTGATTTTATTCAGTTCATTCGTTTCTGTTTGTTTTTTGTTTTTCTTTCTTAGAATGTTTATTTAGTTTTATCTCTATTTTGATTTTTAGAATGTTTGATCGCCATCATGGACCCATGACAAGTTGCAAACCAATAATGGATTGTGAGAAACTTTGTATTGGTATGTTTGATGGAAAAGTCTTTTTACTTTGGTTTTGCTTATAAGGTTTATCGGTTGAAACAAATTAATATCTTATAAACCAAAACAAAATTTGTTTCCGAGTCGGTTCAGTTCAAAATCGATCACAACGGTTGATTCGCATTGAATACTTTTGTACACGTATCTCTTTGTTTTGGACCAAGTATACGTTTATACGTATCTCTTAAATTATCATCTGTCTACTCTATAAAAAGATAGCACGTCACGTCTGTCCTTTTCAATTCATCTATTATTGTTGTTCTTCTTTTACTTGTTGACAAAAAAAAACAAACAAACAAACAAACAACTAAAACTAGTTGTTCTATTTCGGAGGCTTTTGATACTACTGGATAATTAATGACTATAGACATATGAATTAGAATACAAGTTGATTATATTACACACCCATGTTGTATGTTGTAAAAATTTTCATTTCCCAAAACCTTTTTCTTTATGTTTTATAGTTTCTTAAGAGAATTTCATAGTTTTTTGTGTCAAGGTACAAACCTTAATTATACATGAAAAAAGGGAAATGTACGTACCCCTTGCATGTTACGTCCACTTAACGCGGATCATGCATTAAAATTAACTCGTCTAAGCTTAATGTAAACCCTTCATCTTCAACTTCAAGCTTTCTCGTGCTTCTAAGTCAACTCTTTCTCTAATTCCTTTTTAGTATTTTGTTTTTCCACCGTTTTCTCATTTTTTTTTCCATTTATACTAAAGAAAGCATCATTAAAATATATGTACATATATTTATATATTATTATGAATTACTACGAAAATTATGGTAGTCTACGATTTTTCGACGAAAGTTTGAATTAGTAGGAAATTGGTATATATGATTGAGGGTTTATTTATTTGTTTATATCCTGAAGTTAGGGTTTCTTTTTTCTTCTAAATGATTTTTCAGTTTGGGTTTTGACCACCAAACAACTTGTATATTGATTCACATGACGGGTTACAAACTGTGTCTATGTGTTTAGATTTATGTGTATCACTATTTTGTCCTACTAAATTTAGTCTTTTTCATAAAGTTACAATGACACTTCAGTGTGTATTTTGTCCTACTAAATTTCTATGTTTGGATACTATACTAAATTCTTAGCGTGTGAACATAAGTTTGATCTCGTTAGAAAATAAGATTGTATTAGATTCTTAGTGTTAAACATAAGTCTTGATGTGTGATATCCAATAATCCAAATATGACAAAATCTAGATAATAGCTTGTGTATACATATACTTGAGCCTAAGCTAATGGAAAATACATGATAATCAAACAATGCGGTATTCTCTCTCTCTCTCTCTCTCTCTCTCTCTCTCTCTCTCTCTCTCTCTCTCTCTCTCTCTCTCTCTCTCTCTCTCTCTCTCTCTCTCTCTCTCTCTCTCTCTCTCTCTCTCTCTCTCTCTCTCTCTCTCTCTCTCTCTCTCTCTCTCTCTCTCTCTCTCTCTCTCTCTCTCTCTTTGTAACATATCGTTTTTATTACAAATATGTTAGTCAACTGATCATGATCAGGACATTCATGAGTCATGGACTCAGCAAAATACTTTTTAAAAATTATATAAGAAACTTTGATTCGAGTCTTTTTTAAGAAAGAAAGGCTTTGATTCGAGTCTTCCACGAGCCATGCTGAGTAAAGAGGGATGTATTGATCCATATATCTTAAAAATCAATGTTTTTTTTTTTTTTTGTTTCATTCCCTATCTAGTTATACCTCGCTTAATGTTTTAAATATTTACATGGTAAGAACGTAAAATTAAATTCGAAAGAAAAAAAAAAAACAGATAGTTTGTAAAGTTGCATACTCAAAGATTGCCGAGAGTATCAAGAAGAAGAGAAAGCAAGATACAAATATATACTATATCCATTCCGTTTCAAATTTAATTTGGAGATTTCTATCTCTTTCTTAACAAAGTACAATGACGTACACAGTAAAGTCTTCGAGAGTTGTAGTATTAATGTAGCAATACTTAAACCGACAGTTAAATTTATGTATCTCGAAAAACAAAAGAATGATGTAAATATTTTACCATTTGACCAAAGTTATAAAAAAAATGAATAGAATAAACTTTTAAGCTAGAAAGAGATCCCCATCCCACGCCCACGCAAACACCACACTCACAGTTTGTAAACGTGGCCGGCGACTCATTAGCATTCAATGCGTTTTTGAACTGTCTTTATTGATATCATCCCCACATTTTCCTACATTTTCAACTTTTACCCATCAATTCGTATTATGCAATTATTGGGGAAGAGGTTGCGCTCAAAAGACCATCCTATTGTTCTTTACCAAGAGTGGAAGAAATATAATGATCATGTTGGTTTTTCTTTAATTTGGAATTAGTTTGGGAAGTGCATATTTAGATTAGTTGTAAGTTGTGCAATATTAATTGGATCTTAACCTTTATGGACTACATTCATTTAATTAACGAATTATTTTTGGGCCAACAATTGATTTTTTCAATATGCTTAATATTTGTAGGACAGTTTTTTCTTTATTCTTATTTGGTGTCAAGATAATCTAATTTGGATGTAAGTGGACCCTTTAATATCCCTTCTCGAATACAACCGATCACTGAACGATATTTACGAAAACGAAAATTCAATTTTCCCTATAACACAACTACCTATTAATGATTCAAATATCTACATACTTAAGTCGTATGATTTCTCTATCATTAGTCGTAGTTACTAACAATTACGTTCTTGTCATATAAACAACAACAAAGAGAAGTTCTTATTGACTTTCTAAGCATTAAATGAAACATTCCGACTTGGGGATATAATAGTAACCAATTCGAAAGAAAAATTAGAGATAACCATTCCAAGAGAATAATACGCAATATTAAACGGATCTCTCCATCACATATATATCACATATATATATATATTTATTGTTTGGTTATAACTGTAAAAGTACATATATGTCATGTAATGACGTATCAGTTTCGCTTAGTTAAAAAATTATGATAACTTTTAAAGAATTACAAACAAGTGGAACAAGACTTGTAGTCACGTACTATATAACTATATAAGTTATGACTTATGTGTGTTAATCTCCGATTATACACTAGCTTTGACTAATGTTATTTTATTCAAACCAAAATAATTCCACATATAAATTATAATTAAAAATTAAACAAAGCTTTGACTCAAACTCTTCGTAACAAAAGTTTTGGTCTACTCAGACACGCGTATATACTTTTCAAATATACTATTCACATGTTCACTTGGTAATCTCATTTAATGTATAATCATGCAAGCTGTACGTTAACCATCAATGGCAATTTCTTGTAAATCTGCAACACGTTTATGGGTAATTTTGTCATGGTCTTGCTATATAAACACCCCCTCAATTGCTCTCCAACATGCAGTGTCTAAAACCAAACAAAACAAAAAGCTTTGCTTTCTGCAAAAGACAAACATGTCCGCTAAGATCCCAATATTTCAATCTCTTGTCTTTCTATTCTACCGGTTCATCCTCCGACGATACCGGAACCCAAAACCAAAATACCAAAATGGCCCTTCTTCTCTCCTTCAATCCGACCTATCACGCCACACATTGATCTTCAACGTAGAAGGAGCTCTTCTCAAGTCCAACTCTCTCTTCCCTTACTTCATGCTCGTAGCATTCGAGGCGGGAGGTGTAGTAAGGTCATTTATCCTTTTCATTCTCTATCCATTTATAAGCTTGATGAGCCACGAGATGGGTGTCAAAGTTATGGTAATGGTGAGCTTCTTCGGCGTCAAAAAAGAAGGTTTTAGAGCGGGGAGAGCGGTTTTGCCTAAATACTTTCTAGAAGATGTTGGGCTCGAGATGTTCGAAGTGTTAAAGAGAGGAGGGAAGAGAATCGGAGTGAGTGATGATCTTCCTCAAGTTATGATCGAAGGGTTCTTGAGAGATTACTTGGAGATTGATGTTGTGGTCGGGAGAGAAATGAAGGTCGTTGGAGGATATTACATAGGGATCATGGAGGACAAGACCAAACATGATCTTTTCTTTGATGAGTTGGTTCGTAAAGAGAGACTAAACACCGGTCGTGTTATTGGGATCACATCCTTCAATACCTCTCTTCATCGGTATCTATTCTCTCAGTTTTGCCAGGTCAGTCACTTTATAAATTTTTAATTCGCGTTTACGTTAATTCACAGTTTTAAAATTATATAGTAGTTGATATAAAAAGAATATTTTTGATAATACCAAACGAGAATGTTTTAACTACTATAAATTGAAGCTGCCAAAAATATAGATATTGATATTGATATCTAGATCATGACCTATAAATAGTAAAAAGCGACAAAGAATTAAATAGGTATGTATGGTATTGGTAGTGACGGTGAGTCACAAATTTGCCAGATTGCGAAAATGAAATAATTTTAAAAAAGGCAAACAAATTAAAAGAGAAATAACGAATCAATATCCACGACCTAACCTGTGTGCATAGTTATTAGTCATTACAGTGAATACTCATCTTTCGACTAAAATACACAAATTAAAAATTTTTAGTTTTAACAAGTTCAACCAATTAGAAACAATACTACATAATATAAAATACTAAATTAATCTAAAAATTGTATACAAACTTGAAAACATCCTATATTATGAAACAACAAAATTCTTTAAAACATCTTATATTTTGATACGGTGAGAGTATATATCTTGTAGATTTGAATTCCAATACTTTGTAATTGAGTTTTGGTTAGGTATTTTCATTCATTGTTTTCACGTTGAACTTAACTGAATATCTTATCTTTTTCTCGATAACAGGAAATTTATTTCGTAAAAAGATCCGACAAGAGAAGCTGGCAAACCCTACCACGAAGCCAATACCCCAAACCATTGATTTTCCACGACGGTCGGCTCGCAATCAAACCAACCCTAATGAACACACTGGTCTTGTTCATGTGGGGTCCGTTCGCAGTAGCAGCCGCAGCAGCCAGGCTCTTCGTCTCTCTTTGCATCCCTTACTCTTTCTCAATCCCGATCCTCTGCTTTTCCGGTTGCAGACTAACCGTCGCTAACGACTACATTTCATCTCAAAAACCAAACTCAAGTCAAGGCAAAGGTCGTCTCTTTGTATGTAACCATAGGACTTTATTGGACCCTCTCTACGTTGCATTCGCGCTTAAGGAGAAAAACATCAAAACCGTAACGTATAGCTTGAGTAGAGTATCCGAGATTTTGGCACCGATCAAGACCGTTAGACTGAACCGTGATCGGGTGAGCGACGGCCAAGCGATGGAGACATTGTTGATGGAAGGAGATCTCGTAGTTTGTCCTGAAGGAACAACTTGTAGAGAACCGTACATGCTTAGGTTTAGTCCTTTGTTCACCGAGGTTAGTGACGTCATCGTTCCCGTGGCTGTGACGGTACACGTGACATTCTTCTATGGTACAACGGCAAGCGGTCTCAAGGCCTTTGACCCACTTTTCTTCCTCATGGATCCTTATCCTACCTACAACGTCGAGTTTCTCGACCCTGTCTCTAGTGCCACGTGTCAAGGTCCTGATGGGAAATCGAAGTTTGAGGTGGCCAATCATGTTCAGAGTGAGATTGGGAAGGCGTTGGATTTCGAGTGCACCAAACTCACTAGAAAGGACAAGTATTTGATGTTGGCCGGTAATAATGGAGTAGTTAAGAAAAACTAAATTTGTTTTAGGATATGAAGTGAGTGAGTTTTGGTGTAAAAAGTAAACCAATCGATTATTTCATTTGTTTATATTAATAATGTCTATGTACATGTAGGCATGTAGCTATATATCTTTTTCTTTTCGTTTTGTTTTTATTGGTAATGTAAACATATCTTTATGTTTTATATCATATCCAAAATCTTTGTCAGACAATTTTGCCTTTGCCGTTCTAGTGCACATATAATTAAGAGAAACAATAATGTCCTAAAAAAATACTATTACAAATGATTCAGAAATCATCTTATACGCTACTATTTCGGACAAGTTGAAAGCTGATATTAATTTTTGTTTTGTTTTGGTTGGCACATTCATCATAAATGTTTTAACGGTCGTCCAGGCCAAATAATGTAACCAAAGTTAATGTATATGGCCTTTCACATATAATGGCTGGTTGGTTTATAAATGTATCTAGCAATAGTTTCATATTCATTATTCTTTGTCATGCTGTAAGTTTATTTAATCTAATCTAATTACCTTATATTATTAATACGTCATATTCGTACTGGTCAAATAATTTCTCAATACATCAAAACGTAAATTATTCGCTTTACATTTACTATAGGTTCTAGCTAGGCGGTCTAAACACCATGTGAGCATGTGAAGCGAACCAGAGAAACCAACAAAAAAAAAAAAAAAATTAAGTCAATCCAAAGTTGTATTATTAAAACTTAACTTACATAGTATGTAAATTATATAGCCTTTCTAAAGTCAATTACACTTTTTATAGCTACGGGGTCTAATAATCATCCTCAGAGAGAAAAAAAACAAATTTTGTACAGCAGAAATCATTTGTGTTAGTCCCCATATGGAAGAATCTGATAAGATATGTCTGTGTGGGTGGGTGGTGTGGTGGCAGTCACTGTGGCATATTTTATAGCAACTGTCTTGGAAAAGAAATTGGGAAATCTTATGAAGCTTCTTATGTGATTGGTCCAACGTGTACACGTGTCTTCCCTCGTTTAAATGGAGTGGGTCGTAATTTATGTCGATCGGCCCATTTATTGGGTCCACCCTATTCATTTCTTGATATGGTCCTTTAATTAAAGATCTCCTTAAACTAAAGGACCATTTCGAAATTTATCGATTCTTCTCCGTTCCCTGGTGTTACTGATTTTTTTTTTTGGGTTGTTGTTGTTTAGAGATCAAAATATCTGAAGGACGATGGCTTCTCTGGCGACTTCAATAAGCGGAAGCTTCAAAATTCTGGTTTCATCATCTTCTACGAGGATTCGGTTTCCTGTAATCTCCGATCAAAACCAGAGAATTGGGTTTGCTGATAACAAGCACAGAAGCATCTCTAGAACGGCGTTTTTGCGGCGATTTGCGATTAGTGGTTCGAGCCAAGGAGAAAAGATATCGCCTTTAGCATCTGGTGTATCGTCACCAGGTTTGTATTCAGCTCAGACTTTTGAATTGACGCCTCAAAACGTTGATTTGGTGCTCGAGGATGTTAGGCCGTTCTTGATCTCCGACGGTGGTAACGTCGACGTTGTCTCCGTTGAAGATGGTGTTGTTTCTCTTAAACTCCAAGGTTTGTTTTTTCTTTTTTCCTTTTTGGAATTTCATTTACAAAAAGTTCAGATTTTGCAATTAGATTTTTGCTGATTTTGTTCGAAAAAGATTGAAACTTTTTTGGAGTTTGAGTTGTTGGAATCTG